>CM031863.1:13939093-14012003 GCA_018697195.1 Certhia americana
TTTTTTGCCGCGTGGCTTGAGATAGCGGTCTGTTTTCCCGTCGCACAGGCCAGTTTTTCAAAGCCCTCGTGCAAGGGCCGGGAAGCGGAAGCGGAAGATAGGCGAAGGGAAGGCGAAGCGGAAGGGAAGGGAAAGGAAGAGGAAGGGAAGGGTAAGGCGAAGGGGAAAAGGAAGGGGAAAGGAAAGGAAAGGGAAGAAAGGGAAAGGGGAAACGGAAAGGCGACCGATAAGGGAAAGGGATAAGGGAAAGGGAGAAGGAAAAGGGAAAGGGAAAGGTGAAAGCGAAGGGAAAGACCATCGGAAAGCGGAAAGGGAAAGGAAAATCAAAGAGTCTTGCCAAGTCTTTTACTGTTAAACTTTCTTTCACACAATAGACAGCAAATTGACTGGAAATGGAATAATCATCCAGTTATTCTCCTCAGAACTCAGATTATATTCCTTATGCCTTTCCCAGGAGCCATACTTTCTGGAGTTCTTTCTGAAGAGACCAAACTTGAGATCCATTAGTCTGTTCCAGCTCCTGCATGCCTGCTCTAATTTTGTGGGTTTGTACTTGTGGATGCTAATGCAGCTTTCCAGGGCTCATGGCCTGTCAGGGTGCATGGAAGTCAGCATGGTCTGACCTAGGGAGAGGAATGACTTTGTGCTGTTCAGTTCTGAGGCAGGAATTAGATCAGCTGCACAGTAAGAATGCAATTCCCCCTAGGTTCTGCAGCAGCAATGACTGGCTGTCTTTAGGAGTGACTGTTACCATGCCAGATAATTTGGCTGCTCCTCCAGATTTCTGTAGGGGATAAGCTGAGGGTGTTCACACTGCTGTACCAGGAGTATCAGCTAGATTGCACCAAGATTAGCTCCAAGGTCTTCCCGCAGACAAGTAATGTGGACAAACTGCATATTTGACCTCAGGATCTCTCCTACACCTGAGTATAAACACAATCACTATGCCCTTGAAAATGTCCTTCAAGAGGCCTGTTACACAGGCTCCTCAGATCTGAGGGATATGGTTCACCTGAAGTTCTACTCCACACTGCATTCACACCATTGCAAGCACACCATCCTCTACAGTGCACTGTGTTTTGTAGCAAAACCCTGCAGAAGCACTTTAATGCCTGAGTTAAAGTCTTGAACCAGTCACATCCACACTGCAGAGGTTTCAGGCCTCCTTGCAGAGCATCCACTGAACCCCAATAGGAGACAGGAGTGTGAACCATCAACACACCACTCCCTACATGAAGTTACCAAGAGGCCACTGGGGAGTAATTTCTGGGCAGAGATAGGAGAATGAAGAGAGTACATAGGAATCCAGGGGAAATACCTGCCAGCAGTTGTGCCACCACTGTGCCAGGAAAAAAGACAGCCTATGGGGATGAGAACATCAGCACAACCATCAAATTCAAAACATCAGTAAGTTGCAGAGAGATATTCAAGCTTGGTTTCAAAATTGGGACAGTTTTAGGGAGCACTGAGCTGCTCAGAAGCACAGAATTAATTTTTTCTAATAGAAGTTACAAAATAAAGGAGGGAGACTGAAAATCAGTGTGAACTAAAATTAATTCTCCTTAAGTGAGCAGTGTAAGCTATTATTTTCCTCAGCAAATAGCCTTGCAAACAAAGTAATAAAAATAATAATTTCAAAAGGAAAAAAAAGAAAAGAATGAAAATGGAGACAGTATGAGAGGAAAACAAACCCAGGGGAATTGATTTATAAAAGGCAGGCTGTGTGTGTCTGCAAGTGTGTCTGAAATGCAGGATCAGCCAAGAATGTGTTTCCTGGAGCAAAAGAATTGCTAGGAAAAGTGGACATTATCGCTATAGAGGGTCTTGAGCAAAACTGTATCAAAGGTATGGAATGATAGATCCAAAAAGGAGGCAAACATGCACAAACCCTGGAGGTGTTGTGACTGTACTGGAACAAGAGTTGCAGACCCAGTTTGGCAGTGACTGAAAGGGGGAACATGTCTGTAAAATGCTGTAGGTGCTGAAGTTTCTCTTTAGGGCTCCATTTCAGAGTTACACTTTTGAGGTTCATTTGCAAAGGAAATGGTTACATTTGAATCCACCAAGGCATAGAGGAGGTGCTGAGAAATAGGGAGTGGATGAAGCTGTTCCACAAAGGAGTTCATCTGTCACCACCCTCCTAGGAGTGCTTGGGTTCCTACATTTTACTGGAAGTTATCCTCACAATGCCCTGATGAAGTAGGGAAGCATTTGTTGTGTTTTTACAGACAAACAAAGCATTGAGTGGATTCATTAATAACCCTGGGGAATTTCCTTTGTCACTACCCACACGTGTTTTCAACATGATGTTGGTTTCTGGCTGGCCCTGGTTTTACTTTGATCCATGAGACCATCTCCTTCAGCTTGCACTAACCAAGAACTGGGATCTTACTTCAATGGGTTGCTGCAAGTTACGGATGCAGTGAAGGGTTTATTACTGGATGTTAGCGGTTCATTCTGTGAAATTCTGAGTAAGGGGAAGGAAATTCCAAACCAATTATGTAGCAGAGAAAAGGAGTAAAATTCATCAAAGAAACAAAGCCATGTAAATTAATCACTCAACTGATGATATTTTTTCTCCACTCACATGGACAGGACCCTATGTGGCTAAAGGAAAAAAAATCCCAATAAAAAGCTTTGGGTTTGGCTTCACAGCATAGACTGATTAAAGACCTTCTGCTGGGTTGTTAACCTTTTATTAGCACAAATCTAATATTAATAATAACACCACAAGTATATTTACTTTGCTGATGCCAGAGGGCCTTCAGGCAACTCAATAAAATGCAGCTCAAATAGTGCTTGATCATTAATAGGACAATGTGATGAAATAAAACTGAGAGCAGGCATGAACTAAAAGCCTAAGATCCTTCTCCAATGCATGTAGGCTGATAATAAGCCTGATAAAATGTCTGTCCTCTTTAAGCAGCAGCTTCAGAGCACTGTGTATGTTGAACATAATGAATATATTAGCTATTGGCATCTGCAAAATAAACATATCCATAAATCCCATCTCAGGCTTCTGAAAAGAAGATTGTAATCTGTCTCTGCTCAGAGCTCTCTGGCTCTGGGATTTATCATGAGACCAAGCCCACAAAAGGACAAAAAGAAAACAAGATCCAAAGCTGTTGGAAGGCATCAGAAAGACTTCCAAGTTTTCAGGTGTGTTTTGGTCAAACATATTTTCTATTGCCTTTCCCTCTTACTCCAGCACAGAAGGAAACCTTTGGCATAGGTTGCTTTTGAAGTCAACCCAGATTCCTTAATGACATTGAGATGTTTCTTCGAACAGCTCCAGAGGCTGAAGGTGACCTGTTGTTACTACATGTCCAGTTTCCAAGTTCCCTCTCTTTCAGCCTTCCTCCACTACTGTTTACACTACATAACCCCTGAAATAATCCTGTTTAGGCATGGAGGAGATGCTGCATGGACTGAATTCTCAAGCTGCATCTTGTTGGCATCTGCTACCAGACAAATGCAAGAAATGTCTCAATCCTAATGGTTTGAGCAGGATGTGTCATTTTTTCTCCTATGCACCTTTTCTGCTGTGTCTATTGGGATGTGCTCCCAGTGATCCATGTGGGTAACACAACCTGCTGTGTAAGTCTGTATCCAGAAAAAACTTATTCAGAGATGAAGGAGGCAGAGAAGAGAGTCCACATTTTCAGAAATAATAAAGAATAGGAAAGACATGCTGAAGAGTCAGATGCTCACAGAGCTGAGTGGAAAGAAGGAATAAGGACATTATTCCTGTAGAGATTTGGTTTTCTTAACCTTCACCTGCTGTGGATATTCCCAGCTTGTCCTCCATTTCCCCTTGTCTTTTGGATCCCATCCCTACCCTCTGTGGGAAAGCACTGGCAGCTGACAGCTGCTAGGGATCAGATCCAAGAAGTGGGTTCATGCTCAAAGCCAGATGTGTGGCAACAGAACGTGGATGAGGAGGCAAAGACGAAAGAAGCTGGGAAGGATAACCTTGAACAGATGGGAGAGAAACAGCAAATGGAGCTGTTTGTCCCATGCCCATGACAAGTAGTGGAAGGAGAGGAACCCTCTGAAGCTGAGCTCTGATGCCAGGAAGAGCCTCCATGTGCTGCCTGGTTAGATGTGATGATTGTCCAGGATCTGGATGGGCACTTCACTCAAACCTCTCATTCTATGTGTAAAAGGAGGGGGAAGTGGGAGGTGGCATTTCTTAAACAGCATTTTTCCAAAGCAGGAGAACAATACAAATCCATAAACATTCTCATGTGCTGCCACAAACAGAGCTGGTAACTGGATCATGTCCCTGATCCTGTAACACTGCAGTGTATGGAGCAGGGCAGAGGGACCACACTGCAGAAGTGCTTGTTCTGGACAGGATGTTGGGGAACATTGATTTGCTTTCACATTGGTTTTCAGAAGCTGTTTTTGCAACATGTCAGGGCAAAAATCACTGCTAAAACATCCTCTCTCTACATCCAGTCAGATGTTTGGGGTGGAGGAGGTTAAACAGCCTTCACTTGGTACCAGGCTAATTATTTGAGGTTGCTGTCACACACAGAGAGCTCCCACCACCAGGTTCAAAAAACAATAGAAGAGGGTTTTTTTTTTTCAATAAGGGAATTGATTCCTAATTAAATCATGTGTAATTACAAAATGGCTGGTGAGCTTTTTTTATTAATTTCTCCTTGGCTGCAAGAGTCTAAAGCTCCTAGCTCAAAAAGCACAAACTGTGCATGGAAACACAGTACATGTAATTAGATTACAGATTTAAAGGGATTATATCAAACCGTGAGAACCAAATAAAAAGTTGAAATTTGGACAAAGTAAAAATAAGTACAATAAAAATTAAATCTAAATAGTAGTGGTGAAATGTTGACCATTTGGACAGTGCACAAATGCATAGTGGGGAAAGGCTACATGAACGCTAGATGTAACAAGTCTGGACACACTATAATTACATATAGATGTTAGGATGAAGCCAGACTCTTTAGATATTTTTTTTAAGGTACAAACACATGATGAAAAAGGGCCGAGCTACGGCTGAACTTTTTTGTCATCTTTCTAAGCTACCTTAAGATTAGTGCTACGTAGACAATGGCTCTTTTGCACAGGATGTTTTATTTTAGCAATAATATCAACTCTCTCCCACCCCTTCACCTCTCTGGATCTCTGGGAATGAGAGTGGTTCTCACAGGAGTGTTTTCCTGTGACCCAATTATCTAAACAAATTAAAAAACATAAAAGTGTCCCCACCTAAGTCATGTCATGCTAGCTCAGACTAGTTTTTATCTTCCCTGAAAGAAGAAGCTAAAAATACACGTTGTTTGTTTGGGACCAATGATGAATAGACCATGGCTCATGCTGTCAGGGAGTAAGCAGCCACATCACAAATGAACTAAATATCACTGCATAAATTCCTGTCTTCAGCACTCTCAGCAGAAAGTCTGTTGTTTTTTTACTTAATAAGAGGTGTGCTTCTTTCCCTCCAAACCCTATATGCACTTACCTTTGCAGAGGTAAGGCCTCTGTGTCATGAAACAAAAACGTCTGAGGGGAGGCCAGTGTTAGGGAAAAGTAACCTAAGTAATTTTAGGGGATCCAGGTCATGGCAAGGGACACTGGTGTCAATGTGTTGTACTTCATATCACTCAGTAAATGTACGGAAGGAAGGAAAGCTGGGTTTTTTTCAGGTTTGTTTGTTGGTTTGTTTTTTTCTCTGCCTAGTGAGTTATCTCCCTCACTTGTTCAGTTATGAAGAATAGCTGAACTCCATTTACCCCTATTTGCTCTTTACCCCACCCATTAGCTCTGGCTCCTACTTGCAGTTGATAACTCCAAACTTCAGAGGATAGAGAGGAACACACAACATTCTCAGCACAGCACAGGGACTTCAGCAGCTCCTGTGTCTGTGACACAGGAAAGGTGCAGTAAAATGGAATATTACCCAATTACTGCTGAAAATTTCAAGCTAAGATTTGATTCCATATAAAATTTTGTATATTGATATTTGCCTCATGGCAAAATTAGATGAATTTCAGAGTCAATTCACATGGAAGAGCATGAGTGTCAGGTGCTTAGAACTCCCCTCATGTCATCTAAATCCATTGTTTATTTGGAGAGTGTGATATGTTGTATTTGTTGTTCCTATTCAGATATTCTTTACTTTTGAAAACTGTGGCTTACCAGGCAGCAGGGAGGGGTTGCAACCTCCCATAAATCTGGGTCTGGGTTGGCATCATAGCCAATCCCCTGCCAGACTGTCAGTCAGATAATGCCAGGTCATTATTCATAAAAATTGGGTTGAAATGAACACAGACAGAGAACAGTCCAAGATTGTCCTGAGATTGCACGAGGGGGGTTATGGAACTATTCTGCAGATCTAGAAATAAATTACATTTGTTCATAAATTCATTAATTTCCACCATTTTATGAAAATTCCTTGCCCTCACTGCAGAACAGTTAGTACTATAGTTTTCCCTGGAAACAAGGAACATCCAAATCAAGTCTTTGTGAAACTACCAACCAGTCTGAACTATATCAGCTCCTTCACCCCACCTGCCTTTGTCATTTTCCCTGTGGAAAGACTTTCACATTAACCAAAAGAAAGTTTTTTTCCTTTCTTTTCATATGTCAGCATAAGGAATAAAGTGCAACAGGGAGACTCTGTCATGTTAAAGGTCAGTTGCATAAGTTCTCTTAAATGGCAATTAAATGATTCTATGACAAACAGGATGCACTCGGAGCACAGACATCAGCTCCGACCTTGGGACCTGGGAGAGTCTGGGAACGAATAAAAACACTTTGGGAAAATAAACATAACACCCAAAACTGTATTCATCTGCTGATGAATCAGCAGAGAAACTCTATCATTTCCCCTGTGTCTCTAGGGAAATGCAAAATGTAGTAACACTTTAATTTCTTGCTCAAAGAAACTGTCTGTCTTAAGATCAGCTGTTCATCCTACAATGTTAGAAACAACCTATTGAATTACTCAATGCCAGCCTAAGTATTTCAGCAGTTTGAGGGTAGAAGAGTCATATTAAGACCACATCTGGTCAATGATACACAGCTCTGTGGTATAAGTATGGGAAAGGGGTGATGCATGATTACAGAGTGTTTTGTGAATGAGAGAAGAAAGAGCAACACTTCCTAGGAGAAAGCCTGGCCAGTAGCTGGACAGAAGCCTCAAAAAGGAGTGTTCAGGCACACAAGACAGCCCCATGAGCAGAAGTGGTCCAAGCCACAGCCTCTTGCAGGATACACTCATTATCCACCCTATCCACTTGTCCTGTATGTATCTCAACAGGAGGTTAATTGGCCTGGAAGATTCATCGAATGCTGAACTTTTTTCCTATATAGGTTTTTGCTAAAACCTGAGACCTTTTTACTGGACATTGTCAGAGAAGGTTAAGGTCTTCATTTGGAAAGGGCCACAGTAGGTGGACACATAAGGATGAGGTGTCCTGGATATCTCATATATTCAGCCTGATAAAACAATGCACAAGGCAAAGCAAACATGAGTTGGAGGACCCTAAAGAAGGCTTCAGTCAGACCAGGAATAACCTGACAGCACAAATATGGAAAATGTCAAGTACAAGCCAAGTGTTTTTCTGACAAACAATGAGAAGTTGATCTGCCTTTAAAATTCACTGGGCACAATATGATGAGGAAAGGAAGGAAGCAATAAAAACCCTCATGAATGAGGATGGAAAAAACCTCCCATGTTCACCAGATAGTTCCAGAGCTGGAGTAGATCTCAGTGAGGAGAAATGTAAGTAAAAAGTTATTCTCTTGAGGGCCATTTTCCTGAGAAAGTTTGTGAGATATAGAGACAAATTGATTGTCAGTAGAAAGCAGGGAAATGCAGTTTGGTCTGGGATGTGTCTCCTTGGGAGATGGTTCTGAATTTGGGATGACAATAGGATAGAAAGCAGTAAGGGCAAAGCAGGTTCAGTTAAGGAAAAAAAAATTAAAAGGAAAAAAAATACAGAGGAAGAGTTCTTTGATTTTAAGTGTTCCTCTCTAAAAACCAAAAAACCTTGAAACAAATAAATAAAAAATCATTGTTTATGAAGGGCAAAGAAAACACGAGGACAGCTCAACACACTGCCCTGGGAAGTGCCAACAACTTGGGATGTAGCACAGCATAATGCACTGAGAAAATGATCTCAGGATGAGAGGGGGAGGCTGAAATTACAGAGGGAAAGAGGCAATCCAGGCCTGGACTCTCCCCTCTGTCTCTCCTCTCCAAGTCTTTCCTTGCCAGCGAGAGGTGACTTTGGAAAATATGAAGAATGGGATGGGCAAGCAAAATTCACTTGGCAACGTCCAATTTCAGGGGCTTGAAAAGAGAACTGAAGAGGATCCAGAGGCTGAGTTCCTGACCTCAAGGAGAATCCTGAGGGATATTTAAGCTGCATTAATTCCAGCAGGCAGCGGGACATCCTGGCAGGAGATGCTGAAGAGAGAAGGAAAACTGAAGTGAAGGGAAATGCTCTTGTCTGAACTAGGGCTGATTAATGCCTTAGGAACCAAGGGTCTGCTCTCTTGTTTCACAGCACTCAGTTATTCACCAGTCTGTCCATGGCAACAGGTAAAAAAATGGAAGTAGACAGACTCTAGGATCCTTCAAGGAAAACCCAGACTTTGCATTAATCACTAATTCCAAAGTTTCAAGGAATAATGTGTAAAAACTCTTCTGTATTCCCTTCCCTCTGGTCTTATTTTTTAGGTCCCAGCTGGAGAACAGAAACAGAAAGAAAGCTTCTTTAGAGAAGAGATTTATCCTGTGTTTTTCACAGAGACATCACATTCCTCATTTGCTACCAGAGCTGGGAGACTCCGCATGCAAACCTCAGGACTGAGCAGAACCAAGCCTGCAGATGATAACCGTATTGCAGCACACCAGACACCACTTTGATCTCAACACCTGGCTCTGCACTTGAGCCCTTTGGCTGACGGGAGCACCCTGGCAGCAGCACATGTATACCTGAGGCTCCATTCCCTGGGGATCTCAGTCCACAGACAAGATTCTGTAGCACAGCAGTTCAGATTTTGCCTGGCATGAAAGAAGTGAGGACCCAGCAGGAGCAAACACCACATTCACCTTTCTGTGGCACCATTACTAAAAAACACCCTAGAATGAATGTAAGACTCACTTTATTTTGGCTAGGGAGAAACAATATGTATCTGCTCTAGACAGCTGAGGAACTGAAGAAGAGCACAGCATCCTACTGGAACAGAACTGAGAATTTGAGTCAGAAGAGTATAAATCAGAAGAGCTGGAGCAGACCAGGACACTGGCATTTGCACCAGAGCTGCAATCAAATTGCCAGAGAATTTCTATAGACCAGAGCTGGTCAGGAGCTCAGATTTATATCTGTCAACCCACAACAGCCTTGAATACCAGGCAAGGGTGTTGGCTGACAGTTGATTCAAGGCATAAAAATGCCACCTTTGGTTACATTGCCTATAGCAACCAGGCAATGCTCCCTAGGTCTCCCACCCAAGCAGCCATCCAGTATTCTTCATGGGCTCTGACAGGATTAGAAGATCTGAGGATAAGGGTAAAGGTCTTGCCTGAGTCATGTTGGTGAAGCAGCAGAGTTCTTGGTCCTAAACCCTGTCTGAAATGATCAGGGTATCCAGAAAATAAAATTAAACAAGTTTCAGGGTTAAGGCTTTTTTCAGATCTGAGAGAGATTCCACAGCCTCCAGACTAATTAAAAGTTCAGAATAGGAAATGGAAATCCCTGTTTTAGTTATCTTCTGATCGGTAGTTTTGAATATATGTGTTTTGTAATGGCAAGTGTTAGCTTCAAAAATTATTATAATAGTTCAGATTCACAATTACAGGAAAGGAAGGATCCAGAGGCAGTGGCTTGTAGTTCTGAAACAGCTACAAGATTATCACCAACATTTTGTGCATACCTAAATAATCTCCTTGGGTGAATTAGTTAATAATTTCTACTTCATTAATGAATTTTAACTGCCCAGCATCAGGGTCAGACAGAAAAACTCACTGTACAGATGGGAAACTGAGGTAAAGAAGCATTTTCAAGGACTGCCTGAAAAAAGGAAAATATGTGGATTCATTTTGGAGAGCAGGTCCTCTTAGCAGAGTTATTGCTCTTCTGTAAGGTCTCACCCTGTGAGCTGTTGCAGTTTCTCCTGAGTCTATGAAATGGTGACAATGGCAGAACAAGAATTATCTCACTGTAAGAGGGAGGGAGAGTGCAGTATTTACTGTATTTGCTGATACACATCAAGAGAAGAGAAGTGCAGGGTGGGAAGAAAGAGAAAGAGGCGGCTTTGTTCTTGCAGCAGTTTGCTCAACAAAGCCCAGACTGTTTCAGTGATAGTGGATGCTGCATGTTTATTCCGAAAATTTATGGTTTAATTAATTTTGGGGTGAGATAGCGAACATGGTTCAGTGCCAGATCAGGTGAAATATGATCCTAGCATTTCAAGAATTTAAGCAGCTGAGGGGGCTGACTGAATGGCACCTGAAATCCAGTAAAAGCCAGCACAATGGGAAGCCCTGGTATCTTAAAGGAAGATCTTCGGAGATTTTAAATGCATCGAGCAGGGTGGCAGTGAGGAGGGGAGTGGGCTGGATTCATCCAGCAGCTACATTCATTACAATTCTTATTGAAAACATGCTGGTTTTTTCCCCTGTGTTTGCAGTTCTCAAACAGAGATCATGCTTCAGGGAAAAACTTTGGAAAAGCTCAAAGCCCATAGAGCATAAAAGCCACCAAAATAGTAAATTGCAGGAAAAAGTGTTTAAGGGTAAAGAAATAAGGTTTGAAGCTCCTTTTTATTTGCTTTCCAGTTTGAGGAGCAGTCATATACAATCATTGTTCTCAACTTTCTTCTGCCAGGAAGGCTGGGAACATAACTCTCTTTTCTTTTTACGATATGGATATACACTTTTGAATGCCAGACATTCAGTCAGGGCATACCAGAATCCAGAGGTTTACCCAATTTTAGAAAGGTTGATTCTCACATCCTTCGTGCAAGTAACATGGTATGAATACATTTTGTGTGTGAACATGGCAATATTTCACAGCTGAAGTACTCTGTGATTTCCACATTTCAGTTGGAGCATCCATAGTGCTTGCTGTACATCTTCTCCAGGATAAGAAAGTCATATTTTTCACTGTTTATTGATGAGGAACCATGTCACAGGACAAGAGGATTTGAATAGTAAAAATAAAGACTGTAGCCTACATCTTCTGTAGTGTAAGATCCTGCTCTAAATACAGCACAGCTTTTCCACTTGACAGAGCATGAGGAACCTGCAGGGATGGTACTGACACAGGAGTGTCATCCCTGAGTCAAGACCTACAGCTATTGTAGTGTGAACATAGAGGAGCCAATGCTCAGCTCTCCAGAGGAAAGTGGGAGGAAATTAAGAATGCGGGATAACCTAGAGCACAACCCATAAGGGACTGCCATCACTCAGGCCAGCCCCAGTATCTCATCTCACTTGCACCCTGCTGCCTTCATTTTTATAACCACCTACTCTCACTGTAGTCAGGCATCCCAGGCCTGTCCTATAGGGATTGCTGATTTCTGTAGATGCTGTGGCTGTCTAAGATGCCTCAGCTTCAGCTGGCAGACTCAGAGCAGGGATGTAAGAACTTGGTCTCTGGAGAGTCCTTTCTGTTATCCACAGAGGTTGTCCCAGCTAATGACCCGCAGTATTTGGCAAAGGGGGGGAAAAAAGTAAATAAAAAAATGTTTCCTTTCCCATCTTTTTGCGGATTTTCCCATAAGCCGCTTAAGTTACAGCTTCTTCTGCATCACACATGTACCTCTTCCTTTTAGTGTCTGTTTTTGACCTTTGCTCATGGCATTCAGTCTCCCATGCACACCCTGCTTACTCTCTTTTTGTAATTTATGACATACACTGTACACCCATTTCCTTCTGCCCTTAACTCTCCTGCGTGTGTTCTTGTTATCTCAGCTGCTCGATAGATTTGCCATATTCTAGCCAGCTTCCAAGTCTGTTCTCATAACAGTCTTTCTTCCGGACAATATTCCACTATTTATGAGGGCCAATCTGTGAATTCATATGGCTTGCTATGACTTCTCAGCCTGTCCTACAGCCTTCCCTCTTGAGCAATGGGGTGTGATATTCATACAGTATTTGAGCCTTACTTGATTTTCAGGGTATATAGGATTCATACACTTTTTGAGGATGTCAGTCAGATGTCAGTGTTGAACCTTTCCAAACTGAGAAATCAGCACTGAACATGACTTTTCCTCAGAGGTCTGCTCCTCCACTGGAGACAGGTAACATTTGGCTTTCTTTGGCTAATGTTTCTCCTATTACTTGGGGTTATAAATGGCAACACTGCAGAAAATGCAGACTCTAGTCAGCCTGTGAATCTTATGTGAGAATTTATTCGTCCTCCATGCTGGATTTGTGGAAAACCATCACAATGATTTCTACTGAACTTCTGTTTCTCACTCTTCCATTAAATTCTTCCTTTACTGCCTTGAGCCAAAAAACACCTCAGACTACTTCCTTCCGCATGGGAGAGACAGGACATGCAGGAGCTCCTGCTGGAGGGCTGGGGTGCAGGGTAAGGGGTAGCCCTGTGGGGACAGAGGGCTGCTGTGTGAGGAGAGGTAATGCAAGGTGGTCAGTCAATAATTCCAGCAGGTCAAAATCAGCTCTTAGCTGGGCAGCAGCAGGGTTGAGCTGTAGCTAGGAGGTGGGTCCTGCAGTGATACCCCATGTTGGCTTGTTTAGCAACAACAAAGTGGAGAAAGTGGAAATCCACAAATGGACTTCTGAGAATCCCATTTCCCATTTCTTTTTGTTTTATATCTCCTGCTAACAAAACTGTGTTGGTCTGAGTCCTCAGCTTACCAACTTCCAGTTACAAGTCTTGTAAAGGATCTGATGAAGGAAGTAAAACACTCTGGTTTTGATACTGGCCTTAGAAATCCCAGCCTTCCCTCATGGTCTCCTTCTCTCTCTACAAGCAGACGAAACCCTGTGTTACACATCTGCCTTTTTACAACTGGGCAGGAAGGAATGAGGATCTGCACAATGGTTGTGTAACTCTGTCCTTGTTTATCCAGATGGCTTTTCTGTGGCAGAAGTTATCTGAATGATGAATGCACTTTCCGCTTAGGACAGGATCCATTTCCTGGGATGTATCACCTGATTCTTTCTTCTCAGGTCATTTCTCTGAGCATCTGGACAGCTGTCTCACATTTCTGATGTCTTTTGGTATTTGACTGAGGTTGACTGCAAGCTTGGAGGTATGGGGGAGGAGTGAGAGAGGAAGAGGAGGGAACTCCCAGAAGCAAATCAAGGTGTAAATATGTCTCCACTTTAACCATTGGTGTAATTGGAACCTACAGAGTGGTGCCCAAAAGGAGCTTTGATCTTTCTGCCTTAAGTCCTTAGATGAACAAAGTGATATTGGTATCAGGTGATAGATAAGCGTATAAGGTGGGCTGAAGCAGAGAATGGTGAAGAGCAAACTGCTGTAGCCTGCTCCAGCCTTGTAGCATAGATATCCCCAGCTTCCTTCAAGCCTCTGGCCACCTTCCTTCTAATGCAGCTGAGCAGGCAGTTGGCCTTATTTGCAATGAGAGTGCACTGCTGGTGTATCTTCAACCTAGTACACATCCTAACCCCCAAAATGCTTTTGGGGAAGGCTGCTGCCCAGCCATATGCTTTCGAGATAGTATCAATGTGTGGGGTTACTCTGCTTTATGGATACTTCTCCTTCTGTAGTCTTGTAAGCTTTTTGTCAGTTCAGCCCTCAAATTTCTCCCTCTTACCCAAAAGTTCTCTCGTATGAAACATCAGCCATTCCCCCTAATTCAGTATCACCTGCAAATATGATGTGGATACATTCTGTATTATCATGAAGATGAAAATATTTGCCACAGTACAGATTCCAGGGATGCTCCTTTAGTTACCAGTCAAAACTGGGGGACACCAAGCCTTTGAATGTTCTTCTTTGAACTCAGCACTCCAGATATTTTTTTATCCTACACAGCTTGATCAACAAGCTCATATTTCATGAGCTTCATAACATGAATGCTGTATCAGACTGTCTCCAAAATCTTATTAAATCAATGCTATATCTACTGCTGTCCCCTTGTTCACAGAGTTATTTCATCACAAAGGGCAATTAGGTTGGTTGAACCTGGTTTCTGTATGGTAAATCTATGCTGACTATTCTGACTTCTTAAACCAAAAATTATTAGACCTGATACCGGCTTTAGGCCCTCCATTAATGTAGTTCTTAGGGGCAGCAAATTTAATCATTGTCCCATCTCAAGGAGAAGTTCTGGAAAACTCGCTTCTCTTCCCCCAAAACAGTTGGAGCATCCAGGTTTTACTTGTGGGTTTACTTTCTCCCTATTCCATGCAGGTATCAATGGAACAAATTAAGATACTTTGCCTCTCTGAGGCCTGTTCAATTGTCTGTGTGGCATGTAATAAGCACCACTGAATGAAACCTTTCAAACTTCTTAAGAGGTTATAGACAAAGATACTTACTTCAATATTGTTAAAATAAAACACTGTAATCCCTTCAAGAATATAATCCCCAACTTCCTAAATGCATTTACGGGGTCAGAGTGTAGGCAAATGGGGATTTAATGAATTTCACTGAAAGCAGTGAATTGGACCTTTTCTAACCAATTTCCTGGACGGATGTGTTATTGTCAGGATTTCACTTCAGTGTCTGAGAGCATCATATGATGAATCACACAGAAGAGGAAAACTTCTTCCTTCCCCACCTCTCTCTGGCACTAGTGATTCAGGTCCTCAAACACTGACTGCTGGAACACTAGTTCTCCATTCAGTAACATCAAGCCAGCATCCTGACAACTGTTTCAGTGACTTTAAGCACTGTGCAATTGATGCAGAAGCTTACATTTCTTGTAAATGCTTGGCACAAATAAAAAGATTATTTCAAATGCATGAATACAGAAGGGATTAACTCAGGACTATTTTTGGAGGCAAATCAAAGTGGACAAGAGAATATATGCTGATACTCAAAGAGTGCATCACTTCCCAGCTGGAATAAGCTAGAAAAGTATCTGTCTGGTGTGATTCTTATCGGGAGCCCTGTCTTTAGTCTCATTATTTTTCTAATAAATAAATAAAATCACATAGAAACTGATACACATCCCACCACTACTAAGTTTATTACTTACCTTCTCTTACCAATGGCTCAGGGCAATGTTTGCTGTTGTCTTTCAAGCTATTAAGTAATTTGGAAAAATCTGTTCTGATTAGCAAAGTGGTCATGGACTGGAATTTTCTCGTGCCTTCACTTCATATTTGCTCACTAGGAGAAGACTTCTTACCTTTACACAAACATATTATTTGACTATATTTTCTTTTGTTACAGTTAGTTTCAGTCAGGGCAGGAAAGTCCAAGATGACTCAGAGAACTTCTGACTTAAAATCTTACAGAAAACCACATGGCAAGCAAAGTTGTGTGATCAAAAAATCACTCTCTGCAGAAGCTGTAGACTGGATCACCAAACCTTCTACTGCATGGGTGGTCACTGCTCCCACTAAAGCCATAAGGTGATAAAAAGACCACCCCAGAAATGAGATGTTAGCTTCTCACCATAAACTGATATTTCCTCCGGCTGCTTCTTACAGATGGAGAGGAAGAAATGGATTCAGTATCTTGTGCTTGGAGCACAAGGCAACACGCAGCACACTGTTGGTGAGCCAGAAGACTGCATCCAGGCCTTGCCTCAAGATTAAAACCAGACATATGTCAAAAATAACAGAGCATGTACCTGAGCAGCCTCTCAGGGACAAGCTCATGTTCTGGATCCGGTTTGCAGAGCCAAGTCCCTGGAACCAGTTTCACCTGCAGTGTCTGCAGGGACAGAGCACAGATGGGGAACTGCCCTTCCTGCCCTGTACCCAAGTTTTCTCATCCAAAAAGACAGCTCCAGACCAGAGCCAAAGGAACAGCCATCATGTGGGCAGTGCAGACAGTCAACAAGTTAAGCTCTCATTTAAATTTCTAGTCTCATCCACTCAAGAGATTACAGGCAAAGACAAAATCCTCCAAGGATATTCTTGCCAAGGGTGAAGGAAATCAATAGTCTGTAGTATAGGCTTGTACATGGAGACATACAAAGTTTGCTTGGATGCATGGTTCCCAAATTAAACAGGGGAAACAAACAGGTCTCTGTTGCAAGCCTGAAAGCTGTTTGCAACATGTTCTGTGGCTGTCAAATTGCCCAGGAATAGCAGTCCCTTAGCCTGATCCTTGCCATCCTCTTCTCAGGGAAGGCAGAACTCATAAATGTGTCCTGCTTTGGGCTGATTGTCCCAGTATTGCAGAAAGGACAGTCCGTGCAGCCTGTCCCTAACTCACTCCCTTCCTGATAGGAATAAAGCTGGTCCTTTGGGCTCAAGTAAGACTTCAGAGGTCTTCATGGTGGTGGAGAAAGGAAACTGGGTCACCCTTCTTTTTATGAAGTCGTAGCAATTGTAGGTGCTTCCTACCACAGGAGAAACCCAGCCCATGGCAGGCAGGTTAGAAGTGTAAAGCCAATTAATTATGCTTTCACAGCAGAACAGAAGCAGTCAGTAAACTCTTACTTACCAGGAGGAAAACAAGAATAATTTCCTGTTGACAGCTGGAGAAAATAAAAAAAAGAAAAAGACGAAAACAAAACAAAACAAAACAAAAAACCCAAAAAACCCCCACCAAATTCAAAACCAAATAACCCTCCCCCCCAAAAAAAAAATTGAACCTCTCAAAGAAACAGAGAGGAAGAAGAGGAAAAACCTGTTACATTTTGCAGCTTCCTACTCAGAAAAGGAACTGACATATTAAAACTGGCAACATTTCAGTGTCCCCTTAAAAGGCTACATTATCATTCTGAGCTATGAAAAAAAATGTAAAAGGCTATGTGTAACAGCACCCTCTGGTGAATCCTGTCACAAGAATATCCTGTCCCTATAGATGGAAAATAAGATATTGCTGCAAACCGTCCCAGAGCAAGGCCATAAGTGTAGATGATACTATGGAGATGGGAGGAACGTAGAAAAGTAGAGACACCCCTAGAGGTGTCTAGAAGGAAAGAGCACAGATCCACTTGATCCTGCCAAGAATCCCCAGCTGTGATGGCCTCCTGTAAAACAGCTGTTAAGGCATCTTCTATTCAAACCACTCAGTTTCCTGCCTTGCAGAGAGAGGATATGCTAATATTTCCAAATAACTGGCTCGTTCCTTCTTTCCTTTGTGGCCCTTTGCTTCCCAGCCCTTGAATTAAGAGACTACCCAGGTAGAGGGAGGAGAGCATGCAGCATGATGCATTCAGCTGGAGAATCCTTTCCACAGACTGAGACATTGCTGGAATTACCCAGAGCTAATTTAAGCTCTGGTGAATGCAAAGTGTGTGCCAGCAGGCAAAGAACTCATGGAGTTTGCCACCCAAGGTGGATTAAACCAGCTTGGAAAGTTTCACGAGAGAAAGCATTTCTTTGAGGCAGGATGAGTGGCTGGATAGTAATTCAACCACGAGAAGATCTGGCCTCTGTGCAAGTCTGCAAATAATACATACGCTTACTCGTGCATTTCCATCTCAGAGGGGAGAAGAAAGTGGAGAATGAGGGCAGTTCAGTGCAGGAACAACATTTCCAGAAGTAGAAAAATGTTCTGACTACATACCCATATCCTGCACTTTCAAAAGGTATTTTAAGGCCACCAAAAATATGTAGCATGGGAAACGGAAACCAGCCCAATCCCTCATTTACAGAACCTCTCCCAGTTGCTTCTGCTGAGGCACCGTTTCCAGAAGCAGCAGGAGAGTTAGCCTGCAAATGCAGGCCTGTTCTGCCATTGCTGAGTTGTTGTCAAAGTGCTTGACTTGGCTGCTCCATGCCTCTTGCAGGCTGTACCTAGGGTTCTGCCCATCTCCTGCCACACAGAGCAGTGGCACACTGCTTGGACTACACATGATAGGGGCACAAGAACACACATTAGGCCAATAAGTCTGAGTTTGAGCTTTTTTTTTCCTGGACCTTTTGCTGTGCAGTGTGCATGATAAGTAAATCCATAGGCTCAGTCATGCCTTTAATCCCTGTTGCTGACATGTCTTTAGAGCCCAGGTTTTGACACTACCACTCCTGAAACCTTCTAGGTTTTTTCTGTCTACTGTTGCTTCTGGAACTTCTCCTCAGCCCAGACAAATTTTCTCTGTATGAAGACAGCTTGACAGCAGAACAGAAAAATATAACACCCTAGTAGGTAATAATCTGGTGTGTCACAGAGGTACACAGAAACCTAGGTATCATAGTGGCTAACAGATCATGATTTGGATCTGACAAACTAGCTCTCTTGATAGATGCAAGGTGTACAGGGAGAGAGGTCCATGAGTAGTGGCACCAGGAGGCTCAAGGAGTGGAAGTTTCCAGTGATCTGTTTCCTGCCTCCACTTCTGCCAACCTTCAGCTGGAGCACAGCAGGCAGCTCACACTGTATGTCAGGTACTCTCCTGGAGCAGTGTAAAAGGTGGGCTATCAGGGACCCTTCCTCCTCAAATGTCTTCTGCTCCTGAAATTGTGTGTTTTTCCCAGATCTGTGTGCCTTTTACTTTCTCTGAGGATAAGCTTAGTTTTGTTTGTACAGAAGGAGACAGAAGGGTCAGTAGCCAGAAGAGATGCTTCAGAGGAAGACACCCACAACTTATCTAGGAGAGAAAATTATTTCCAGTCCAAAGGAAAAGGGAGAATAGAAGAGTTGTATTTTATTTTGGGGGGGCTTTCAGAGGCTAAATCAGTGAAAATCAAAAGGTCACTTGTTGTGAGCACTGGACACACAGCAAAGGTCCTTCCATTGTAAGTTGGAACCAAATGGGAAATAAATTCAGAAGGAAAAAAGTCTTATCCAGAGCCCTCCAGCAGGTCAAGGAAAGAAGCAGAAAAAGCAACTTACTTCCTTGATTCTCAGTGTGATTTATCTCAGATATCATCTCTTCCATAATATCTCATTTTTCCCCAATGCATATTCCTAACTGTAAATGTTTCTGTTACTTGCTGAAAGATTCATGCTTTCTCAAAAGCTTGTTGTGCTTGGCAAAAAATATCTAATGGCAGAAAACTCATCACTTACTCCTGATTGCTGTAAAAGCTGCTTGTGTGTGTACATCTGTCAACAGAGTCAAGGAACAAGCAGCACATTCAATTTCCCACTTTTTTTTTAGTTTCTCCTCACAAACAGATCTTCCAGATCAGATCATATTGCCATCTTTTTCCAGTCTATGTCTTTCAAAATATGAGAGGAGGCATATTAGTAGCATGTTGCTCAGCTTCAGTGGCAGGGGGATTGGAACTAGATGATCTTTAAGGTCCCTTCCAACCCAAACCATTATGTGATTTAATGTTTTTTCCTTGATTCACTGCACAGGACAGCAAGAAGAGCCACGGGAGTTCACTTACTTGTTTTTTAGCATTTTCCTCCCTTATACCTGCAGAAAGAGTAGGTGTGTTCAACTGAGATACCTACAACGATGCTAAGGTGGTTTGCAAAATCCTGTGGTTGACTTGATAACTGTTCTCTATTCAGCTAAGTACACCGGTGAGCCATTCAGAAACGCCGAAGGGTAGATAATATGGAGACTAAATTTGTTCTTTGAAGAGCCTGAATCCATCTGTGAGGAGAGCACGAGCTGAAGCCAAACCCCTCCCATACCCAACAAAGAAAGTTCCCCACTGAGCTGTATCTAAATGAAGGTGGTATACACCACTAACAAAGCTTCTCTCATCTCCTGCTGACTCCAGCCAGCTGCCAGATGAGCCCAACTTTCCAACTTTGCCTGCTTTTATAGATTTCCCAGTTGCCTACCCTCACCTCCCTCACCTCCCTGTTCCCCTCTGGTTTTAATCAGCCTTCCATTTAAACCACCTGGGATGTAATTAACCAGGAAAGTCCACTAAAATGTTCATTACAGGGAGAAGTTCCCTATCTCCAGTTTTCATCTTCACAAATCACAATACTGAAACTTCAACCAAATGTCCTTCCAGCTACAGAACTGCTTGTCCTGGGAAACTGTGAGCCTGAGGTTTGGATTAACAGCACTTTCCCAAGTGGGAGAAACCCTCTGTCCTAGATGAAATGAGACATGATCAATGACTACATGTTCCAGCTCTCAGTGTAGTAATTCACAGACACAGAGATCCAATTCAATCTGAGAACCAAAGTGAAAAGCTCCATTATAAATCAATAGAAAGTTAACTAGTGCTCTGCATTTTGCACAGCACAATTTCTAACTGAACACTTGAGTATTTACTATTCAAAACCAGCTACATCCTTTTACGCTTAGAGTTCCCAACAGAGGTGCAGAGCTTGTAAGTTTTTTTACCCTATTTTAATTCATAAAGAGGGAAGCTGAGGGACAAAAAGGGGAGAAATAAATCTAGGAACAGATCTCTACTAATGTGTTACCCATCATACAAGTTATCAAACAATGTTCTTTCCTCTATTTGTTTTCTTTTAGGTAAAATAAAATACTTTTTACAAGTAATCAATGGAAGGGAAAAAACTATATCCCAAACCTATGAAAGCACAGCCTCAAACTCCACCATGTTACAATAATACGGATGGTTCCTTCTACCAAGGAAGGATTTTATTGAAACTGGCTGAACTCTGCTGGTGCTGTGCAGGAGGAGCCCTTTTCTGGACCGTTTGCCTCCATTTGGTAGGAGTGAATTACGTCAGCATCAGTCACCCACATCCATTTCCATATTCCACATGGCAGAGCTACATGCCATTTTCTTCCTTATGATTATGCTTTATTATTCCTATTACATCAGTGCCTGGAGGCCTTGGGATAGACCAGGTCTCTATTGTATTCATTGCTGAATTTACACTATGACATACAGTCATTGCAGAAAAGAAATTCCTGGAGCCCTGTATGCTGTGAGCTGGAAAGGCATTTGGAGTAATAAAAAAGGGAAGGTAATGATAACAAGTTCTCAACCAAAGCACAGTAAAATCATTGTAAATTCCATGATGGGTAGGCAGCTTCAGTGGTGCATCACTGCAGAGAGCAACCTTGATGTAAGTGTCATAGAACTTGGCACAGCATCAAACCCATACACAATAAAGCTATAGGGCCAAAGTGTTCCAGCAGATCCTCTCCAGGCCTTTCCTTCTCCTTCCAAAGCTTTTCCTCATCAACTGCTTATTGTGTAAACTGCGTTTAAACATAATAGCTGTGTTAGAGGTGGGATACTACAGGGTTAGGACAAAGTTTCTTATAAATTTTTCCTCTTCTTTTCTTTTCTGGTTTTTTTTCTTTTTTTTTTTTTTTTAAGTCTTCAGTGTTTCCTGGCTCTTGTGTTCTTGTGTCTTGAAATCACACCCTTGATGTAACTTCATTGTGGTTCATTTTTCTTGTGGTCTAATTAAATCTGGCTCCAGACAGAGTTGTGTGTTAGCAACAACAGAAGAAGGAGGTAGGAATTCAGAGATCTAGGAATCAGCAGGAATGTCATGGCCTGAGAAATGAAAAATCAAAGGGGAGGGAGCCCAAGAAAAATGAAGGAAGAAAATATGAGTAGATAAATTCCTTAACCAGTCTAAAGTCATTTGAGTTGCTTATCAGAGTATTGATAACCCAGGGCAGATTTGGGTGTGTCGGAGGAATGTGAATTCCTCCAGCCTGGAACGCAGCAGCTGTACACAAGATCCCAGATGAGTCCTTGCCATAATGTCTTTGACGTTAACAGAATTACATCAAAGATGTAAATCCCAAGGGGTGGAAATCAAAAATTAAGGGCTGTGTGCTTATGAAGTGAAGGCTTGGTTAGAAATGGAGAGGGAGAGGGTCTAAAAGGGTGAATTTGAGGTTCTTCTCAGGGACTGAGTCTTTCTAAAGCAGTGCAGTGGTAATTTAAGCAGCTGCTGGGGAGAAGGGAAAGAAGATCATTCTGGGATAAAGTCTGTAGTTGATTTTGGACCCTGGTACATAATCCTCTTGTTGCTGGATGTGAAAGTTCCTAACCTCATCTCCAGAGTGTTGTAAAAAGGTCATTATTTGTGAGAATTTTTATGCAGAAAATAGGTTTTCTTTGTCGTGAATATTTCTATTTCATTAAATCTTTTTAATTTATTTAATGTGCAGAGCTTTTCAGCTGCCTTCCAAAAACTGAACTCCTAAGAGAACATAGCATTTAGATACAGTAAAGCAGGAGAGAGGGAGAAAAGCAGTGTATTATTATGTTGTATGTATAGCTGAACCTCTTTGAACCGAGCTGGTTATTCAAGATGTTATTAAATTATTAAGATGCAAATCCATGTATAAACTTCTGCTCGACATGCCTGCACTGTGAAGATTCCAATGTGCAGTACTCCTAGCATGGTGCAACCTTTAGTGACTTGACTGAGAGATGTAGGACCCATGGTGGCTAAGAACAGAGAAGTCAAAAAGTCTGTTTCCTTCCCTATGGGGAAAATCAGATGATGAAGTCAATTAAATGTTGAAATGGGGATCAAGACACTTGTTTCTATGCAATTATCTGTCTTCAGTGTCTGATAGTGATAAGGACTTCAATGGGACATTTCCCACATGGGTGAACATTTCTTCTTCTCCATGCTATCATTATTAACACATATTTATACCCTGTTAGCTTTTAGGTGAGCGATTATGAGAAGAAATAAAAACTTAACTATCACAGAGTCAGACCTTCAAAGCACCTTCAATGCCTGATCCTTCCTGCATCTTGTCTCAGAGAGTGGAAGGAAGAGAGAGTGAGAAAGTCTATCTGTAGATGTCCTCTCAGATACCACAGCTGGTAGTTCAGGGATTTCCTGGGCTGCATCTTGAGATTGTAACTACACCACTTCTTTTCCACAGATATCTCCTCCATCTGCCAGGGGAGTAACAGCACAGTTGTAAAAACATGTTACTTCCTTACTAACTTTTCTCTGTGCTGTTACCTGTGATCCTGTGATGTCTAGGTACTTGGTACTTAGGGGAAATCCACCTCAGCCTGAATTTCTAAAATTTAGTTTTCTAAAGCTGAGCTAGACAGCCTAGACTGCCTTTACAGGGAGGAGGGAGGAGGTGAAAGGTGTGGACAGAAATGGGTGTCTTCAGCCTTTCACCTGTGTCTGAGACACATAGCCCAAGAAGAGATTAATTGCCCCCTGAGGGTGCATATCTATCTCTATAGACAATAAATGGAGTCTAGAATCCTACAGCCATCCTTTAAAGGCAGTACCAGTGAAGCCAGGTTGTTCAGCACTAATGAAAATAGATATTTTTTCACCATGCTTAGCTAAGCCAGCTTCACTGCCACAGGTTGCCTTACCTGGCTTCAAACTCTTACTAGAAAGATTTTAGGAGGAAAATACTTTTTCTGAAACACCATCTCTGACTCAGGAAGAGCCACACAGGACTTGAATCGGGAAGGGTGCTCTGAGGAAGGTTCAAAACATGTTTGTGGTGTCCTTAATGTCCCTTGAAATCTGCTGTTTATGGATGCCAACACAGCTGAACTTGTGGTCTGACCCAGACACTGGTGTTCCTTTGCTCGTATCTGAAAGGTTAAGGAGGGACATAAGGATTCTGTCCCATAGCTCTTAGCAGGAATGACTTCCTGATCAATTCCAACATATTGTAAAATGGCTTTCTTTTCTAATTTTGTAGGGAAAGGGCAGACATAATTTTGCATGTAGTAGAGTCTAATGTTTAATTTTCCTCTTTTTTTTTTTTTTTTTTAGAGGGGGGAAGAGAAGAATAAAAAAAATTTTTTTTTAATTGTTTTTTTTTTGTGAAAAAAAAAAAAAAAAAGACTTTAGAAAAAGGAGAAAAAAAATCAGCCAACTGCTCTGAATTCTGGAAATCCAGGGCTACTGTCTTGGATCTTGGATTGGGAAAATGTGGGGAATCCCTGCCATTCAGGAAAATCCCCTCTTCAAAGCTGTTTCCTGGTGCCACTGAGGATGCCTGGAACATCAGAGCTGCCAAAAGCTCAGCTGCTTCCTGGCAAAATATTGATGAGGCCAGGGAGACAGGAGTGTTTTCACCCGCAAGGCTTCTGGCTGCTGAGAGGACTTCTGTTCAAGTAAGACACTCCCAGAATGTTCTCAGCTTTGGAACATTGTCTTCCCTGCCCCAGAGGTCACAGGTACAGTGGAGAAGACAGGCAAACAGTAGGAGGAAAGATGAGTCCCAGGAAAGGGGAGGAACTTGCCTAAGGTTACACAGTGTGTCAGGATTTAAGTCAGGAGTAAAGCCCTGCCCAGCTGAGTCCAAGTGCCCCTTGTCTACTGCCACTCTCCACTCCATCAAAACAGCCTTGTGGTCGGCTTAAGGCAAAAAGGGGCAACAGTTCCTCTTTGAAAACATTTCAGCTCCCAACACCTTTTGTTAGTTCTCTGTTTTTCTTTTTAAGATATGTTTTTTTTATCACTGTTCTTCCACCACTCTTTTCCTTTATTTTTTCCATGCTACTTTACATGACTCCATTCGCTGAGGCAGCAGCCAAACATCTCCTCTAACATTAACACATAAAATCATTTCCCTTGTGAGGAAGCTGGGAACATTCAGTTATTCTAGTTAAAAAAAAAGAAAAAAAAAAAAAAAAAGAAAAAAAGAAAAAAAAAGAAAAATCAGTGGGAACTTCATGGATTTTTTTCTTTTTCTTCCTTTTGTTGTTTTCTTTCCCTTTGGGCTGGTTAGTTCTGCTGATGTCGAATTGTCCAGTGTTTACTTTTTCAGCGGAAAATTGGTTGTCTGCTCTTCATCAGCATCAGTTCGGAATCCATCTCTCTCCATGCCATGGATCCTCAGCCATTGCAGCAACAGGTTTGTTCTGATGATGCCTATACCTTGCAGTGCAGTCTGGCACTGGAGCTACACAAGGCTCGTTGGGAGATGTAAAATATCATGATGTGTGCTAGAAAACATTGTGCTGAGTTGAAACAACAAGTGTTAGAAAATGTTCAGAAGAGCAAACTCCTTCAGAGTCAGAATCAACTTAGGAAAAAAAGAAGGGTAAAGTCTAATCCAGACTTTTAATTGTTGTCTTAGTAATAAGATATGAAAACCATTAAAAACAATTTTGCATCCTTGGAAGTCATTTGTGTTCCAGAAGGGAAAGGGGAATGAAACATTCTTTTTATTAGGCAAAGAACTGACGTCTTGGATACAAGACAGATTCTCTTCATATGCAAAGCAGTGGCTCAGCCATGTTTCACCAAGAATTTTTCTTAGGCCACTGGGAAGGGACCCCTCAGGCTCAGTAACATATGTTATTTTTGGCTTCCATACTGAGATGATCTCCTACCTTGGGTCAATGTCTTCAGAGCAGTCATTCTTAAGTTTTTTACTTGATTTTCTGGACATGTCCTTACTATCAGCTAACAGTAGCCTCAAGACTGTGCTTGCCTCCTGCCCACATGCTAAGGCTTTGGCCATGGCCTCTTGCATAGCTGGAGAACATCCTTCCAGGTAGGTTTGCCTCTGCCAGCTGGATAGAACAGGACTCGACCTGCCCATGGAGGCGGTCTGCAGGCAGGCTGGAGGCATCTGTGAGGCAGCCCAGGGCTCAGAGCATGAGTGGGATTCAGAGCAGAATCAGCACTGTGGTCAGTTTCTCTTTTCAGAGGCTGAGAGGCCTGAAAAGGTGATGGATTGTCCCAGAGTGAGAGTGGCATTCATGCAAAGTAATAAAAACTTGTAGAATGTCTCTTGAAAGAGAGTTTGCTTGTCAGGCCATTCCTGAGAAATGTGATAGCTTATATAAAATAGTGGTACATACCACAAGCTTTTAAACTGATATAGTTGAGGGACCATCTTTAAAAGGTCAGCTTCCAATGAACTCAAGACAAAGGAAGAGACAGGTTCTTCTGTTTCTGCAAGTCCCACTCACCTTCATCTTTTTCCTTGAGTGCAAATGGGGTCATGATCTTTTAGCTAGAAAACTCTCCTTGTTTCTTTCTTTACAAAACATTTGAAGCCAGAACAACCTTTTGGTCTAAGTTGCAGGTATCCTTTGGTGACAAAGCCAGTACTATGGAGGGGAAGGAATGTTGGCATTTTTCCATGCCCAGCTGAGATAAATCATCTATTCCTTGAGGAAACCAGTGTCCTGTTGCAAAATTTTGTGTGTTATACGAATACAAAAAATTCTTTGTGAAAAAAAAATGATTTTCCTAATGCAAAGGTACTGCATTTAACTCAGTTCATCCCATATCTCAGAGACTGTGAAATAAATAATAAAGGTGAAATTCTAGCAGCCTTGACATGACTTTTACACTCATACCTTGTCTAGCATCTTCATTGCATTGTGAAATATACCATTCACGAATTACTCAAATAACTGCACTCAAAGTGATCTCCTCTGGCAGTTCACTGTTTGAGAATTTGCTAAAAATCCACCTGGGATTTTGTAAATAGTTCATTCCATCTTTCTGGACTGCCTGTAATGTCTGTATCCTTTTGATCATTTTTGATTGTACATATTAGAAACTCCTAGATTAGGTTGTTCAGATCTTTTAAGATATGTTAACCCAGTAACATCATAAATTTAGAACAGGAGGTAAGGGTTTTCCCTTCTTGTTCAACAAAAATTCAACATCTCTCCAAGGCACTGGGCCATGAACCTGATACAAAGAATCATGTAAAATGGAAAAGTAAAACAACTTTATTTATCTGATGGTACAAAGGGTTTTCTTCATTTAGGGAATTCAAGTGACTGTCTCTTGGCCAGTTCCAGATTGTAGAGATGACTATATGCAGTGTTCAACCTTTGCATGGGTTGGGATGGTCAGGGGCTGCCAAAGTCCAGCAACCCCTGTGGCCAAAAGGATAAGGATAAACTCCTGAAGGACAGGTCCACTGGTGGTTTCCAAGTGTGATAATCTCATCAGAGATGCTGATGACTGGATGTCCAGAGGAAACAGGGAAAAGTTTCTCTGTACATGATACATTTCCTGGAGTCATGAACTAAGGGCTCTGTAGGTAGGGTTCTGGAATGACTGTAAAGCTCTTTTGTACACCAGCCTAGTGCTTTTCTGCACCTAAACACATCCTGGCCTTTGGAACTGTGACATGTTCTACCACCTCTAGGTGTTCATGTGTGGCATTCCAAAACAGGTATTGATGTTCTTCTGCTGGAATGATTGGATTACCTAGACATAGCAGAAAGCCTTTTCCAATTCTTCTGTATTTCTTTATCTTTTTAGTCTGCAGTTTGTGTTTGGCCACGTAAAGGGTGGAATTCTAAGAAATCCATGAAAGCAGTAGAATTATAAATACTTCTCTCAATGTACCTGTTCCCCATAAAGCAATATGCAATACAATAGTCACGTTGTAGCTTATTCCCACCAATGTATTGCTCAATGCTGGCAGAACCAAATCCCTCTAAGGGTATTTGTACAGAGTGAATTGTGACAGTAGTCCAGATTTATGCTACTTAATTACTTACAGCAAATAGGGCATATGACCAGATTTGCCATACTTGCTGAGATATCTCCAAAGCTTGCATTGGGCCAAGCCATCCAAGGTTGGCTTGAGTTTTTTTCTCTTCCTCCCTCCTCACTCAGACATCACTTCAAATGATTTTAAGACAAGAGCTCCCCATTGTTCCTGATTTTCGTTAATCAAGCTAAAATCAGATACAGACCTAAGGCAGTTTTTCCACTTATAGAACGAGTGAAAACTAAATAAATAGACAAGAATTTCTGTGTTGATTTGTGCTACCTTCCAGTTTATTTGCATCCACTACCTGTTAACGGCAATCTTTAAATGGTCTGAAACATCATAGGAACTGGAACATATAGGTGTCTAGGTTCCTATAAACATATGATACTCTTTTACAGAATCCCTTCCACCCTCTGAGCATCCACCCATACTTCAAAGTAAAATGTAAATTCTGAGGCCAAGGCATTACACCAAAAATTTGGCAAAATTCGTCCTGCAGCAAATCCTGACATTTCAATGTTTTTTTTCATCCCACATTGGAACAAAGAGCTGAAATGTCAAGAGTTTTTCTCTGGGTGGAAATTTTGGGAAAAAAAATCAAAAAAACCCAAAAACCCTTTTTTCTTTTTCTGGCAAAGTCACAATATTTTGCCTGACATTTTCAAGCAAAACAAAACATTTCACCATTCCTGAAATCAAAATGTTTTCTTGTGGTGTGTCAAAATTACCCCAAAATCCTCTATTTCAGGTCACTTCTGAGCTTTTCCCTTGTGTTTGGAATTTTGCAGGCTCTATGTCTGGATTGTGTGAAAACTATGAAAACCCATATAGATAATCATCCTTGCACAGGGCAAAGAGAGAAACATCTGTATTGCATTATAGGATAACAAAGACTGTCCCATCTACTGAGAAAACGTCCTGAACTGTAACCCTGCACTGTAACTGGAAAGCAATTCATTATTGAACTCATCTGACTCAAACTATTTTGAGCCAATTCAAAAATAAAACCTTCTGTTGTAGGTCAGTGGGGTTTTTTTTCTTTGTTTCTTTAGTTTTTATTCTGGTGTATATGGATTTTCCTCTGATTGACTGAGCATTGTAAGAAAATAACAATATATCTGTAGAGACAGATATATTGAGTTTTTATTTAAAAATGGCACATCCACTTACATCTAGGAGGGAGGGCAAAATTGTTGATCCTGGTATTTTCTTGATGCTCAGAGCAGGAAGCAGAGTTTTAGGTCACTCCTTGTTTTGGCACTTTCTGTAGGAAATTAAGGCAATTTGTTAATCTAGTTTTTTATTCTGCTTGAGCCTACCTACTTCTAAATGGAACCTGGGATGAGGTAAATCCTACTTGATGTCTGCTACACCTATATATATGTGGATCTACTTTTAAGGGGCTGCCCACCATCACATATGAAGGTTGCAATAATACAAGACCTCCGATCTGGGCTTGAAAGTTCTAGTCTTAGAGTTTGTGCAGTTTTCTCTTTGTGATGCCAGTCAGACACTCACCACTTTTTCTGCTCAGATCTACATTTCTTGTTTTCATGATCTTCAATGAGAAGACAACATGTGCTTATCTTAGCATGAAAGTATCAAAAGGAAAGTATTCTTGGTAATATATCTCTTCAGAGTTCATAAATTATTCCCTTGAAAGTACTCACTGTGCTTTCACTCTGTGCATTGCTTAATGATAGCTGCCACGCTCTGTAAGGTCTTCTCCCTGTGGACTGATATAATTCCTTCAGGGAATCAAGCAGAACAGTGCAAACCAGTAAGGATTATACACGGGAGAAGATGTCCTTACTGCAGGGTAAGGCTCTTAAATGGGCTACTGCTGTGTTACAGATCTTAAAATTCAGGTAAGCCTCCAGTGCGAGAGCTCTACACTCTGCTTTGAACTTCTGCTTTAATACCCAGTTCATCCCGTCTAATTTTAAGCACTCAGAACCTTGCCTCTGTAGTCTGTGAGTAGAATAATAGGAACAGAATTGTTTAGGTTGAAAAGATCTTTAAGATCACTAAGTCAAATCATTAACACAACATTGCCAAGTCCATCACTAACCCACATCCCCAAGTGCCACATCTACACATCATTCAGATATCTCCAGGGATGGTGGCTGCATCATTTCCTTGGGCAACCTCTTCCAGTCCTCAACAACACTTTTGATGAAGCATTTTTTCCCAATATCCAAATAAATATATTATATTTATTTTTATATATTATATTTATATAATATATTATAATTATATTTATATTATTAAATATAAACGTCCCTTTCTGCAACCTGAAGCTATTTTTTTGTGTCGTATCACATCTTGTGACAAGAGAACCATGCCCACCTGGTTACATCCTCCTTTCTGGTAGTTGTAGAGAGTGATAAGGTTGTACCTGAGCCTCCTCTTTTCCAGGCTAAACACCCCCATCTCCCTCAACCATTTGTCACAGGACTTGTGCTCCAGACCCTTCACCAGCCTCATTGCCCTTCTCTGGATGCACTTCAATCCCATGATGTTGTACTTACAATGAGAGGCCCCAGACTGAAAACAGGATTCAGGTATGGCCTCGCTGGTACCAAGTGCAGGCAGAGCATCACTGCCCTATTCCTGCTGGACCCACCATAAAGGCAAGATTCCTCAAAGAATGCTTAAGGTCTTAGCTGTGATGAGCCTTCCTCAACAGGCTATGGACAGAGTTTCAATAGACTTTCCCATTAATTTTGCACCTTTGTAAGGAGCCTGGAGATAGATGGGAGAAACAGAAGCATTTGTATCTCCTCAAGACTCTCCAGGGTGTGTAGGTGTCAGCTGGCTGAGAGGCACAGAAGTACAGCTGGTGTGTATTGTCTCAGCAGTACAATAGAATCCTAAAACCCATGGTAAAAAGCAAATAATGTGTTACATTTACACATTATTTAAACACTGAGTCTGCATCAAACTTATTCATATTCTATTTGTCAAATTATGGCCACACACACTGGCTGACAACAGGGTATGATTGCATCTTTTGCCACTGAGTGCAAGTCAGACCCTGCTAACAGATGTATCATAATCCCCTGAGGCAAAACCTGGGGAAAAATCCACAGCAGTAATTCAAACAAATACTGTTCTGACCTTTCCCACTCTTTGAATATTGCCAGCCATGGAATATGAACTTTTAGCAAAGAGATGAGTGGGTTGTACCTTTTTACACATATGGAGATCACCTAATATACACTGTGTGGTAGTAGGGTAGCAATAGCAGTAGGAATAATCTCATACTCCCACTAAACAGTATTCCCAGGGGTTCTGAGCAGATAACTAGTCCTTTATGGCAGCGTAATACTGCAGAATCTGTGTGAAGTGAGTTATTTGCCCTAGTGTGGAAGATGCTGTTTGCAGCATCTTGAAATGTTGTTCATTTCATTTGCAACTGACCTTTTATAAGTTAAACACCAGTAAACAAGAGTTTAAGGTACAGCTGGTGGTGTGTAGAGTTTCAAGCAGATTCAATGATCTTCCTGGAGGTGAGTTGTAGGGACAGAGCAGGTAACACTGCCAGTTTGATGACATGTAAATAATACCTAATGACCACAAAATAGAGATTTCCATGAGATCATAGTTAGTCTCACACATACTCATTATAAAGAAGAATTTGGGCAGGAGATCACTTCCCCCCACCCCCCACCCCCCTTTCTCTGGCATCAGTTCTGAACCACGACAGGGGTATTATAAAATATTTTGTGTGTTCAAAGAGAACTTGGCACTGATTTCCAGAGAGTCCAAAATATAATACCCTGCTACTGCAAAGGGATACATGTGTACCTATTCAGCAGGAAACATTACTGGACATCTTTTTTTGGTCCAATATGCTGTGATTTTGGTAGGATTTCAGTTTGGTTCCCAGTGAAATAAATAGATGGTAATTCCCATAGAGCAGAACTGCTCCTGAATGCAACATGGTCAAGACCTTAAAATGCCCACAACATCTGAAGTAAATGAATCTTCATGAATCTAGTAAATGAATCTTCATGAATCTTCTGGCTTTTTTGGATCTATCACCCATGTGGAATAAATATTAACAAATACTTGAAAATGGAAAAACCCCTAAAAATATCGAATATTTAAAAGTACTGAATGTTTCCTGGCAAAATTATGCCTCTGTCCTACAGATGCTATTGTCAGAAGACATTCATCTGCTTAACTGGCTCTCACTGCTTGTTCTATGTAGGACAGGCAGACAGGCAGACACTAAATACATCACTGTAAAATAATGTCAAATCCAAGAAAATCAAAAAGGTGCTCTTCCAAGTTGATCTGTTGCTCTGATCATCAGGAAATCCTGCTCTAAGCCTTCAGAAAAGAGGAATTATTTCTAAGTACTGTCAATTTTTCTTCCCAGTATCATGGTTGAGGTTTTATTCCCTAGGAACAACATCAGCCTTCATAAGCAAATCAGGTCCAGGATTTTACCTAAAGGGAAAGAAGAGTGTTATTCCTAATTCCTGTAAGGCATACAGTTATATCCTGACGTAGGAGAACGTTCATAACAAGTGTCAAACTGGAGGGAAAGCATTAGGATGTATTCAGAAAGTATTAGGATGCATTCATGTATCCTTATGGATTATCTTTACCACAGAGAAGAAAAATAAAGTAGATACAGGATATATTATAAAATAAACCCCCTTTTCTTTAGCCCTGAGTTTCTTTATGACTGTCTGAAAACAGAGACTCTTTTTAAGGTCCATTTGCCTTGCCATAAAGAATTTGGCTTTCCTAGACAACTTTTGGAACTACTGCATAACTAGTAGTTCTAATTATGCAGATCATAAGGGTTTAATTAAAAAATCAAGTTCATTACTTGCTCCAAAAAGCTTTCTTCAACCCAGAGGATGCAAATTCTCCATCCCATTGTTTTCCCTTCCCTAGCATCCATTAACCAAGAGAAACACAGTGGGGATGACCCCACAGCAGCACCATGTTACCTGGGGTGGGGTTGGCTGAGGTCTCTTTACTTCTTAATGACTTTGTAGAAAATTGACAGTGAATGTTGCTTTAATTCTTCCAGGGCTCCAAGATGAAGTGTGGTTGTCTTAACATATCCACCTTCTGTAATTAGCTCTCTTGCACATTTGACTTAGAAGACACTGATTTAAGAGAAACTAACAAAGAAAGAATGGAAGCATGGGGAGCAGAAGGGTTTTATCATCAATTTTTTTCTGTTTATCTAATGCTAACTTTGACTCTTTTTATAGCTGATAGCTGCACTCTGACCTACCCAAAAGGCAACTGGAATCAGGGTTTTCAGATGACCATTTCTCTGCCTTAAACTCAGAGGTGCTTAATTATATTGTGTAGCCAAAGTTGGGTGGGTTGCTTCCTGTCACACTGGAATCCTTTGCATTAGGACAAATATGTCTTTCTACAAGGGCATTCAACTTAATTCATTAATGAAGTAGCATATTAATGAGGACAGAAATGTAAATGATATCCACCCTAGGGCCTTTCTCACATGTTATTTTGTGAAAACCAACATGTTCCCTGCTGACTTTCATTCTGTGGTTAGGAACAAGTGTGTGAGCTGCTCTAAAGAGGATTCTGGGGAAGTAGCCATCATTACTGGATTCAGATGATTGGAAGCTGACTGATGTTGCGGTCACTTTGGTATCACTTGAGGAATTGTTGTATGCAGAGATGAGTCATATTATTGGTGGAGCAGAACCTGACCCTAGGGCCTGCAAGCAGTGGGAAGAACAACCATTGCACCACCCTCTAATAACACACAGACCCAGGCAAGAGCACTGGCCAGCCAAAATAAATTAATTGCATCATCTAGTGGATATTGTGCTATATCAAAGTTTCCTTTTTCCTTTAATAAGGGTAGTAAAAAAGTCTCTGTTAATTGCTTTCACTTCAATTAGACAGCTTGTACCCTCCACATCTGCTGAGGACAAGGAATGGTGTGAAGAGATATTTCAGAAGCACTAGCAGAGTGAATTCCTTGTACCCTGAAGTTGCAGGAACTTTGCGTTTAACAGAGATGGCTGAAGTGTACTCAAGATTTTCTAAGCTTTTAGTGATTTACTTTCTTTATCTTTGTCATCTAGCAGCTGCTGTTCAGTAACAGAATGATCATGTGAATATGATGGAGATTTAGACATGACAGAAATCCCTCTCCACTTCCAACACTGATATGTTCCAGGATAGAGAGCCCACAGCATCATTCAATCTCCCAAGGAGAGAAAAGAAACACAAAAAAAGGAACTCTTGGAATTCAGGGCCTTTGGCCCTCAGCCAGATGATTTTGAGCAAATAAATAATGATCAAGATGGAGAGAACCTGCCTAGGGTGAACTGAGAAATCAGTGCTAAGCCATGTTAGCATCAGTAGGGGCATGCAGAAAGGCAAGAAAACTACAACTGCACTGATAGGCAACAGGCTGCAAAATAAAGTGAAGATGTAGATTCTGGTGCAGGGACAAATGTAGAGCTCTTGAGAAGTGCAGAGGTAAAGGAGGAGGGAAGACAATCTGCTCCTGGGAAATCTGTCTAATCCTTCACTCCAAAGCCTTCAAAATATGGTCAAATCATGTCACTGCTCATGGTATTTAACCTACAGATTTCTTGTATGCCTCTCATAAATCCTTGTTTAGACTTTGATCCACCCAGAAACTTTTTCCATTTTTACTTCATCACCCCTTTTCCCAGCTGTCCTTCACCACACCCAGTCTACTGGCTTGCCTTGCAGCTTCTACACACCCCTATACTTTCTTCAGAAGGCTTTGTGTCTGCCTTGAATGAGGACCTCTGATTCTCTCTTTCCAGTACTGAGGCACAGCTTATTCTACTGACATCTATGGTGGCTTGTTTCTTACTCACATGTTAGAAGCTCAAAAAGTTTAGTCCTTAAAAGAGATGAGACATTAGAGTGTGAAATGAACATAGCTGAATTCCTATTTAAGACCATATTTTTATGCCCAGTAGGGAATAAGATGCTGCTGACCATGTATAATGATGTCACAGACAGAATTAGACAGCACGCCTGAAGTTCACGCTGCACTGTGATTGGCACAGCTGCAGAGTTAAAGTACCAATGCCTTGAAGAGCAGCCAGTTCTATCAGTGTTGGCTACAATTAAAAGAATTGCTTTCTTTGGGAAGTCTGGGCCAAGAGACTGAGAGACCTTCTTTTTGTCAAATCACCATCATGTGAGGCTAAACTCTCTCGTTATTTTGGCATATTGGTGTCCTCCTTCCAGACTAATTTCTTATTTCTTGAAACAATGTTCCTCCTTCTGCTGAGCCAAATAAGATCCTCCTCCAACTTGTTTCTTCAAGACCTTTCAGCATTTGGTTATTTTAGATCCCTGTGCAATCTCAGCTGGGATGCCTTTTGAGTACAATAGGATGTACCAGGTGCACACGTTCGGTTTCCATTAACATAATGCCAGTAGCAAGTCTCTTCTTGCATGGTTCCAGTGGGAAACAGATGTAATATGAACTGCAGAAGAATCCTACAGTGATGGAATCAGCTAGGTCAGACACCCAGGACAATACCATCTGCCTCACTCAGAGACCAACAGTTGTGGGCATCAGCATGTGAAGCCCTGGGAGCACAAAAGAGCAGATGCTTCAAACCCTTTGAGGTTGACCCATTGCTGAGCAACGTTCCTAGTGTTTGGCTCTGCCTCAAGACAAGCCTTGAGTTTCATGCATTTATAAGGGCAGAAGTCAGCTCTGATAGAATCAGAATGTGTCGCCTGAAATGAAAGCTCAGCATTGGGTGTGTAGTAAAAAACATGCCAGATGTCCAACTGGGCAAAACATGAAAGAGGTGTGAGTGGGTAAGAGGCACAAAACAAGCCTTTCCTCGTTGCTTGCTACACAGCTGGTTTAAATGTGCCAATACAGGTATTGCAGGGATTTAGCAACTCTCCTCTTATGCTGGTAGGGGCCCTGAGTTTTGGATACACCTGATTCCCATTCAGACATATGTGTGTTAACCCATACTGGAGCTGGAACCATATGGTGTGCGATTGAAATCAGATTGTCTCAAAGCTTGGTAGAATACTTCTTATTGCAGGAGCAAAGGGAAGGGCCCCCTGATCATGGATGGCTGGCAGGCAGACCCAAATTTTCCCATTCACCTGTGACCAGGATAAAAGTGAGCAGGCTCTTTGCAAGTAAAACATGAATTTAATAGCACACTAATGGATATATAGGCAAGTAAATGTGGATTTATACAATTCATTTCCACATGTCATGAGATGATAGTGTCATCCCAAAGAGCAAGACTCTTCTAAGCAGAAGTTACACTTCTAGAAGCTGGTGAAACCAAAGACCAAACCTGATACAGAAACCTGGGCAGAGTATATTCAATTGGAGCTATTTGCCTTGTTTGTCTTCTCAGAGCAGTCAGGTAGGGTTCAGCATGAGAATTATGTTAAAACTGGGCTTGAAGAACAGGCCCAACAATCATCCTTCCCCCATCCCCCAAAAAAGAAGCCTTTCTCTCCAGGATGCAGAGTCTTTTTCTCAAATGGACAGAGACTCCACGACGCCAGATGAAATTAATTGTATCGTTTGATGGATTTTATCTTCAATCAAAGTGCACCTCTCTCTTTAGCAGAAAAGCTGTAAAAATGTCTTGATTAAACATGAAATCTCCAAGGTGAATCTTTGACTGGGTAGTGAAATTGCTAGAAAATGACCTCCAGGTTAACTCCTTTTAGGTTTCTGGCCTTGAAGCTGATAAAAGAATCCTTCATGAGAGCATAGCATTGTAGTTTGAAATCCAGTAAAAAAGAAGATAAACACAGATGCTTTCAAATGTCAGAAGGGAGGTGGCAGGTCAGGTGGAGATTGCATGCATGATTTTGAGAGTGGGTGGGTGTTAGTATTGGAATGGCATTTTCTTATCAGACAGAAAAAAAGGACATGAGAAATACAGTCCAGGAGGGTTTTCCCCTAGAAGGTTCAGGAGTCAAACCACTGCCTTGGTTTACTCACCACAGCTGCTGCTTTTGATACAGCAGGCCTTGAAACATACCAAGCAGATTTTGCCTGGCAGGCTGGGCCAAACCCAAGCACATGAATGAGCCCAAAAGAATTAACTCTGCTTATCCAACACTCATTTTAGAAACATCCAGTCTCCTTCTGCCTTGGAGAGATCCCAGACCTCGGGTATGTCTTAAATGGATGAGAGAGGAATCATGGTCACATCACAACCTTGTGGGCTTGGTCTGAGTGTGGGCACAGAGGCTCATTCCCTATGGCTGTGAGACTAACAGTTTTAAAATTCATATAAGTATGCTGTATTTAGTAAAAGAACACTACAGAAGCTCTTTGTTGAGCTGGACTGGGTTCAGCCAAGACAGGGAAGTCTTCTCCTCAGGGTGGTGGCTCACATCAAATGGAAGAACCTCGGCTAGCAGAGCATACAGTGGAATGAAGTGCCCTGACATAGTGCCCTAGTTTGTCCTTCCTTTCTCTGTAGCCTTTGCTGGCACCTGAACTGCCTTGTCATCACCCAACAGAAACATAATCAACTGAGGGAGTTACTCAAGCTGGAAAAGTTACTGCTCACTCTCCACACCCAATTTGACCATGTGAACACTCCTTGCTCACCCTACTTGTAAGACAGTCACTCCACTCACCTTCTTGTGAGAGATGTGGGAAGCAGACAGCCTCCAAACAGTGGCTGGGTAAACCTTTGTGTTTGTCTTTTCTCTTTCTACCTTTTTGTCTGTCTTGTATCTGTAAACCATAACTCCTCAGTGTGGGAAGTCTCTCCTCCTAAGCACAGATCCCAACACAACAGAGCAGAGTGTAGATATTACTAGAACAGTAATACTGGTGGTAAAAGCCTGATGACCCCTTTTGAAAAAGTCCAAGTACCACATCTTTCATCCTAATTGTATTCCTGTCATGCAATTCTTAAAATTACTCTGCAATTTCATATAATGGAATTCTACACTTTTGGCCTTTAACTGGGAGAATTATATTGTCACCTGCTATTTACAGGGTCATCCCCTCCTGCAGATGGGTAGACAAATGACCAAGATCAAAGGTTTGGTCCCTCACCAGTTCTCCAGGGAGTGGTGCAAGAAAGGCTGCATCCATGACTATATAGTCTTTACACCACAGGGAGTTCATCTTCTGGGGGACCACCCAGGATGGGGATACAGGTACAGATGCTGAAAGCTGCCAACAGCCACATGCAAAGGAGACCTGATCCTGGCATCCATATCTCCTCTGGGTTGCAGCCATAGCTTTCCCTCATCAGGATATTGCTCATCGCAGATGGTAGAGCAGAGTTTAAACATGTAGCTTAGTCCTGAAGAAAAAAACACAACTCCCCCACCTTAAAGAGTGGGGAAAAAAGCATGGCAAGGTCCTGCCCACATGTATTCACAGTTTTCATAGAGCACACAATATCTTTCCCATTTCCAGTGATTGATAGGATATGGCATTTTTCTCTGCTGATATCCAGACAAACAGACCTATCCCCTTGCTTCACTCACACTCTTCCTCCATGACAAGACACAAGCAACACTATCTGACATAAAATCCTATAAAGACAAAAGAAAGAACTGAATTCTACCTCTCCCAGACTGTGGTTGAGGGGGCGAGACAGGTAAAATGCATCAGGCCACAACATCTGTAAGATTAAATTCCAGCTCTCATCTGCCTTGTAAAGGCTGACCCTGACAATATCTCTCTGTGCTGGGCTCTCACTGTGGTTTCTTTATGTGACCAAGCTTTGTTCTACTTTATTTTATTTTACTCTATTCCCTCTCCCATGTTTGTAAATGTTCACAATGAATTGAAGACAGCTCTCCAGCTCAGATTTACAGCTGCACGGAAAGATTGCTGCTATTTATAGTCATCTCAAATTTGTTTCATCTGCCTACACAATCAATTAGCTTCAGCTCCAGCTAATTTTGCAATCAGCCCAAGAAAAATGTCTCTGGCAGAGTATCTTGTTTTCTGCTTCTTCTCCCTGGAGCTATAAAATCTCTGTACCCCTTCCTTATCCCAGTTCTACACCTTAATACAGCACTAGACAAACTCATCCTCCACGTCCTTTTAGAAGCTTCTTCCTGGCTGACTTGACAGAAGAGTATTTACTTTACATGATGGAGACCTTTTTTCCTCTCCAATGGAGGTTTGGAAAGAATACTCCACCGTTTATTTTTCCATCAGCTAATTGCAAATATTGAAAGCGTCTAGACAGGGGGAAAATAGCTTTATAAATCATCAGCAAAAGGAATTTCAATGTTATCTTAAATACCACACAAATACTTTTTAAAGATGTTCAGTAAATATGTATTTGTATATAGAAAAATTAAGCTAACCTGGAACTCAGGTTGAGTTCACATAAGGAACTTAAATATTCAGGGAAGGGAATCACAGAATAAGGAGGTTGTAACTGTACCACAAACAAGCAATAAAATGCAGCAGATTAAAAGGGAGGGTGTACTGAAGAGCAATGCTAAATATAGTAATCTGGGGCAATTTTTCAATTCCTCATTACTGAAGCCTTGGACTTCAGCAAGTCTGTCAATCTCACCTGAACGGGTGGTTCAAGTGGCATAAACTGTGGAGTTTTTGAGCAGAAACAGAAATATGTGCTGATCCTGGTATTAGAGTATCTATTAGAGTCACAAAGTGGAGTGATGTCTCCTCAGCCCCAGTGGTGACAAGACATTTTGAGGGCAAGCTCACAATTCAACCTAGCACTTAATACCAAAACAACCAGCAGGGCTCACGAGGTGTCCTCTAGTGCATCTTCTCCCATATGGCAGGATTAGAAAAGCTTAAATCAGTCCTGGCAGGTGCTGCATAAATCTGTACTGTAAAACCTCCAGCTATGAATGTATTACTCATTCTTCTTCTGAGCACTAAAACATATCCTGTGGTTACAGATTTAAGTTGAACTGTAAGCCCAGGACTTTGCACATTTACATCTGTAAGTTGGCTTCCAGAGGGTCATGGACTGAAAGCACTGCACTTTGGGAGTCCAGTCTCAAAGGATCTCTCAGCTCAGACATGAGATTCCTGTGGGTTTTTAGTAATTTTACGTGCCCAAGACAACTTATTTAGAGAAACAAAAATATTGTTTGTCCTTGTGGGTAAACTATTTACTCAGTTCCTTTTAAACTGTCACATCTCTTTCAAAATTTTAGAGGTTTGTTTTGGTTTGGTTTGATTATGGGTTTTTCAATTCCTTGCTTAGCAGAAGAGAGACTGTCTTGAAGAGAAAGGCAGACATGGGTTCTGTACTCACTTAGGATTTGGGGACAGGATTTTTCCCTTAGAAGGGCAGGAGTCTCAGGATATGCCCTTCCCCTCTGGGTTACTGTTTGAGCTTGGGCAAAACTGGGGACAATATACCCAGAGAAGGATGGAAAAGGGAATGTGAGAGTATGAGTACAAGAACAGAAGGTGGGGGGTGTTAACAGCATACAAGAAAAGGTTTAAAACTATGAAACATTACATTGATGGTCTAATGCAGCCCCCAGTAACTCATCCAGGATGCATCCCTGCCTGTTTTGGTATCTTGTCTCAGTTCCTGTCAGTGAACTCTGAGATAGAACATTGAACTGTGGCCCACATGTCAATGATATTTTTTCCTTAAGTTTTGATAGTTGCAGCCTGAAAATGTTTTAGGAATTGTTTAGTTTGTTTGTCTGAAAAACATATTTGCCTTTCCTTTCAACAATGCTCTGATACTTTAGGGAACTGGCAATCTGTTCAACTTCCCTGGAATCAGGATCACATTCTTTCCATATCCTGCAAAGCTCTGCCTTTACTATGTATCACTTCTAAATACTGCTATAGGAACTATGATTTCTTCATCTTCTTCTCTTTCTTCTTCTTCCTTCTTCTTTTTCGTGATAAGCAAGAGCAAACACAGTTTATTCCCCAGATTTCCAGACTTCCAGGAGTAGCCATCAGTCACTACACATCTGAAATTACTGCTGGCTTCTATTGCAAGAAGCGACAACTAATCCACAGCCCTTAAAATACTTGATTTTTGGTGAAAGTTGATATTAACCTCCATACCTATAATGAACCAGATGCGAGTTTCTAGCCTTTGAGAAAAGCCATATTAGAATGCATGTTGTGCCTGAACATGTGGCTGTAGAATGTCTTGTACTGTTGGAGTATTTTCTGTCTGCATGGAGAAAGAAGGAATTGTGCTGAGATTTGAGGATCACTCCTACCCCAGCTTGGGCTGCTGCTAGATTTGGAATATAAGACCACATGTGAATGAATGGAAGAAATCATTCAGGCTGAAGGAAGGAACAGGAGTCAGTGGGGACTTTGTGACATTTTTGTAGGAGGACAAGAGGTGTTGGCTGTTGCTTTCCTGATGGTGAGCTGGTAATTTGGCTGCTGGTCCCACTTCTGTGACATTGTGTTTACAGAGGTTGCTATAGGAGTTCAACAAGTTCCTTTGAGCTACAACTGCTTCAGATCTGTCCTAAGGCAGATTAGAAAGGGTGTGGTAGATAGACTCCCTGGCTAACATCTGTGGAGGGTGGAAGAAGTTAGAAGCAACATTTTTTGCTTTGCATCTCAAAGTTTTTTCCAAACACCATTCCCACTAAATCTGGGTGTCCTCCACCCCCTTAAATCCCAGCTGTTCACTCCCATTGTCCTTCTCCATGATAGGAAAGAAATACATCCTAAAGAGGAAGACAAAGGTCTCAGAGCATGGCACTCAACAGCAGTGTTTGTGAGACATAGGAACCATGTGCTATGGTTCAGAGGCTGGACTGAACCACGAAGGTTGTGTGGTGCCACAGAAGTTCTTACAGCTGATGTATCCAATACCATCAGCTTCTGGTAGCCTCTGAACCCCAGTTTTCCTCTACTTCCCACTTTGTCTTGCATTTGCAGTTAAATAAATTCTACTGGAGTCAGCTGTAAAAGCTGGAGATGAGATGTAGAACCTGTATTTTATTGTCCCGGGATAATTGTCTTGCTCACAGCCATCAGAGCTTTTCTTTATTTGCATGGCCATGGACATTATCAGATACAAAACATTTGGGACTGCTCGCTCGGCTTTAACCAAAAGACCTATCTAGTTAAACATCTTTCTAATCCACAAGGCCAGATGAAGTTGTTCCTGGCCTGGTGATAGAAGGAGTTGATGAAAAGGCTCTCCATGACTGTGTGTGTAATCCTTGCTGGTTTGCAATAAAAATCTTTGTTGTTGGTTTTCCTTGATCATTCCCCAAGTTCACTCCAGCTCAGAGAAATTTGCCATTTCTGGAACCCGTCTAATGAAGCAACCCCAGTTTCTGGGCTTAGTAAGTTTAAAAACCTACACATCAAGTTTGTGAGGCTGCATTATTCCAAAGTAAGTTGTGTGACTTTCCACTGTCTAAACCAGTCAGTCACTTTCTTTCAAGAGGAGGAGGGAAAAAAGTCAGGTGAAGTGATGTTAACAAGTCACCTGAGACCAAAGATTTCTTTGGCTGATGAGTCTTCATTGACCTTGGCTTGCAGAATGAAAGATTTCTGTAAAGAATTATGCTGAGGTTTCTGAACTACCTTTGTGTTTGTGCAGTACATTTTAAATTATATTAGGAAACTAAAGCACACATACCACAAGGGCTGAAGATGTGCTTCAAAGCCCTGGCTAGTTTGCTAAAGTGGTACCTTCTGTGTCCTTCAATTTCCCACATAGATCGATCTTGACAGAGCATGATGAGTGTTTATCTCTGCTGCACAAGAGGCATTGCCTCCCACACCGAGGATAACTGCATGATCCTTGTGGACAATATGTTTCAGGATGAAGTTGCAGCTATGTCCACAGAACTTCATATCTGCCTAACTTCACCCACGTTCAGGAAATATAACAGTGTAGTTTGGGAGAGTAAGAGTGCTTTGGTGGAAAAGTTGCAAAGGATCATGGCTAATTCCTGTTCCTCTCCTATCGCCTGCTCATTTTGTTGTGTGGCTTGTAGAAGTGCTGGTCTTAGGTGAGATAGCGTCCCCAAAGTGCAGGGATTTGTTTCTGTTATTTCTGTATTTCCCTCTATTTTGAATGCCACCATAATCAGCTTGAGACATCTGCCTTATGAGAGAAATTTCTACTTGATGGCAATACAGAAAGGAAAAAAGGAGTCAGTCAGACCTTTCCCAGTGATGCTCACCAAGGTGGTGGATCAGTTCTCAGCTCAGTCATGTGCCTGAGGAAGACCATGTAACAGAATTTTAATTACTACTGCTACTACTACTGCTACTACTACTACTACTACTAATAATAATAATAATAATAATCCTGTAAAAATTAGAAAATCCATGGCCCACTACAGACTGTGGCCAGGTGAGAGAAACTTTACACAAAGGCCTTAGGACCACTGGGGATTCTGTCAGCTCTACGACAACAGGCTGAGCAGGAAGGAGGCATAACGAGCTCAGTTTTCCCAGAAGTGATTTTTTACATACGTCCATCATTTCTTTCAGAGCTTTCTTTGCTCTCCCTGGTGCAGGCACTGGACATGGGCCAGATGCCCACTGTATCCTTGGATGTGCATCAGCCAGGGGCTGGGGGGAGCCAAAGCTGCAGCACAAGCAAAGCTACCAATGCACTAACCTGAGCTGCTGATGTCAGCCCTGAGGACAAAGGTTACCCTTCTAGTTTGATGCCAACTGGCACAGCCTGTCTCTTCTTCCTTCACACAAGTGTTGTGTGCTTCCCCCTCCCTCTCCACAATATCTTGCCTTTGAAGTCACTTCATCAAGAAATTCTTCCTCTGTCAGAATTAATCTTCCACCTGCCAGGCCATGAATAGTCACCTTTTTGTGTGTCTGCAGCATGTTGCCAAAGAAAGGGAGCAGAAAATAATGGCTAAGCCTGGAAGAGATAAATAGTACATAGTAACACCAAGAAATCCTACCAATAAATTTAACCCTAAAGCAACACCAGGTACTTATCCATCCTTGTCTCACCATCCCACACATAACTTCCTCTAACTTGGTTAGATTTCAGAAAGGTCTCCAAGCTGTAATCCTATGTGTCCAGAAGCCTACAGATTAATTTTCTTCTGTCTAAACCCACGGTGATAGCAAATGCCCAGGTTTCTGACACTAACAGAAATTTCAATATAAATTTTCTAGAAATAGAAAACTGGTCTGAATCAGGACTTGGGCTGTCCAACGGGTTGTCTTTCTCAGTTCTCTATAATGAAGCTGATTTAACATACCTAGACATTTCTAATACCCATTGGGATTCAGACTAATGATTATTGGCTTGAAAAATCTCTTCCCATGATGCTGAACAATCTGAACACGAATTCTGAAGAATATCTTGGTATCTGAGTGCCCTACAACCGTGTAGAAGATAAGTAAGAACACTGAAATAGAGTACCCCAACATTTAGCTGGAGACCTTGATAAAATCAAAGCAGACCAAGTTAAAATCGAATGATATGGTACATATTCTAGAATGTGTGGATCCAAGATGCTTTGTAAGAAGAAGTAGTTAAATTAAATTTTTTTATTCTTTCAGTGAGTATCCTAGAGAAAAGACTTGATTTTTGTGCAAATAAGCTACCATGGCTCCTAGTACAAAGAGCCTTTCATGGCTGCACTCCCCAAATAAGACAAAACTTTCTTTGCACCTGATCAGATGCCAAATTTCATACAACAGGTGAGATCAAATGGCTTCATAAAATATTTCAAATATAAACTTGTCTAGAGTAAAATTGGAATAGGATACACTGAAATCATGAATCAGACTTACTAAGGTGAATACATAAAAAATTCCAAGATCAAGGCTCTTTTGACCTGACACTGGTGTCTTGTCTCTGACTATCCCTTGTAGACAGCAAGCAGTGATGCATTTTTTAAAAGCTGGAAGATTTCAAATCACAAAGCAACACTGGTGATTAGAAAGACTGGGCAGGTAAGCTAGATCCTATTCCTGCTCACAGAATTGCAGAGTATTCTGGGTTGGAAGGGACCTGCAAGGATCATCAAAGTCCAATTCATGGCCCTGCACAGGACAGCCCGAAGAAACACATCATATGCCTGAAGTTGGTCTCCAAATACTTCTTGAGCTCTGGCAGGCTTGGTGCTGTGACTACTCAGACTGATAGTTTTGACTCTGAAAAACTGATGTTGCTTTATTGTCCAAAACTTGCCCTCCTCATCCCTTAGGACAGCTGGAGAAAAAGCCTTTGTCTTCACATACCTGTGATCACTGGACTAGGAGGACTGAACACATTTTCATGGGTTTAGTTGCTGGTTTTGGTTTTTTTTTTGTCAGAAGTATCGCAAGGTTCTCAAGGTTCTTTTAAGATCAGTCAGGTCCCTTAGCAATCCTTATCTTTGAGGTTCAAGTGCAGCTAATAACACCCCAGGAAGGGACAGCAATAGAGCCTTAGTCACCTAAATGTCAGCCTGAATCCCTTTCCCCTTCTCTTATACAGCTTCTTTATGAAGGCAGACTGCATAATGGAAACGCTATCCTGGAAGTCTGCTTCCTGTTTCAATTTACATTCCTGCAGCTCTAAATAAAGCCAAAACAATTCCATTGTATTGTTAAAAAATTATCTAATTCTAATGCTGTTCCTCTGTGGTATAAACATAAAGATTTGTACCTCCACTTTTCTATTTCTTTGAGAAGCAAATAAGTATTTTTAATGGTGCTCAGTGCTGAAACAGCAGGGTGAAGTATAGGTCTGAATCACATCTGTGTACTCCCCAGGCTTCAGACTGGAGTGGGACAGAACCTGAGGACCCATAGGGCAAGCTGAACTCAGAAAAAGGCTTTTATTACTGAGTAATAAACTCTTGAAAATTAGGAGTTTATTAACAAAAAAGTTGACAGACCTTTAACTTTAGTGGTGCTACTGAGCACTGCTATATGTAAAGATGAAACCTTTCTGCACTTAACAAATTTATTAGCTGTAATTTAATTTATTTATTTTTTTCATTCCACATATAGAATATGTGCTAGGAAAACAAGAGCACTTTATGCCCTGTGAAGCCACAGTTGTTGTGAGATTTTTTCCTAGCGGATTTAAGGGTATGCATGAAGGGTATTTGTTTCTCAGGCTCTGGCATGTCTGAAAGTCCAACCCACCCCTGAAAAGTTCATTTGGATTGTTATCTAATTTCAGTGCAGCTCTCTAGCCAGTTTGGAAAGTCACTTGCTGACAAAGGCACACACCAGAACAAGTGGCTCACGAAGGGGAGAGCCTTATTTCCTTTCCTTTGAAACCCAGCTTACTCCATCCTTTCCATCAGTTTGTGTGTTTTCCCAAATCAGAGCAACTCCTGCCAGCAAAAATGACAAAGGTAGACTGACTTTTATCCAATTATGAACCAATAAGTTTGCCTTGACATCCCAGAAACCAGCTGTTCCCCAAGACTGACTCCTAATCTTTCCTGTTATTTCTGCAAACCTTCTCTGCCTCCATGGCTGTCCCAGTGGACTGTGACACTTGTCAGTGGTTTGCAGCAGAGAACCAAGTGTTTGCTCCTACTCCAGGAGCTAACACCATCTTCTCCAAAAGATTTCTCCTATAAACACATCTACTTTGATGATTTTTCTGGAGCAGGAAGTTCCCTCTCTGAAACACCTCCTCCTGCACAACCTAGTCTGAACTTTTTTCTCCTTCCATGGCTGTGGCGATGGAAAGGGTGAGGGATGCAGGGCAGCCTGGCCATGGTTGGGAAAGCCAACTTTGTTTCTGAGCAGGGATAAAAAGGAAGACCATGGAGGAAAATAGTTCATCATCTTATGAATAGGATCTCATGCATACCCTTGCCCACCAGGAAACCTTTTGATCAGCAGGCAGGAGCTTACAGTGCAGCCAGGGAGGCATCATCACTTGCTCAGAGCAACTTCTTGCTTCAGATTCCAAGAAGAACCTGAAACACAGGAAAGCACATGTCTAGTGTCTTGCAGGCTTGCTCAGGTCATGGTATGGAACAAATCAGCCTGAAGTAACACAAGCCACACTGAAAATCTGCAAGTCATTACCCATAATGATTATTCAGACAGGGAGCTGGCATCAAAATCATTTTCCCCCTCTTCTAGTCTAAATCTTTCCCCCTCCCTTTTTCTCTCACTCTTTGGTGCTTTCAAGCAACAAAGCGTATTTGAGTATTTTTTCCCCTCCTGTTGCGAGTGATCAAAAATCCTCTCAGGAGCAAGGCATGGTGGAGGCACAAGGAAAGGAAGGCAGGAGACAGAGAGCAGGGAGCTGGTCCCATTCACCTGTGCCTGTCCTCATCCTTGTAGAAACATGCACCCAGTTGGGAAGGGAAAGCCTAAAGGCACGTGTGGATACAGCGACTATGAAGGCATCTCTGTTCTGCCTTTCTGACAACAGAAAGAGAGAAAGTAAGCACTCACTAGAGTAAAATCCTTTTCCTTCAACTAAGAAAGCAATGGACGGTGTAACGTCCAAGGTCTTACCATTACCTTCTGGTTGGAAAATACCTTAGACCTCTTTCTTCCCCTACCCAGGTGTGCAGTACTCACTTGGTGGTACCAGCAAACACACAAACCCCCATCATTCCTTGCATTTGGAATAGCGAATAAATATATTCCTTTTCTTTACCATTAAAGCAGGAACGTGGATGAATGCATTTGGAAAATTTTACTTCTCCTATTGTAATGCCAGATACACAAAGATATGCAAGAATAAAAGCAGCAAAGAGCTTGGGGGAGCAGAAATTTTGGCTGAGGGTAATGCAGAGCACAGAAAAGCCTGCAGAAATGTTTGACTGTATCTTTGACTGAGAGAATGAAGAAGTCTTCTCTGGGGCTTGTTAGAACTGTAACTGTCTAATTTAGAGGAGCAGGATAGGATGAATATTTTATGAGGGTTTTTCCACAGGGCTGTTAACATTTAGCAAACAAAAGACAGCCGTGATTCATTTTCCTTCTCACAGGGGGCAAATGAGTTAACAGCTGTAACAAGGGAATTAAAAAGGGATGCTCCCAGCACTGAGAACAGCTGTTGCCTTTTCAGGTATTTGGAAAACTGGGAGCACTGAGGTTTGTGCAGCACCTATTGGACAAGGTGGGTCTAGGGTAGAGTTTGCAAACTGATTCAAACTTATTTTTTGCTCCAGGGTCCCAGGGTAAGTGCTGCTGGTCCCAATCCTGGGGCTTTAGTGTCTAAATGATTTTGATAATCTATAGCTGTGCCCCCTTTCTCTAAAATGGTGCAGCAAATAGGCAACCGGTCTCCTGATCTAGAAAGACAGTAACTCCTCAGCTGTGGTCAGCACAGTCCAGCTAGGCATGACCTGACTCCAGGTACTTCCCCAGGTGCTCATCCTGCAGAGGAGGCATGGGATTGTGTTTCAAGGAGGCCCTGACCATACCAAGAGAAGGAGCAGACAGCCCTGTCCACAACAGCTGCAATCTATCTGCAGGGCAATCGGGCATGGTGCTAGTCCCAGAGGGGATGTAAAGAGGTGCTGCCTCTCCCATCTCCTGCTTCCATGAATCAGCCCTCTGCAGCACATCCTGCCATCCCTGTGGTAGGTCAGTTGGGGAAAGAAATGCTTCCTTTCCACATGGAAGTGTCCTGCTCCCAGCAGACGGCCTTGGGCACCTTGCCCCATTCTGCCAATTCCACCAGCTACGTAGGTGTCTTGAAATTAGCCCAAACCTTTGAATAGGTTGGGACACTCTGGGCCTATGCCTGCTGCATTTTTAATGAATGACTGAGCATGGCATGCTCTGTCTTGCTTCTGGCTGCTCAGGTGCCTTGTACAGAGCCTGCAGACAGCCTGCTTATGCTTTTTCTTGTAATGTTTGCTCCTAAGGATGCTCTCCACCAGCCTTTGTTGCAGACGAGTGTTAAGCTGCATTTTACAAAGTACAAATTACAAAAAAATACATCTAGACATACCCCTAGAGATTATTTATTTTACATACATGCAAGTACCCTTAACACAGACATTTCTTATGCAGACACATAGATGTGCATGTCACTAAAATAGAGTCCCATAAAAACAATCCTAATTCTCTAGGTGAGGCATATCAACAGTTCCATCACTGAACTTACAAGTTTGTGAGCATTTCAAGCCTTGCCTTTGTTAAGCGATGTCATCTGAGGTCCATTTTCAGGAGAATGTGCCCACTGCTGTAGTACCAGGATTTTTACAAATCTAACTAGGAGCCAGATGTACAAAAGAGCTCTAAGAGACTGAATCTTGGGTTTTTTTAGTCCTTCCTCTGCATTTTGCCTCCTAATTCAAAAGTTCATGTCTAGCAAAAGCTGCAAAACCTGTTCTTGCAGTCTTTTCTAGAGAACCACATCAAAGGAAAACAACAAGATGATGACCAGATATACTGATGCAACCCTAATCCTTCCCAACTCTAGGCTTCCCCTCCCTCCCACTAAATCTGACCACAGTTCTCTGCTGTGGGGCCAATATTGCTTAGGCCTGTTTTGGAAATCTATTACTACTGGTTCTTACACAAACAGCAGGGGCCAAACACAGATCACAGGCGTGATGTAGCTTTTTTGAATTGGTAGCAGGAGACAGACACAATGCAGAGCCCAGGTCTAAAGCAAGGCAAGTCCTTCATTTGATTGTGCTCTGTCCCTGGAGTGCACTTCATATTCCAGCAAGGCTCACACACCTGTCTGTGCTGGCCTCTGTTTTGTTTTCTCCTGGAGAAAGTACAGTATTCATGCTTGGTCCCTGTTCTGACATGATTCCCTGCAGTGATTTTCTACAAGCAGTTCTCTTCTGACACTGGAGGTCCAAGGCTGGGCTCTATACAGGCTTTAGGGCCTAAAACCATGGCAGAAGTGTCATCATACCGTGTTATAACACAAGTGTCTGCCAACAGCCACTCTCTCTGACTAATCTTGGTGCCTATATCTGAAAATCACTGTAATGCTAGCTTAGCAGATAACTGTCCCAAACTTGCTCAGAGCTCTTATATCTTCAGAGGGCAAAATTATCCTGGACTTCCCCTCACCTGTAGCCACCTCCTTGTGTCACTTTCTGCGTCCCACTTGGACAGAAAACTCAGCCCAGAACAGATTTTACTTATGTTCTGGAGTATGATAGTGAGAGGGTCTGGGCCCGCTTCATCCCTTACGCAGGTCCCAGCTACTCCTCTATTTTCACAGGACATCCCCTACCTCCTCACAATTTTAGGAAACCAAAACCAAACAGAAAAGTTTTCTTGGTGACTTCCTAAGGTAGTCTGATAACTCCTGGTGCAGAGTAGATGAGGTAGAAAGGACTGTCAGAAGCCATGCTGATGGAGATCTGTTCCCACGAAGTGCAGATCAAGAATGTCACCTCAGCCAGCTGCCTGACACACACCCCTGCAGAAGATACAGAAGAAGCCTACAAGCCTTTGTGCTTGGAATGTGCACTGGTGGAAGGCATGTAGTCTGCTTCTAAATTCTGTGAAAGCAAACATGGGAAAACACAACCATTTTCAGATTTAGACTTTCTCAAATATTCATTAGGCACGTGATGAAGGTACAAAGGAGAAGAGGATCCAGTGCATACCACAGAAAAGCACAAAGAAAGCCTGACAGTTGATGAATTTTTATGGCTTTGTCCCAAATGCAAATCTATTTCTTTCTCCACTGACCCATCTGTGAAGGGAGAATAAAAATATTGGGTTAAGGCTGATTATTTTATTTAATGGAAAAAGCAACAAGTGGCACAGAAAGGCCATGTTTATATTTATATTTGAACTGGGATTTGTACTGATAGTAGAATGCATTATTATATATTAATTATCACGAAGCTGGATGGCATGTGTTGGAATAAATTTGGAGGCTTAGAAAGGAGTGTTTCAACAAGACTTAACACAAAAGGCTGAATGACATACAATAGCAATTTACTGAAGACAAAGGTGAGTGGCTCCATTTGGTTTGGAATGCATTCAGCCTTTTCCCCAAGATATACCAAAAATGAAAGTGCTATTACATTTCAGCTTCTGTTCCACTCCTTTTCATAGGGTGATATCCTTATTGTTATTTGGCCTTGGGATATCATCATGACTGGAAAAAATATTGATTGGCATTTGCAAAAATGAGCGAGCATGAAGATTTTTAAAGGACAGGCCTAATGGAGTGTTGAGCACTTTTTCCTGAAGCCAGTTCTGCTGAAGCAGCTCACTTCTGACTCACAAAATGTATCATTCCCCGTGGTAAATCACCCTCAGCTCCAGGTTTCCCTCTCATGATTTAACACTCTCCCTACTATTCTGTGGTTGAGTTCCAAGGCCACTAATGCATAAACAGCTTTTTTTCAGCCCTGAACTTCCCCGGAATGCAGTGTGATGTTTACTTAGATATACAAAGAGATATATGTATGTTTATATACATGTATATGTGCATCTATAAATATGCACATATGCAGTATATACCTTTCCAAAGGTCTCCCACTAGTTAATTAACCGTATGGCACATTTAATTCATTCATTGTTCGGAAATTCCAGGAGTGTTAGTTGCTAACTCCAGCAGGAACTTAGCCAGACAAATTTCAGAAACTTTTCTCCATGGCTTTGTCATACTGGGAAGCAGGTTTTTCAGCAAAAATCTTTTACTGAGCAGATGGTTCATGTGAAATGCTTGAAATTCCACCAAATCGGAGCTGATAAAACCAGATAGTTTTACTGGGACCGGAGGGTGCTAGGTAACTCACAGGGGAAAGGAGTCATATGTGAGGCTGACTGTGATTACGGCTTGGGATTTTTGCTGTGTGCCTTGTTTGTATACTTTACTTTTTAATTAAGCTAAAGCATTTGCACTGTGCTGGGCACAACACAGAGCATGTGAGTCTTTCTACCTCATTTCACTAACACAAGCCTCACTAACCAACATGAGCTTCCTTTTCTGTTCTATGATCAAACAGAACAAGGTGATACTCACAGTGTTTCACAGTGGGGTGAAATGGGATGCCTCACCACTTCCCATGATTGAAAAAAAGGAGTACACATGATGTATTGCTCTGACTCTGTGGTTGTACAGAATTTAGGGGAGAAGGAGGAAGAAATTTTCTTCAAGGATATTCTTTCTGTGAAGAAGTTTAAAAGCAAGTCTGAGTCAAGACTGACTTTTTTTTACTTTCTTCTAACTAGCATTTTTTCTGGGAAATTTTAACAGTCTAGTCTCTACACATTCAGTCTGAAATTAACTTTTACTACTTTTGAAATCCAAATGGAAGGAAAATGTTTACTTTTTTCTTTTTTAAACAGCATTTTCAAACTAGTATCTAAAAATCAATAATTTATAAAAAGGAAATAGGAGAGTGAGAGAAAAAGACAATCTGAACTTTTGTTTCAGTATTAAACTTGTATGAAGCTGTGGAATTTTCCTTTTATTTTGAATTCCAAGTTTGAAGTGATCTTAAAAATCATGTTCCAGTAACAATTCCTTCTGATATTCATCCATGCTGGATTGGTATCAACAACAAGAACAGGTACCTTATAGGTGGAGAATCAATATTATCAGTTTTTACTTTGGTAAGTTCAAGGAGTAGTTCTGTTTTTAGGGAATATTTTTCTTCTAGAAATATCCCACAAAGACACAAGCAGACAATTGTCCTAGGACGGGTAATCGGTGCCAGATAATTTTGCCTCAATAACACATGTTAACTTGTAACCTTTGATCTGGTAAATGTAAATCTGATCAGTAGGGGTGAACTAAATACCTGTAGGTATGAACACTTGTAGGCACCTACATATAGGCTTTTAATGTCAATGTCCAATCATACAAACTCATTTCTCTGAAGGAGAGAATTCAGAGCAACAATCAAGGACTTGTAGATGGCTCTTTCTCTCTCCAATGCTACTAATTACAAAAATGTATGCATTTTCACTCCCTTAGTATGTCCCTCGGTCCCCATGAACTTCCTTTCAAAATTCCTCCACGAAGTCCTGTTCACTCCCAGACTGTAAATGGAGTCTCCAAAGGGACATCCTCGCAGAAGAGGAAGCTGAGCCTGTCACCCAGAATCAGCAAATGACTTCTGAGTAACCTGAAGATGAGTTCTCTTGAGGAAAGGATACCCACTTAGTTAAATCCCTCCTAAAGGGCTTCAGCATGGAAAAGTTGTGATCTGCCTAGTTGTTAAGGGAATTCATGAGGAAATGGGCAAAGACAGGTTCTGCAGTTGTGCCATGCTGCAGGAACATAACATTTCCGTCTGCTCTGAAAAATAATATAAATGGGATAGACAGGCAGTTCTCCTAACCTGGATTTTACTCAACAAAATATTTTCAAATGAAAGACAAGCAAATCCACTGGGTAGCAGTAGGTATTATGGAGCTTTCCACTGCCAGTCTCTTGCCAAAACCACATGAAATATCCTTCACTTCAGTAAATGGTGACATGTGGACAACTCTTCAGGTCCTCTGAATTGCACAAAATATGTTGGAATTCCCCTTTTCCTGGCTCAGCAGGAAGGAAGGCACTAGATGGGTAAAAGGCTTCAGAAAGTTGAAGACATCTTCAGGACAGCAGGGCTACTTTTTTGCCAGTGTACCAAGTATGAGGATTAGGAATAACTTGGTCAGGAGATTTTATTGTTGCCAGAGAGCCTGGCCAGAGGAGCTGGGAAATGCACCAATTTAATGATGAATCTAGAGGCTGACAGAGGGTAAACGTTAATATTGCTCAAGGCCTCTTTACAGGAGACTTGAGCTAGCAAAAGCAGCTGCCAAGGTCCTCCTGACTGAGTAGATAAGCTTGCTGCTGGGCACTCATGTTGAGCAAAGGCTTACAGAAGGATCTGCAAAAATATTTTAGTTCTCCTGAACTTCTCATGGACTATGCCTACAGAGCAGCTTTTCAATGGTTCTGCAGGAAGACAACTTTCTTCTGGATCATGCATATGATTAGATCCACTTTCCTTGTAATCCCTTTATATGGAGTAACCTTCAATGAATTCCAGATGAATACAATATTTTGGGTTTTGTTTTGTTTTGTTTTGTTTTGTTTTGACCAAGTGATCTCTACTGGGGCTCAAAAGCTGAGCTGATAGATTTTTCTTGTGGTATCAGCTCTTGGAATGTATCACTCTCATTGCTTCAGCTCTCATCCTTCATATTCAGCAGTGTAATGTGTAAGCTGCATGTTTTTTTAGAACTGTTTTAACCCTCTGACATCATGCAAAACCTCAGATTAAAGGAAGTGTTCCACTCTCTCCTGCTCTAATTAGTTATAATTTTTATTACTTTTTACTACAGTGTTAAGATCCTTACAGTGGCATATCAGGATGCACCCTTATATAGCCATTACCTGTTCAAGAATAGGAAAAAGGAATTTAGAACAGGCACAAGTAGAATAATCAAGACCTTGAGACCTTGGACATCACTCTCCTGACTGTAGTGCTAAGAAGGAGTATGTTCCATCCATATACAACACAAAAAGACATTTAGAAAATTAAAAATCTGAACTCTTCTGTGCCAATACGTTTTACAGAGGAAACCTTCAGTTATTACACACCTGATTTACACATTGCAGTTTGAGGCCTAATGTTTAGTGACTGAAGCCTGGCTTATAGGTCTGTGAGTTGGATGCTTTAAGTATTTGCAGGTTTTTTTGACTTCACACGAGTACGTAGATGCCTCTCACCTCTCAAAATAAATTTCTTAGTGTCTTCTTCCAGTGAATTTCTGTAAGGAAAAAGGAATTTTTATTATTTTAATGTATTTATTATATTGATATTTTTATTATTTTAATTTAATTCAGAGCTTATTGGTACAGCCTGGGAATGTTTGGTCATCCACTTCACAGGCTTTCCAGTTCTAGGGGCTTTCTCCTCTGAATGCATGCATCTGTCAGTGATCACACTACCAGAAATAACTGTTTCCCAGAACGGAACCTGCCTCTGCTAGTTCAAATTGAAGAGGAGAAAAAAAGAGCTGGAGTCTAAAAAGGCAATTAATAGTACTGGAAAATAAATGGATATGTATGTTACCTGTGGCCTGTGATGGCTGTTTCTCAGAATGTTTGTTCATACTTAAGTATGAACAGCAGCAAAAAGTGTGTGGTTTTCAAATGAACAGTCACTTCAGGCTGGAAGGAAAGGACAGGATGCTGGAGATGTCCTGAGCAGAAGGCTGAGCACCAACAAGATCAGAGGCCATCCTTGGTAAAGCTTATAACACAAAGGATGTCTCAGCACAGTCCCATACATACCAGGCCCTCTCCAACCATCTGCATATCTATTCAAATATTTGCATGAAGCTGGCTCTACCCCTGCCACCCATCTGAACTCAACTGGAACTGGGCCACCAGCAGGGTCTGGTTTTGATTAACCTTCTCATACATGCAGCGTCAACTGGTTTAATTTTTTTTATTATTGCTGTGAGAGAGAAAATTAAAGAAGGAGTTGCCTGGCATGGTGCATCCTGCAGCTGTTTCATCTGAATTTCAGAAAGCGAGAGCGGAAGTATGGTGAGACTTGGCTAAAATGGAAAATGTTAAGGGGGATTGGGCACATAAAACACAGCTGCTACTGGGCAAGGGTCTGACTCCTGGGCCAGAAATCTGGATTGCAATACCCTCTTGGAAGCTTGGAAATAACATCTGTATTGATTGATATTTGTCCTTCTTCCTTTGGCCAAACCCTGTTTCCAGCTGCTTGGATGTTTTGACAGAGCCTGATTTTCAGCATTTCTTTCTTTCCCCCCATTTCTAGTTTATTTCTTGACACAAGCAAAACCCACCAACAACCCACCAACCTCTTGCCCTTGATCCTCATGTACTGAGGGCTTGCACATGGGAACAAAACCCCTCTGCTCTGAGAAGTACTTGCTCCTACACTGAGAAGGACCCACTCTCATTTAGAGCACCTTGATCTTGATGTTGCTGCACTCTAAGGAATTTAATGTCTGAAATCACTGTAAAATGAGGGCCATTTTTGTGTCTCCTTGTTTATGCTCATATCTATCTAGCTTGCAGCAGCCAGTTTTGCCCACTACACAAAGCAAATTTAGAAGAGAGGCCAATGCAGTCCCTCAGAAGACTGTTCATAATGTTGATTGAGCTGGCCCCAAAGCCCAGGCTTGGTGAGTGATGTAATCTTTCACCTCCAAGTTCAACCTGGAAAATTGCTTTCTGGGCTATTACTCTGGCATTTTTTGTGTGCTTGAAATTCCAAAATGATGAAAATAAAGAAAAGAAATAGATATATGTGTTAGAAATTAAAAATAAATTTAAAAAAAAAAAAAGGAAATAAAGACTTTTCAAAAAGAGGCAGAAAGAGAGAGAGAAAAATGGACAAAAAAACCATTATGATTCTTGATTCTTGTACTGTGTCTTGTTTCCTAAGTATTTGCAAGAAACAAAAAAGGGTTGATTTCCCAGGTGAATGCAGTACATGGACTTTATTAGTTTCCCAGAGGTTTAAACTGAGCTTGACATTTCACTGAACATTACACTCATACAATGGGTTGGGTAGTATATTTTTGAGCCAAAAGTTCTCAAACAAGGGCGTTTAACTCTGTGAAGCCAAATCCCTGTTTGGGCACCTAAAATTTCTGAACACCCACAGCTTTTTCTGATTTTGATTAGATTTGTTTGTGCTCAGCACTTCTGAAAAATCCCTCCAATTTTATTTAGGTGCCTGTTGGCAGGGATATTTACACTTCAAAGAAAGGGAAAAATAGAGAGAGGAAGAAAGTGGAAAATAAGCACTGTTCTTAACTTTGTTTGACTTATAGCCGAGGTTCAAATTTAAGTTTAGGATTCTTTATTGGACTAACACAGAGCACTGTGAATTGTTTTGGCTCCACTAGTTCTCTAAAATTATGTTGGCTAACTGAGGCTGACTATACCAAATTAAGAACATTTCTAAATTTTTTTTTTGCATAGATTTACTCTGTTGATTCCTGTATGTTACCTTCAGGACCACAGCTGAAACATTTTTGCAGCAGGACCTTACTCATTGCATTGCAGCAGAAATATTGCCAGGAACCTGGAACTTTGTCCTCTCAAATCTTACCTCCTTTGGGTACCCAAGGCAAATTCCCAGCACACTCTGCATACAGGACAGCAAGTAGCAAGCAGAACCTTACAGAAAGGCTCCTGCTCTGCCTTCCAGGACCAGCACAAACCGTAACAGGCAACTAAATTCATCTAGTGGAAGTTTAAGAATTGTGCCCAAAACCAGCACTACAGAAGAGGGGCTACAACAAGATAAGAAAAACAACAGGTGCCTTGCAAGGGGTGTCCCAAAGTGCAAACCTACTGGGACAGGTCATCATGGGTCATGAACAGGGAAAGAGATCTTTTGTCCTTAGAATTTTCATGCCTCCCTTCCTTATATGTCCTGACATTTTCACTCACTCCCTAGGCTTTCTTCAGGCAAATTTAAATTGGTTTTGCCTGAGGAAGTACCGGGTAACAACTGAGTCAGGTTCTGATGACTTGAATGTGTGATCTTACATACAATGCACTGCGAATTCTTGACTGAGTAATGGGTTTGGGAGCAGGAGAAAGGAAAACTCCAGCTGCAGGTGTCCCCCCTTTCCCCCAAAACCAAAGGCCTGGAGAACTTTTTTAACTCTCATAATATTTAGGTTTATTCTTTTCAAGGGGGAGGGGGAAAACTGAGTATCAGATTATGTAACTTTAAAAAATATGTTCCTACTTAAAAGCTAATCAACACCTCCCACATCAGACAGTAAACGTGGTGCTGTTGAACAGGATTATTCCTGATCTCTGCTTTGTCTCAGCTGTGGATTAAAAACTGTAATGTTACCCTGCTTAATATTTTAACCGTATGGGCTGCAATTTCATGGGCAATTATATGACAAGGGAGGTGCTCGGCAAGCCAGTCACAACCCAGAAGATCAGTACTTCCCTAATGGCTACACTGAAATCTTTGACAGTAGTAATAGGGGACTGTCTCATTGCTTTCTTTCTACCACAAAATTCCTTTTATTTTTTTAATTATAATTTATTAATTTACACCTTTATTAAGCCACTTTTTTTCACTGAATCAGGGAATACTAGAATGAGATTTGTTTCTGCAGAGTGGTTGCTTCATGCCAGTTGCACACAGTTAAATATGAGAAACCATTCTCAGCATATCAAGATAACAACTACATCCCACCCCACAGCCCTAGCCAAAGTTCTCTATTTGAATTGGCTAGTGCACTGTGCTTCTTCCTATTTGGTATGTCTTGCACTCACACAGCAAGATGAATACTAAGGGAAAACTAGTGTTTATTTGGGTGTCAAGAAAGAGTCTTGTAAAGAGTGTATGGATAGGTTCTCTAAGCTCCTTACATGTAATGTAATATAACGTAAGAGAAGAGAACAGAATACTGCAGTTGGAAGAGATGTACAACAATCATCTGGTTCCACTGTCTGACCAATTCAGGGCAGTGATCAATATAGAGTCACTGGAGTTTCCATCCCAACTCTATACAAAGCCAAAGTCTATCCTGTGATGAACTACTTTGCAGGCCCATACTGAGCCTTCTCTCTCTCTGTCAATGGCATGCTCTGAACAATTCTGCTGTACCTTCTAAAGCTGTGCACTTTCAGTGTCATGATGAAACGTTGCTAAACCCTTCACTGAATTTTTTGTCTGAGAAGGTAACTTGATTCCTTTTACCCAAACTTTCACTGAAGGTGTAATGTTATTCATTTCTTGTCATATCTCACAGTGAAATGTTGCTGTGCAGTCTTTGAAATTACTTGTAGCTCATCCCACTCATCCTGGCATTTTACCTGTAATTGTATGCCCACTAGCTAGATGTAACTAGTTCTTAAAATATTTTGCAATGATTTACATGAAACCTGGAGTTATACAAGGGCTAAAATTTGATGTCTTCCATCAGACAAAACTCACATACAAAAGCCAACAATAATTTGGCTTGAGGAGGAGATTCAGAATCTGACTCAAGAGTAAATGATTTTAATATCACTAATACTACAATACTGCAGTTCATGCAGAATACAGATTGGATTGCTGTTCTTTTAGAAAGACTCAGAAGATTTGTATAAGCAAATAAATTAAAAGTCTTCATCCTAAATGGTAAATCTATTGGGCTATGGAATACTCCTCATTTATATATATTTATATATTTTTTATATATTTATATATATTTGTGAAATTGAAGATAAGAAGCTTTTGAACTTTTTTCTGGCTCATGCAAACTCATAAAGCAGTGCAGATAAAGTAGCATTTGCTGACTGAGTATTTGAATTCCTAGGGATTCTCTGTGATCAAGGCCAGGAAAACTAAGCTGTACTGAAGGAAAGGGAAAGTACAATGGTAGAGTGAGTGAAAAAAATCAATTTCATATATGCCAAAGCAGACAGCTAACCAAGTCCTGGCCTTAGTTGTCCAAGCTGGCTAGAGTCCAAAGGGTTTAGAAATGTGATTGGTTCCCTCTGTAGTTTTTAATGTTGCTAAATAAATGCAAATTCAGTTGCATAAAGTATAATTCATGGTGTGATATATTTGAGCTCGTAACTTCTACATGGCTACAGCAATCTATTTTGTTCCCCACAAAAAACTAACAGTCTATGGTTCATCTCTGTTTCCTTATTGTTTTTCTGGGTGCAGTGAAGCTGTGCTACTCTAGGTGTGAAGATAGAATTCGGTGAGGGCTCAAGTGAAACAGTTTTGCTCCTATGAAGAATGCACAACTGGATGTTGCCCAAGTTTCTGCATCATATGTGTTTCCACCGAGTGAGGATTCACTAATCTCATCACCACAATTGTAGAGATGGGTGACCTTTTCCCTGGTACATGGCATGCAAGCAGTCCTATGGTTACTGCCCAGAGCTGGTCCCAAAGTTTGGTCCTCTCCTTAGAAGTATCTAAGTGCTAGGTGGGAAAAACCAATCAGCAAAACCAGAAACATCTGCACACAGAAGACCTGTCATCTACAGCAGGACAGTTATTCTTCTGATGGTTCCAGAAAACTGAAGTCTAGGAAAGGGGAAAACATGTTTTCTCTAATGGATTAGAACTTGGACTTTTATTCCATGACTCAGGCTATTGAAGAACATTCCATGCACTTTTAGGGACTTTTAAACTACACATATGGTTTTGCAAAGGAAAATTACCAAGAAAAGGAAGGTTAAATCAAACCAACCAACTGTATCCAGTCTTATCAGGAAGGGGAGGTGATATCACAAGTCAGAAATCCTATTGTCATTTATACCAGAACACAGGCTTGTGAGCATATATTGCAGAAAGGTGCTGAAATCTTTGTTGGAATAGCTAAGTACCCTGCGAGCTGCAAATTGTCCCAGCATCCAATCTTCACATCTTCAAATTTTTGGCAACATAGGATCCACAACAATTAACTGATAATTATAAGGAACTCACCACAAAAAGCTGTCTTGCAAAAGCAGGCAGAGTATGCTGATTTTTCAGTTTGCATAGATTTGCCTAGTGAATCCCACATAGACAGGAGTTACTCTAAACTGGTGGCAATGCAGCTTAGATTTTTTTTTGGATCAGGCAGGAGTTATAGGTAGAATCCAGGATTAACTGCATACTACATGCCAGTTTAAAGAACAAGGGGAAAAAAATGAAGGTGGAGAGAGAACTGATAAACTGTCTTTCAATATATGGCAAGTAGTTATAAAGAGGTTATTGGTGACTCTTTTACTCAAGCAATTGAGTAAAGGATGAAGGGGAAAATTTCCAATTTACAAAGCAAAGAAAATTTGGGTTAGAAATAAGGAACATAGCTATAATGAGATCAGGAAATTTAGAAGGATATATATTCTTTTTCTCTGTAGCTTTTTGAGGCTTGACTGCTCTTTATGTGATATATTCTGCACATACATCTGCCTCATTGAAAGGTGGTAAAATTGTATTTTCCTTGAGACTCCTTCCTGTCACACAGAGCTGCAATCTGGTATTTTACAAAAAATAAATAATTATATCCAACTATTTGGATATCTAAACTGGGGTCTTGATTTGGCCCCAAAAATGCCAGACATAAAGGAGTAATTGTGAATATTAAGTCCAGAAAAAAACCTCCCAGGAGTTTAGATTAATTCAGATATGGGACTTTGATTCCACAGGTATTTTGGCTGGCTAGGAAATTAGGTCATTAACTATCATTATCTTTTTAAAGGTTGTTTATGGAAGCTCCCTAGGTGCTTTCCAGGGATTCAGCAACTCCTGCACACTGCTGACATGCTGGGATGCAGTCTTCCTAAAGTCTGGGGAGGTCTAACACTGTGGATTTGACTATGTTTTGAGTAACAACTGTTCAAAAAATGCAAAATCAAGAATTTTTACAGCCTCTCCATCCCAGTAAGAGTCTAGAAGGACCCAGGGCTCCACTCCCTATTCTCCACAAGCCTACAACATTCAAGATTTCTGGAGTGTTGACTTGGAAGGAAGCAAAGCAGTCACCTCAACAGTAGAAGCATCTCAGCAAAAGTAAGGGAAAGAACTTGAATTGGGTATAAAAACACCAGATGTGAGAGCAAGCCTTGGTCTCAGGTAGAATTTGTCTTGCCTTTTACACATTTCCCATAACTGCTTTTACCACATTAGGTAATTACCTGGTCCTTCTGTGTTTCAGCTAGTTGTGGGCAAGGCTGCCAAAACCTTGGAGGTTATCTTTGCTTAAGCAGCCAAGTATTAAAAGGCTTAGTCAAAGCTTATCTCAGATTCTGAAGGCTTCTGCACTGGCCTCTGCATCACCTTCCTGTGCAGGATCCAAAACCTTTTCTCTCTTCAGTCAAAGGCAGCCACAGACTTCGAGGAAATCCAGAAATGTCCTGTCCTTAACCAAATATTTTCACAAAATTGTTGACTGCGATAGCAGTACTGTTACTAGAGATGGGCTTCACTTCTGCATCTGAGGACTGGGTTGAGCCTTCCCCTGATAAAGATCCTGATTTTTGATTTAAACGGATTACACAGTAGTGCCTCAACAACATTCACACTTACACCTGACCCTGCAAGAGTTCAGAACTGTTCATTTCTGGCTCACTTCTGAACACTTGTATTCCTACCCCAGCCACCAAATCACACAGTCTTTATTTTTTTACTGTCTCTATCTTCTTAGTTAACTGATAAAATAGTCAAAATGGAACTGTAAAAAACTTCCTGGCTTTAAATCACCTTTCATGCGAGAATGAGCCAGGCACTTATCTTCACCAACGAACAGTTTTGGAATTGTTTAAGAAGAAAAATGAAGCTGCCCGAGGATAATGGGAGGTGAGCCAAAGCGAGCTGAGTTTAGGTGGGAAAAAAAATAATCAGCAGGGTACCAGTAAAGAGAGGCACGTTCAAATTTGTTTCTGGGCCTTCAGTCCTGCACCCGTTCCTGTTTGAAATTTTATATTGTAAAGTCCAAAAAATACCAACAGAGCTGAAATTCCTCCTATCACTGCAAACATTTCCTGTTTTCTAACTGTCACAGATTCCACTTTCAGTATATATCTCTTGTGAAGACGCATAAAGCCATAGAAATCCACAGAAACTAGGCCAAATTCCTTAAAACATTCAAGTAATATAAGTCTGAAAGTACTAGAGAAGCAGTTAAAATCCTTGTGAGGGTGGGTTTATTTGGTTGGTTTCCTTTTTCTTCTTTTGTTTTTTTTTCCCTCCCTGGACTTCTTCTGTTTCCTTTTCAATGTTATCTTAAGCTTTCAGGTTCCCTTTCCTAACCATCTTCTTGGAAAATGGGCTGTCGTTTCTAAGCCATCTCCCCAGTGATCAGTGGTTTAGAAATGTTTGTTTTTCAAATACCTTAATTGTATGGTCTACCCAGCAGTGATCAGCACCAAAAAATTACATTTCAGAGCTAAACACAACCAGATGGAGACAGAACAGACAGCCATTTGAAAAAGCTTAAAAATTCTTTCTGAGCTCCCCGTGTGGTTTGGTTGATCACTGGTTAATTTCATAATGATTTCTCTTTCAGATGGGTGAAAATAATCTGGGGTTATATTTATCTATCAGAAGAAAGAACCAGGCTTTCAAAGACAGCTCAAGACATATCAATATCAGAGAGGCTGTGGAGCTGGTACAAATGCAGCTACTCCTTGCTTCAGGGAATCAGAGGAAAAGTTTTTCTTTGTAGCACACTCACATTAGCACTCAGTAGTCTTATTTGAAGACAGAGATTCCTTGAACCTTGCTTTTGCTCTCAGGTGGGTGGAATTACTTGCTTTTTTAATTCAGAAGGAAATAGAACAGAATAAAATATCATAGAAGATATTAATTATATTGAGGAGAAATATTCCATACCACTTATTGTATTCACATGGACTTTATTCTGAACTATATACACCCCGGGCAGTGCTAGATTCATCCTCAAGAATCCTTTAACTGGCATGGGTGAGTTTGTTCCTTCCTCTTCAAGCTCTTCTGAAGGACAATTTATGTCCCACTTTACTCAAGTAGAGTTCTTCTTCATTTTCAGTTTTCCTGTAAAGTCCTTTGATGATTCAACAAGGTGATGGAGGACGGGTGGTTGAAGTGCTCTTTCAGTGGTCCAAAATTGTCCATATTCTCAACCATTATGGTTGAGAGTGGGACACATCTTCTAGAAGACAGGGCTGACAGCAGGAAATAATCTTGATGGTCTGATACCAGTCTCTTTTGCTCTGGACTGTCAGTATTTACCCACTGTTGCAGTCTGGAAGGGAGAGAAGCTTCAGGGACCAATATCTTAATCAGGAGTAAAAAAAAAAAAAAAAAATAGAAAATCACTGTGTGGAAACAGATGCATCAAGAGGAAGTCAGAAGAGCAGATGAAGGGCAAAAAAAGTCACTGGAACTACAGGTCCTTGCATATATTTGGAAAAGAGTGTCATCTGCATCCCCATTGGCCATCAGAGCAGGATGATTCCATGCCCTCAACTTGAAGGAATCACTCATCTCTTGAAAGCTCCCTGGGCTGAATCTCAAAGTGGTCTTGTTGTGAAAAGCTTTCAAAATTGCATCTTTTCCATAATTTGCTGAGAATAGTAGTAGTAGTAGTGGTTGAATGAAGAGGCCAAAGAATTAAATTACACCTGCAGAATAGCTTAAAAACAAATAATTGTTTCCATTTCCCTGTCTGTAGAAGGGAAACCATGTCCTCCAACTGGAGGAGGAATGTTGGCTTTACAGATTTGCTTAGCTTGCTTTGCTTAGGAGGTACAGAGAATTTTTTTAATACTCCTTTTTCTGTTCAGCGCAGTAAGATATCAAGAAAGGCACATATATGGTTCTGAGCAAGTTTATGCTGGTTTGATATCCCTAGTGCTTCCCAGCTGGTGTCAATGACACCTGGTACAAGCAAAACCTAACTCAGACAGTTGATTTTACATTTGTTGCCTGAGAGAAGATAGGCACTTGTACTTCAAAAAAACCAAAAATAAATAAATCAACTGCTATGAAGTTGCCTCAAGCAAGAGCCCTATTTAAGGCTCACATTTAAAGGAATAAGTGAACTACTGTAGAAGTAAAATAGGCCTCCAGATACAAAGCCAACACCCCACAGGGTTTCTTACCAGAAAGTGACCCTCAGGAGTCTCTGCAGCTGTTGGACAGTTTCTGATACCCTCACTTCAAAGACAGTTCTTGCCTGAGCAATAGCAGCCCATGTGACTGAGGGAGGAAAAGTCTGATATCTCTTCATGGACATGTTTGACTGAGAAGGGGAGTTGGGAAGATGTAAATAGGTGAGTAGAGGGATAAAGGAAAGGGGGCTCAACCCCCTCCCACACCGAGCCCATCACCCTCACTGATCTAAGTGCAAAGCACAGGTGTGGAGCAAGTGGACTGAACTAGTCAGAAAGGATGTGTAAGGGAGCTGGGTGAGCTGATTTTATTCCTCACTGAAGGATTGGAGTAACACAAACCAGATTAGGCACACTTGACAGGACACAACATCCACAAGAAGTGTATGACAGAAGAGAAGGAAAGAAGGAAAAGAATATGTTGGCAAATCATAGATCAGTTATCTCAGGATTTAAAGAAATTACTGGCATGCTTCCTAGGTGTCAAAGGAAATTTTGTCTGTCACTTCTTTTATTAGGACATCAATGTCATTGTCTCCATTTTTGTAACAAATTTTCATTGTTTTTTATGCCTCTATATGATATTAAGTGTATAGGAATATAATAATTTCCTTCCTGGCTGCTGCAAATTACTGAAGGAGAGAGAAAGTTTGCAGTCCAACAGAGAGACAGTATTCTTAATCAAGACTCTCCTGAGAGAAGTAGTTGAAATGAGCTGGTGCACTGCTTCTGTGTAGCAAGGCTCACACAGGTCTCAAAAGGTTTGACAAATACAACTTGAGAATAACCAATCTTTTCTGTTCCATCGCCAATCAAAATATTGCTGAAGAAAAACCCACTTTACTATGTACTGAGATGTTGCTTTTGAGAAAAAAATACCCAAATTAATTCTGGTTCAAAGAAAATTATTAAGCTTCATTTTGAAGTAATTCAACACTTAAAATCTTCTGTGAAAGAAGATTTTTATCTTCTTTTATCTTTTATATGTCTTTTATCTTTAAAAATATCAACTTTAATATAAAATATAATTTCAAAGCAAGAAATAAGATATATTTATTTGATAGTATCAAACCAAAATTTTTCATTAATATAAATAATATTCCTTCTTCCCACTGAAGCTGTTGCCTGAAGGAAAACCAAATTTACATATATTTTACTTTTTCCCTGCAAAATTTAAACCTCAGTGAAATGTTTGCTACATCATAGTTTACATCATTCTGCTGAAGAAAGCAAGTGCAGTGACATTGGATACAAAGCTCATCCATGTATAAGTCCCAACTCCACTTCTAATTAACACTCCTTCCCGTACTGTTATAGCATCTATTGAATTGTTTCTTTCACTAAAATGCTCATAAATTAGAGTGACTTTAAGATTTCTTTCCAGCCTACCTCTCTACCCAAATTCAGGATCAATTCCAGCTGCTTTATCCCTACAGATGTTTCTCTAATTTGTTCTTAAAGACCTCCAGTAATCCTTCCAGGGGAACAACATCCCAGGCAATCCACTGGAATGATTCAGTGCCTTCTGCTTAGACAGCTTTTTACCCTCATTCCTGTCTGGGATCCTCTCCTGGCATTTAAGCCATGACTTTGGCTTGCCATAAGCATGAAGAAACGGAGCATCCATTTCCTTTCTGCAGCATCCTTTGACACACCTACGGTCTGGGATAAACATATCTCCTTTTCTACACCTCTGACCTTATCACTCTCAATTTCCTGCAGTTGATTTGCATCTTGTTCGGCATCAGATGTCTAAAGTTGACCTCAGGACTTTGGAAGAGCCTCCAATAGGGCTGGATCAATGTTGAACACCATAAAAGGATTACTACACGTATTTTGCAGGCGACACTTGTGTTTATACAACCCCCACTCTGTTTGTCTTTTTTGCAATATTAATACTCTGTTGACTCATGTTCAGATCCTGTTCTAGTGCAATCCAAGATCCTCACTACCCATAGAGAGCTATTCTTCCTGTATCTGGGAAAATTATAGTTGTTGCCTAAGGAATGAGTATTTATAATCATTCCTACTGAAGATCACCTTATTTTTTTTCAGTTTATTTCTCCAATTTGCTATAATCATACTAAATACATGTTCTCCTGCCTTCTAGCATCTCCAGTTACTCCCAGGTTGGTGTCATCTGCAGATTTAATAGCAAAAGTCCATCATTCAGTCATTAATGAAAATATTGAATAGCACAGGAAACAGGAACTTTTTTCTGTTAGAAAAAAGAACTGTGGAACTTTATGCCAGTATCCTTCCATTTTGTCAGTGAACCATTGGTAACTACTCTCTGAGTATAATTTTCCCACATGTTCAATCACTTGCCCACTATGACCCTTTCAGAGCCACGACTTTTCAGAAAACAGTCTCCTCTCTGTTGAAGATATCCCCAAAATTATTTGCTTGTTCCCATGTATGTACTTCATTTAAATAGGCTTGGTTTATCTTTTTAATCAATATTTCTCTTCGCTTTAGAGAGAGAAAAATTTAGGTTGCAGTAACTCATGTGAGGCTGAAATACTGGTTTCGTTCTCAATCAAGTTAAATTAGGCTAAGATTCAGATTTTTAAACTCTTTTCCATTGTTTCCTTGCACAGCAGGAATGTTCTTGTGTGGGACGATTGTTCTGAGCTTTTAAAAAATAAAAATAAAAACATAAGTAAATACTTCTGCTAGTTCTTGCAGTTTTATTTGATCAAGCTATTGGATAACACTGGGAAAAGATTTGATTTCCTCATCTCCTCATCTAACTTCTCCAAAAAACCCTCATTTGTAAAAGTGCCCTAATTCAAAAAAGGTTTTTTATACAGCTGTTTAATCAACTCCAATTTAGTGCAGAATTTATGGGAATGAGACAAAACAACTTGCTTTTGAAATGAGGATATTGGGAAAGACAAAATCCTTTAAAGTCTGTTATCTTTTTACTATTGCATTTGCTAACAAAATTACTGATCTCATCAAAGAATGAAATTGTCTTGGTCCTACAGGGCTCATTGCTATTAAACCATTGACTGACAGAAAGTACAATTGTTCTCTAATTTTTAATTATTTGACTCCTGTTTTTGTGGTTTGGGATTTTTTTCTTTTGGTTTCTATTTTTTTCTAAGACTGGTGTCAAGCTAACTGACTTACTATTATTTGGCTCATCTTTCTTAGCCTTTTCATATTGGCACCAAATTAGTTTCTATGATCTACTGGAATTTACTGGGTAGGCCAAGATTTATTCAAAACTAAAATAAGTTGGCCAGAGAGATCTTCAGACAACCTTTTTAGGACTCCTGGGTGCAAGTTATTCAAGCCTACTGATTTCAAAATGTTTATCCCTTACTGAAGTTGTTTAAAACCATACTTAGTTACTAATGGACTGGGATCTGAGTTCACCATTCTCATGTTGTAAGAGTGCAACATCCCACTTCTTTCTAAATGTAGAAACATTTATAAAATATGTTTTACTTTTCCACATTGCTGATTGCAAGAATTTTGCTACTCTAATCCAGACATGGACCCCTATCACTGTGATGAATCAGATGTGATGTTGTGAAATCTCTGCAGTTCTCAATGCACAGGAAAAGAAAAATAAAAAAAAAAAAAATGCTGTTTTGTTCAATATGCATAACTTATGTCTACCGGATCTCATTTTCTTATCTCCATTGCCTTGTTCTATCTCAAATGGAGAGAGCTGTTGGATACACACAGTGTAAGCAGGCCACCTGCCTAAAAGGCACTTTTTCTACTCAGCTAAAATGTAATAACCAAGAGCTATATGGTGCTACCGCTCCCTGCAAGTGCCTTTTATAAATAGATACACATGATCAGTCATATCCAAGATCCAGATAATTTCTGGATATAGCGGTTACTGTAGGGACCAAATTTCTTCTCTCTTCTGCCAACTTGACCTCATAAAGACACGCAACTCCCTTCCATCTTTCAACAGCTGAACTGCTGGGACAAATGTTTTTGTGGACAGATGTCTCTTGCCATGTTGCAAGATACAGATCAAAGCAAATCTTCTGACAGAGACTGTTCTATGTTTATTTGTGTTTTCCTCTCTGACCATTATAATCCAAACCAAAAACCTTAGGAAAAAAGGACGTTATGCTGAGTAAAACCAAAATGAAGAGACACTAAACTGGCTTCCATGTGTTGAGGGCCTAGGAAAAATCTGATTGCATAACAATTTGGTGATGAAGACTAAATAAAATCATGTAACCATATTAAAAGTTATCTGTTGATAAATATGCACAGTCAGACTAGCTCATGTAAAATTAGTAGCATCTGTCCATGCCATAGCAAACATGAAAAAGGTGTGTGTAACCTTCTGGTCTGCCCATCCAGGGAAAAGTGCATGTCCAGAACAGGAAGTTCAGAACTGATTTTACACATTCCTTAGTCTTGGGAGATGCTTTACTCCCATTTACTGTCACCCAGAATACAAACCATTCTTTAACCTTTGCAAAGTCACTCTAGATCATAAGACTTTCTAGGGGCCTGATGTTACTGAAAGTAGATCAGAATAAAATGTCTTGTATTCCTTCTGTGTCTTGCATATCCATATTACTCTAGTATGCTCAGGGTATTCCTCTGTCCCAGGAGCAGGGTATTCCTCTGTTCCAGGTGCTTTTTTAGGGCAAACTTCCAGGTGTTTTGCTACCTGGGCCCTACAAATAGGGTTGGAGGTTTAGTCCAAGAACTGTTATTGTCCATGGGGAAAGGAGGAGGTCTCTCTGGGTTTGGACTTCACATTAAAGCTGCTGCTGAAGGCTCACCTGGCATTGTTCAGCCAGACACAGTGTTTTTGCAGGTGCAGAGTGCTGAGCCCTGAAGGGTGTAAGGATAAAGGGTAATGGCTTTAAGCAGGGAAGTTGCTACTTCATAGGGATGAAAGGGTTAAACTAAGCAAATTCCCACGGGGAGGAGGGAAAGAAAAAGGAAGCTACATGCAGTGAAAGTTTCTCTTGGTGTTTTATACATGAATAATGGTTTCCCCAGGGGTTAGCTCCTAGGTTCAGAGAAGGATGTTATCTTGTCTAGACATATGATCTGAACATCCCCAAAGAGCTGGCGCCTGAATCTCACAGGAGTCACCCCACTGACTCCCATGGGATGCATCCAAAAGATTTCTATTTCAGAAGCACCTGCAGGTAGATGAGAGGAGAAAGGGGAGATGGGAACAAGAATTTAGTCTATTTTCTGTTGGTGTCATTGCTTTTTAATGTAAGTAATATCTGAAATCCTGGCTCCCTGCATGCAGGAACTGTGAAGCTGTAGTGGCCTCACAGATGACTAATAAAAGGAAATACAAAAGGAATCCAGATGCCTTCTAGGTAGCTTGGCGCCAGCTTCATATGTGATCTGTTCATGTTTTAGGTGAGCTTGTGACAATGGAAAGAGTCCTTGGTTCAGTGAGAGTCACAGGGTCCAAAGACTTTAACACTGGCCTTGATTTTGTTTACCACTAGCATCCTATATCTGTCCCGAGGACAATTACTGTGGTTTCGGTGGGTATTCAGTCCTCCTTTTTCGCACCACCATTAATTCTTTTTTACAGACACTTGCAAAAGGCTGATTTGATACCTGAAGCAGAATTCTGATGAAATCAGCTAGGACCATGAAAGGCATCTCTGTCTGTATATCTTTATACACCATGTTTCACCTTAAAAAAATTGCACATAGGTAATATCCTCTAAAACTATGAGAAAAATATGCAGAAGACAAAAGGCTAAAATAAGGTAAATAGTCTTCAATCACATTAGAAATTACCTTAGCATAAGGGAGCACCATGTGATTTGCTGATTAGAAGGAAATCTCAGTGTTTAAGTTTAGTATATCCTGTGAGTTTACAGATCAGAGCTTGATGCTCTGTGGTCTTTACGTGACTCATGCGGACAATTTCTCTCTCATTCTCTCCCTTGTTCTGCCTCAGTTTCCTAAAATAGGCATGATAACACTTGCTTGACTTTTTCTTGCTGTGTTGCCAGACAAAAACCACAGATTGTCAAAAAAGGCTAGCAAAAAAGACCAAAGTCTTTTCTCTAAAAGAAAACCAAGTCAGACAAATTCTCTGTATTCAGCCAATGAAACCACATCAGAAAAGTCAAAAAAGACCTTTTGATACTGGGGTCACAATAAAGTTCCAGTATTTGTGACAGAATGATGGAACGTGGATAAAAAAAAAATGCAAGAAACTCAAGTGCAATGCATGGTACAACAGAGTTAGAAAGCAGTGAGTAAATCTTAGGAGTAAGGAACTTAGGTAGTATCCTACCAAACAGGATACTAGAGATGTTAGCTGAGTAAGAACCTGAAAACAAAAATGTGTTAAGATATGATGGGAAAGTGTCATAATGCTTAGAGGGTTTAGGAGGTCTCACTCCCTCTGAAATTAATGCAACTTGGCTACCTAAATATATCTCAAAAGATTTGGCTCATCCTGTGCATGATTTCTTCATCCCCCTGCTAAACCAGACAGTTTATGAACCAGGTACTCGTGCTGCAATAACTGCTTTTAGCAAAAATAAAACAATCATAAAGTCTCTGATTGTAAGCTATTCATCCTCAAAGTCTTTTCACAACAATGACTAAAAAAAGCCATCTGCATGCACATGACCTGGACTTTGTTACACATAACTTCCTACCTGTGATGCTGTAAAATGAATTAGTGAGCTCAGCACAGTTCTTACTGAGCAGGCATCCACATCAGAAGAAGCACCATTACAATAAAACTACCTTAGGGGCAGCTAGAAAGTGACCGGACAAAGGGATTTTCTCCTTCTTCTTTTTTTTTTTTTTTTTTTATTTTCTTTTTTCTTTTGTTTTGTTTTGTTTTGTTTCCTTTTTGATAGTGGAAACAGGCTTAAATTCTTCACCTCTAAACTAATAGCAAGTTCAAGTTTGACCTTCCATGATTTTTCTCTCATTTTAGGTAACGCCAAGTTGTTCACCCTCCATGAAAAATACAGAGATTATATTTTTTAGCAGTGTTTTCTCCATTTGGTTAAAACTAACAGTATTTAACCATTCCTTTAAATCTCCTTTTAGTCTTCTTCTTGGTGGTCAAAGCATTGCAAGCATTGCATTGCAAGAGTATTCCAATCCTACCATGACTTTTGGAGATTTTACAGCAGAAATGCAGATAAGTAAGTAAGGGGAAAATTCACTGTGATGAGGCTATTTTGCAGGAGTGGGTTTTCTTAATCTGTTTATGGTTTACAAATGGAATCCCTGGAGAAGCTGTTCATGAAACCCGTGGCCCCTGCCTAACTTTGGAATCTGCAAAGATATTGAATTTCCTGCCTTTGTTCCAAGAGGGATTATTACTGAATGGCTATTTTACTTCTGCATTGTAGGATTAGTTTCTAAATTTGCCAATTAGTGCTTGCCATATAGTCCACAAAACCTTCAAGCTTAGTTGCTTACTCAGAAAATAAATGTCTGTATTTTGCAAAGACATCTTCCCATATCTTTCATCCTTTCTAGGTTCTCTGAGTGCTGGCTTACATTTTAACTCTGTAAAAGGTCAAAATCTGGGCTGGTTCAATTTATTTACTGAAAAAAATAAAAACAGCCACAGCAAATTTGTTTTCCTGGTGAGAATAGAAATGCCCTGGAGGTCATGTTCAAAAGAGATTTATTAGAAGACAGTGTAAGTGTCCATGTCGTTGTGCCAGCCCAGCCCTGCCCGTACATTATCACACATGTCAGCCCCTGTGTGATCCAAGCCCTGTCTCTGATCCAAGCCTATGGGACACTGTGAACTCATCTCTTCACAGCTTAGAAGCACCCTGGGGAAAAATTTCCACTGGAGTTTATGAAAGGAGATTATCTCCACAGTCAACCCCAGTCACAGAGGAGAATATTTTTTTTGGCTGTGTGCAACTCATGAAGGGAAGGAGAGGCTGAGCAGGTATCAAGTTAAACTAGTAGGATGCAGGATCAAAACAAAAAAAAAGGTGGCTTCTCTCACAACAGGTTACAAGTGATTGGATCAGTTCATGAGGGAGAAATCAATGGAAAGCCATTACATATGAAGTAATCCATGTGACTTGAAACTGCAAGAACAGAGGAAAGACTGCTACAGGATTGCCTTCTGTCATGCTCTTCTCTAGGCATGCACTGGTGCCTGGTATCAGGGAAGGGTTTCTCTGCATGGGCACAGTTGTGACAATAATTGCTCTTATGTTTACAGCTTATTTCCTTGAGAGAGACATCAAAACATAAACAGCAACAATCCTAATCCTCCAAGGCACAAATCCTCCACCAGTTTATAACCTGTAGGTAAAGATCAAAGTGGAAAAGTTTGTAGCCTCCTTGTAGCAGTCTAGCTTCATTTTAATGGCCCAGGAGAAAAGTTTCCTTTTTCACATAGACCTTTGTCCTCAGGGGTGGGAACTCCTGTCCAGGAGAATGATTGAAAATATTGAAGTACTACAAGTGGGCATGTGTCATAGATGGTTTTCAATAGATTCTGTCTACCACCAACTTTCTTTTCTTCAAATGATCCTTGAAACAATGTCTGCAAAGGCATAAAACAAGGAGCATCCTAGCTAGCAAGCATAAAAAAAATTAAAATTAATCTTCAACAAATGAGACAAGACGGAGCAGTTCTTGTTTTTCATGTTTTGCCAGAGCTGCACTAGTATTCAAGCCTCATCCCTGACTACCCAGTCTTCGAAATCTTCTTCCCTAAACACTGCAAGAGACACTGTCATAAAGCACAGAACCAGTCACAATATTAACCAGCCCGACCTTCACTGCTGGTTTGTTCAAACAGAAAAAATGAGCTATAGCTGAAAAAGAATTCAAATCTGTGGGGCCTCTAGCAAAATTTTACTCCAAAGCTGTAATATCCCCAGTGGGCCAGGAAGTTTCAGTTTAGCAATCTGGTTCAGCCCCCTTATTAAAACAAGTGTGAACCTGGGAAATTCTAATCTTGATTGAAATCTAAAGGTGACCTTTATTTTTACTTTTTTTTTTTTTTTTTTTTTTTTTTTTTTTTTTTTTTTTTTTTTTTTAAT
>CM031863.1:14012103-14034608 GCA_018697195.1 Certhia americana
TTTTTTAATCTACAGAGGGGGCTGAATTTGGGTACCTTAGCTTTGAATCAGCCTGCAGCTTCCTTTGCCTTGGCAAAGAGTTTGTCCTTTCCAAGACAGGCTGGACATTTGCTCTCCAAGGGAAGGATGGGAGTGCTGGGTCATTGTGATTATTGCATGCCAGAGATGTGTTGCTCAGTGTGCTGGGGAAGGATGGAATATCTCATTGAGAAGGAAATAAAGGTACCAGATCTGATATAAAAGTGGGGAGGGGCTTTCCCACTGGAAAAAAAAAAAAAAAAGGAGAGAGAGAAATTTTAAAAACTAGAGGAGAAGAGGAGATGATTAATATTTAAACAGTGTACTTGGCAGGTATTTCCCTGCATCCCCCTCCACAGCTAATCTGTGTGTGTGAATAAGTTGTTTTTTCTCCCTTGGGCCTACTGTGTCTTTTGCTGAATTCTGCACTGAAGTTTGAATATGAGATGGGCCCAAGCCCAACCCCACCACCCTTGAGCTTTGGATACAGATTCTGCTCTTGTGGCTCAGGCCCCATCTCTCACTATAATCCTGGGCTAATGATTTCACCATCTACTGTCATCACGCCTCTGCCTGGAGCTCCCTCCCTCTCTCACAGCGTGCCAGACACACATTCTCCTCCTTGTCACAGCCCTCCGGCCATAAAGCCCACACAGGCAAAGGAGTGACATTAACATCGTTGTCACCTACACCCTTACCCTGTGCTGGGGCTGGAAGGGACGGGGGTTGCACTGCACTGGAGCAACAAATTGAACCAGCATCTCTGGAGGCAGGAAGATCTCACTAGCTCTCCGTGGTACAGGGTGACCCCTTGTCGACATCCCTGCCTGGCTGCAGCTCCAAGCAGGGGCAGGATTAGGACAGGGAGGGTGTGAGCAGTACTTCCATGTGCCCCAGGATCTCAGATTACTTTAGCGTCTCCTGGTGGATATTGCTAGCCAGTATAATTTAAATTCAGGCAGGAAAAGGCATCAGGGAAGGGACTAAAGGTTTTGCTACTATCTATTGAAATATATAACATGCTTCCCACATATGGCTGGAGATCAGACTTAAATGCAAAATCTGTGCCATCCTTCTGTACCAGAATCATGCTTTTTATGTTATGTTCCTGTATAAGACCGTTTAAGCAAGGTAAGAAAACATATGCCACACCACAACTTTTCTTTGGAGGTGAGAAAATAGATGCCAACTTTTCTAACAATAGACGCAGTCACATCACAGAAAATTATCACAATTATGTAATTTTATTACAATAGATCTGGGAGAAGTACAAGGTCTTGAGGTGAGGAAATTGAGACAGAGTAAAGGACTGACTCTCCAGCTCCTCACAGCTTGTACAGGCACTTGTAGAAGCTGAGCAGCAGGTGGTAAGAGCTGTTCAAGGATTTTCTCCTCCCTCCAGAGCAGATAGAGGATGATGCCTTTGATACTGACAAGGCATCACAGTGCAGGGGAAAATCATGGAGACAGCAGCTCTCTGACCACCTTGTGAAGAACATCTCCAACTGTTGATGGGGCCAGTGGTGGAAAAGATGAAGAAGAAATAGATGAATCTCCACATATATGTCTTCCCAGAGCTTGAACTTGTGAGGGACAATGGGATTTCATCCTTCTAATCTGTTTCATTTCGTGCTTTGCTGGTCTTATTCTGCTTTTTACTGTTGTCCCCAAGGGAAGGTCTGTTTCCTGCTCAGCCTTAAGTTTGGTGTTATTGTCATTGTCTTTTTGTCAAGAAACTGCACAAACTGTCAAAAGAGAATGAATAGAGCTCTGCTATTCATGATCATACTTTTCTCTGAATTTTGTGCAGCCTGCCTATGCAGGAGTCTCTGGTCCTGTGAGGAATAAATCTCCAACACTGAGTGCATCAAATACTGTCGGAGGGATGTTTTTTGCTAACAAAGGATGAGCTGTGTAACCTTCTGGGAAACTGGGTCTCACCAACTTGTATTTACAGAAGTGGGCATGAAGTTGAACAGCAACATCATGGTGCCTCACCATATTACAGTAAACTAGTGACTGCAGTAAACTACACAACAACCAAGCAAGAGATGCCCACAGAAATTTCTTCTCTTTGTGATAAACACAGGGCTGCATGTAAAACATCAGATCCTGCAGAATTTATAGGACCCATCATCTCAACCACTTCCTCTTAAGTATGAGAAGTCAGAAGGGTCTCCAGAGGGCCCCCCCCCCCCCCACCCCTTACCATGCTGCATTAACAATCCTCCATGTGGAGACTTCTCCACTGGTTGGATTTTCTGAAAATCATTGTTCTTTGCTAGGATGCCAGTTCAACTCCTCTCAGGCAAGAGTGAATCAAATTTCTCGTAACTGAAACACATGTGAACTGGAATCACATCCTGGTTCTGAGAGTATAAATATATATCATCTCAGCCACCCCTAGGCTGTCAGGGCAAGGAAGGTGATTTCTCTAGGTTTTAGCCTGAAACACGGACAGTTCCCATTGTTTTGTTCTGCAGATAAAATTGGCCAAATCTGCAGGGTTTGGGATAATATCCACCAGAGACCAGATGTGCTGTGCCTGACAAAAAAATACTCAGAGGTCTGGACTGTCATTCTGTGCATGTTTTGCCTCCATGGGCAGTCTGTCCACAAACATCCCCCAGGTATATAGTAAACTGCTTTCAGATGCTGGAACAACTCCAGGGGTAGGCAGCACTGCCGTGAATTTCTTGCTGACATTTAGAAACCATGGAACAGGAAAACCCCCCAGGAATCTCACCAGTCTCATGAGTTCTACAGGCTTAACTGAGGTCCTACATTAGCCTTATCTAAGTCTGGACTAAGATCCTATTATAATGCAGGGAAAGGAGGTGTTGAGAACCAGAGAATTGTTCTAAAAAAACTCCGTAAATAGTATCAAGCTTATTAAATCAGAAAATACAGACGAAAAGGGGACATATTGAAACTGCTTATTCTTATTCCAGTTTTGTAATTCTGCACTGAGGAATGTATATACACATACTTTTATACATATATATTTACTTGTGTGATACTTATTTGCTTATTCATGTAACTGGATGGACAGTGATCCTGCAGTGCCTTTGGTAGCAATTCAGCAGGCTACCAGCATCGAATAGCTTCCTAAATCTGCTCTTCCAATAGGTTTCAGAGAATGCCTTGCCTAATGCACACATGTTTGTATCTGTTTCTCATGCCTTTCCAAAATGGAATTCCATTTCTGTCTTTGTTAAGGAGGTTGTAGAAAGACAGCAAATGGAATAAAATAAAAATAAATGTAGAAACCTATTCAAAATAGTGCCAAAGGTTTTGATTTTTTCTCGTGCATTTTAGAAAGGGAAATACAAAATTGCTGAAGTTTTGAAAAAGCCAATAATAAAAAATAAATCCTGCAGATCCCATCACCTGCTGCCTCCTCCATGAAAAGAAAGAGGAAAAGGTAGAGGGATTGCAAATCAATCCTCAAACATTAAGAATAATAACAATAGTCATATTATTGTTCAGCTCTTATACAGTGTGTTGTGTCAGCACATCTTACAACATACTTGCAAAGGAGATTCCAAAATAATGTCATTTATTTACCAGAGGAGGAAACAGCTTGGCACAAAGCACCATCCTGGTGGGAGAGATAGGGATAAAATGACAGCTTTTGAAAGCTGAGCTAGCCAAGATGGCACAGTGTCATATTAGCCATCTCTAGCCTTGAATGATTATAGGAAAATTACTGAAAATGAGGAAAGATTAGTGGGAAAAAAGTATTCTTGTAGCTATAAGTGGTTTAACAGTTTGTGGGGAAAGGCTGAAAGTTGATAAGAGACATAATGGCAGGGGCATTGCTATCACAGAAAAGCAATGCAACTGCCCCTTCTTTCTTTTATCCCTTCTCCAAAAATATTCTAGGTTGGCTCTTTTCATGACAGCTGTAACATTATCCTGTAAAACATCCTTTCCTCATATTTTAAAATCGAGTGCTTGTGCAAACCAACACCAAATGGGGCAGTCCCTTATAAAGAATTTCAATGTCTGCAGAAAGTATGTCCTTATGAGAAAGCAATTCAACAAAGGGTAACCAGAACGGTTTGTACTTGTTTTAATAGCTACTCTTTTAGAGGAATGCTTTGCAGACACACAGTCAGTGATCTAGGTTTTCAGAAGAAAGTTTAGAAGAACTGGTGTTTTTGTGAATGTGGATGCATGTTTAAAAGAGGAATAAAAATGGGAAGAGGCTAAAGATTTATTGATAATTGCAAAGACCTGTTCAACTTTCTAAATCTGGAGATGTCCATTGCTGCTGGGAATAAAATGGTAGACAGATTCTCCTGGCAATTTCAATCCTTTGCTTTTTTTGAGGAGACTGCCCACATTGCCAGAGCACTGCTACTACCATTGGGATGTGAAATTGGCCTTGGTTCAATCATAAAATATCTACATTATACTACCACATACCTGGCAAATAAATGCCTGATTTAAATGAAAGCCGAGGTGAAAAATTACCTTAGTCATACCTGTAAAATGAAGCTGTAAATTGCTATATCAATCTATTATTAACCACTATTTGTTGGGTGACAACAATCCTGGCTGTGGTTAAAGTGGTTCTCTGTTACCAGATAAACTGCTCCTCTGCTATGTTGTTACTAATGAAATCTAGTGATCAGGGATTTCAATTCCACAAATACAGTTTTAATAAATGCAAAGCCAGGTACATGGGGATAGGACCTTTAGTACCAGACGAGTTTAAGTCACACAGGTGCCATGGCAGGACTGTTAAGAGGAGGATCATGCTGTATCTGCCTTGTTTTCTATGCTTCTCCCCCAGATATGCCCTAGGTCCCTTTCCCAGAGGTGGATTGTGATTTAATTTTATATGACTGTTGCTCTGTGTTGTGTTCAATGTATGCTGTCGGTTCCAGGTGGCACCTTGGCAAGAATCCAAGACCTGCGCCAAAGTTATGTCAGTGCAAAAATATTAATGCACATGACCCACGTTATTTGCTGTCTCTCCAGGAAGAGAAGCCAGCAGGGTTTTTTTAAGTTCATCAGCAAAGGGTGCTTACAATTAGTTAACTTTATCTTTTTGTCAGAAAACACAATTGTTGATGACATTTCAGAGACCTCTTGGCAGGAGTTAAACTTGGTTTCCAAGTGGAAGATTGCTTTAGAAGAAGGGATCATATAATTAACATGGCAGCCACTCAGCAGTGCCCACGATATGGAAATGCTTTCAATTAGAACTCCCTTTTGCTTACAGCTTACTGTAGCAACAACTTCTGGCTTGATGTTTCCTATCCATTATCTATTCTGGAAGGTAGCCACTACTGGAAAATATGTAGATAGATCATTTTGTCAGGTTCAAATCTGTCAATGAAATGATATAAAATTTATCCTAACTTTAAATGCCTAACATTGCTTCTACATCTAACGTATGCAATTTTAAGTGTTCTTTAATTATATATCTAGCCTGAATTTAGTGTGGCTGTAGCTTAGTTATTTGTAATTGAAATTAGGTTTCAAATTGTCACTCCAAATCAGGTTCCGTTTCTTGCTCTGACCATTAAAAAATGTTTTTGAACAAATGTGGCTGTGACTACACAAAGAATAAATAAAAAACTGGTGCAGTAGGATGTATTTTTTTCAGTCACACTATAAAGAGGCTTTGGGGACATGTGTGTCTGTTTAACATTGTTCTGGAGAGGCAAAACCTTTGAGGATGTTTTGGTTCCCTGCTTTTGCAGGAAAAGATGAGCAGCACTGCACTATTGGAACTGTAAAGCAGCACTTGTTTATTATCTAACAGACAGCTTCTGGAATTCCACACATAGATACTCCTTGCCTGCATGAGATTTTGAATGAAGTCCTTTTGCTCACTTGTATTGGTTCAAGGAACTCTGTCTTTAGAGATACCACCTAGACGGAGGTGAAGAAAGGAACTCTTTAGCCTCAGGTAAACAGAACGAGACAAATAGTTGTTTCAAGGCAAAGATCCAGCAGAGAATCTTTGTTTCTTTTTATCTGCTTAAATACCTACAAAATTAAAAACAAATGATTAGAATTTCAGCAATCAGGAACGTGATCTCCTTTATTGCTGGAGGTGCTTCCCTGCTGTTGTTGTAATTATCAAGGTCGATGTGATATTTTGGTTTGGAAGTCTCACATATTTGTAACATTGACAACTAAAGGAACAGCTGTGCCATGAGTTTTCCCTGACTGAACATGTTTCGTTTTTCTTGTGTGTTTTTCTTTATCTTACTGCTTTTTGTTAGACATGCAAACAGCAAAACAAATGGGAGAGGCAGTGCACAGTGCTTCACATTGCCAAAGGAACCTTTGGTTTGGGAATTGGACTTCAGAGCCAATGACCTTGTGAAGCCGACATTTCATCAATTATGGGTCAAACTTTTACTGAGACAAAAAAAAAAAAAAAAAAGAGAATTACAATCAGAGTTTTCAGTCTCAAGTTTTGGAATCTCTTCCCATCCATTCCTGGATGTTCCCCTAATGGAGCAGTTAAACTAGTAATCTGGGAGTGACAAGACCAATCCTACTAAATCTGAATGTAAACCAGGGAGCTCCTGTCCAGCAAGAAAAGATGAGCCAAGAATAATCAGTCTTGTGCTCTTTCTGGCTAAGGGAAGCCTCTGTGATAGATGATGAGGAAATAGCACATGTTGTTTATTACTGAGCTGGTTATAGGGCAGAAGCCATCTGGGCAAGTTCTTGTAAACCCACATGGTCTTAACACCCAGTGGCTCTCTGCCAGTACCTTAATGCCAGGCAGTCAAGTCTTGGTTCCCAGCTTTTCTCTGAGCAATGTGTCTCATGGCTCTGTATGAGACAGGTCATCCTTTGCTGTGCTTGCTGGTATTTCAGCAGCTGTTGCTCTCTTATCAGTTATGCCTGAATGCTACACATCAGCTTGTGTATTGTTTCCAAACTCCATCTCCCTACTCCATGATGTTTCTCCTACACCTTTTGGAAGAGTTCACCTCATACAAGAAAGGGTTGCATGTCTTGGTCTGAGTATTATGCAGTGGGATGCATTCCCACCTAGATGAATCATTCAAATCCAGCCTAGTTTATTAATAAATGCAATCAGATAAGACTTTTGCAGTAGCTTCCCTAGTGGGGCCTCCTTTGCTGGCACTTATCAGTGAGATCAAAGAATGAACAGTGCCATTCAGAATGAACTCCTGGTAGATTCCTCCAGGCTGGAGCAGAAGTACATTTGTAAGTGGCTCTGTGAATGTGTGTGTGTGTGTGTGTGTGTGTGTGTGTGTGTGTGTCTGTGTGTCTGTGTCTGTGTGTCTGTGTGTGTGTGTTTCACTAGGTTGCTGTTCCAGCTATGAGGACAAATAGCACCCTCCAGGCTCCATACCATACTCAAAGACAACATCAAATATTAAGACAGATAAAAAATATCAATTGTTCCACCTTCCTACTGGGAGAACTTCTTAAGGAAGGTTCTGCCAGAAATTGCTTTCTATAACCTATCTAATTTAACTTTGGACAATGACTGTTTAAGGAAAGTGGCTTGCTATACTAAGCTCATATAAGGCGTTACTATTGATAGCACTCCAGGGAAGGAGTCTGGACCAGTTTTGGTTTTCTATCTTCAGCTGCAAAAGGGAAGGCTCATGCTGCATGTACTGTGAACCTGATTCTCCTGGAGGACAATCCAGTGAAGTAAGGTGGCTGATTAAGGGATATCAGAGAGTACAGCAATGGGAAAGAAACTTTTGGGCAGAGTTTGAATCACACTTTAAGAACATCCCCTCTTCTTGCAGGAAATCCTTCCATCACCAGTTTCTCTTAACATGTCTCTCAAGGAGCCAAAGTTTTCAGGGAACTGGCACTTTTGTCTCAGCAGAAGTTGCCTTTTCTAAAAAGGAGTCTGGGTTGGCCAGCTTTTGCTGAAAATGCTTCACTCAAGAATATTTTGGGATCCCAAGGCAGGTGCTATTTTGTTGGTAGTTCATTGGTGGATAGCACTTCCAGCTACACAGAAAAGAGGCAATAGCGCAGCTCATGAAATCAGATGCTTAAAGAATGTCCCCAAAGTTTCTTCATGATAGTTCACCACTACCAGGTTAACTTCAGCACCTTTAGAAATCCTTTCCAAAGTGCTTTGGTTGATCTTTCAGAGCTTTGGAGCATGGCACACCACCTGCTTTATTTTTTACTCCTCCTGACACCGTGATGGAGACCCCCAGCTGACTCTCTCTTGGCCAGACCATCTCCTGGCTCTCTTCCATTAAAGGCAGAATGGTCCCCAGTAACAGCTGTTGCAGTAATGTCTGGGTAAGACAAATCCAAGTTTAGTGGCAAGAAGTGTCCCAAAGCCCTATACAACAGCCACATACCCACCCACATTATAGCACAGTGGTCTGTGATCCCTAGTATATACATATAAAAATATAAATATGCACCATTATTCCAAACTGTCAGTCATCTCATAAATGCTTTCTGTCTTCATGAAAAATTCCTTATGGCCCTCTGAGTGGCTGCTGCAAAGGAAATTAATTGTATTTGACAAAGCAACTCTGATGGAGCAGATATTTCTTGCTGATCTAGATACAGCTTTTCAGGGTTCACAGGCTGTTCTCCAACCCTTCTCCCTCAGCCCGTCCTATACTTTTGGGTACTGGCTTATTTAAACCTATTCTCATGGCACCTCTCCCAGCTATGCCCTCCAGGTCAGACAACCACCCTGACGCCAACCAAATGGCCTGAAATCCCTCCAGTCTGGATTCCTGTCTGGAGCTACACTCTTCTACTACATCAATCTTTAAGGACATTCACCATGCCCGGCCCAGCTGCCTCCGCATTTCCCAGCTGCTCTTTTGGCAACCAGTGTTGGACAAACAAGCCCACCCCAGAATCCACTTTAGAAGAGGCTTGAGATCATGTGCCCCAGAGGCAGATGGGATTTGTGGGCTGGGTAAGCCCAGACTACACTTCTACAGTCACAGACTATCTATCAGCCAGAGGATGGATATCTAGACATGTATCAGAGGAGAGCAGCAGAACTCAACCCACTCCTTGGCTTAGTCTCCCTTAAGAAAGTGTCAATGCAACTTCACTTCTTCCAGTCACATCTTGTGATGCTCCTCTCTTTTGGGTCTGCTCTTTGCCAGCTGAGGAGGCACCATGCTGATAAATCATCCACTATGACTCTGCCAGAGTGAAGCAAGGGGGACTGGGCAAAACCAACCTTCTTGTTTCATTCTGGACAGCAGCACAACAGGAGGCATATATGCCAAAACTAAAAAAAAAAAAAAAGTAAAAAAAAAAAAAAGTGTTTTTTTTCTGTAAGGTTTACATTTACACAGCTGAACTTTCAATGGAATATGAGCTTCAAATCCCCTCTCTCTGCAAAATTTTTTCTTCTATTTTTCCTTCTGTATTTTTTTCTATTTTTCCTCTATGTCTTTTTTTTAACATTCTAAAGCAAGTGGGTTTGGATTTAACATGAGGGTGTGGATGTAGCTGCTGCCTTTGATCCCCTACCCACCCTTTCCTTTCCCCTCCCCAGAAATCAAAGCTGGAGAGTATCAAGTGAAAAATTGCACAGCACAGGCCCTGATCTGTCAGCATTTGGGTTCGGATCAAACTTGTCCAAAGCCATAGATGCAGCTGGAGATTGTTGGTGGTTTCAGCCACTTTTTCTCCTCCTCTGAGATCACTGGGTCAAAGCATTTTACAGGATACAGTTCAGGTCTGAAACATCCCTGATCAGCAATCATTTAAAAAAATATTAATCCAAATATCTTTTAAAAATAGAGGAAATAAAACCAACAGAGGGGTCTGTAAAAACCCCTGCTGAACTGTACTTTGTTCCTTGTCTACTACACTTTTGCTAAAATAGGTGGGTTTTGTCCAGCTCTCCAAAATGGCAGACCATGAGAGTCTGCTGTTTTGTCTGAGTTATTATTTATTAGTACAGTAAAAGGCAACATGAAACCACAAACTGTTGCAGAGCAGTTTTCATAACTATGACAGAGAAAACTTGAAGGGCATCTGTGCCAATGCTTAAACAGACATGAGAAACAAGAGACAGAAGGAAAACTTTATTCTTGCCAGAAAAGTGTTAGTCCCATGCTCATCACAACTTTTCCATAATTGGCTGTGTTATCAAACACTTTCAAGTTAGAGGACCATTCCTGAAGTCCTCTGTCATCCCCCTGTCCCAGATTTTATGGAGTCCCCAAAAGGTGTCTGTTTCTTGTATGCTTGTGTAACCAGCCTGTGTGTGCAGCTGTAACATGGGGTCCTCATCTACAGACCCCTGAAAGGAGTCCTTTCTGCTTGGCAAAAAAGGGAGCAAGGGGACCTGACCCCTTGAGGAGATCTCAGACCCTTGGGGCCTGAGAAAATTAGTAATCTGGGCTCCTAGATGGAGTTGAATTTGGAAAAGGTTCCCTCACCAGAGCCAGCAAGCCAGACACCAGAGCCAGCAAGCCAGACTCCACACTCGAGCTCCCCTCCCAGGGCCTGTTCAAAACCTGCACCAGGCCAACACTGCTCTCACTCCTGCTCTATTTCAATTCATTATTTCAGGTGTGCAAATTAAACCACAAGAGGAGAGAGAAAGGTCCCTGCCAGTAGTGAAATTAATTAGGATTTGTGAGATAATGTTTCAAATCACAGCTTTCTTTGGTGATCTTCCTCACTACCTCAGGCAGAACACTTTGGACTCCATCCAGCTTCCACACCACAGGGACTATGGCAAGCTCAGGTGCAAATGGTGTATACATTGAACAGAGGAGTGTTGAGGGACTCCAAGACTGCCAGACAAAGACACTGGACACAGACAAGTGTGGAGTTTCAGATAAATACCTATATGAGGTGGCCCAACCCAGCCCCTTCCCCCCAATATTGCTTATTGAACAGTCAGTACCCAAGATACCCCACACTTGGAAGATCTCACTTACACCCCAGATGCAGGTGTGAGTCTGAAATTGTCAAGTCTCAATTGCTTTTCCTGCCCCAGGCTATGCAGTCAGCACTTAATAAACAAACATAAACATGTGTGGGTGTGATTAAAGGAACTATTGGCATGAATTTGGGAAGTGCAACTGCATGACAACAAATACAAGGGAGGCTTGAAGATCATATGAAGGTAGTTCTGGATAAAGTTCACTTTTCCCTGTCGCTCTCAGGTGTCCCATATTATCCCCACTTGCTCTAAGAGTAAGGATATATGTGCACACAATACTCATACTCATAGATAGCTATAGTCAAGTCTTTCTGGGAGAGCTTGTTTCAGAAAGAGATACTCTCAATTTTTATGGCTGTGGCCACCATGATGACGTTCTTATTTGCTAAAATGTGGGTTTGAAATGTTGGAAAGGAAATTGTGAGAAACCATTTGATTTTGTTCTGTCCTGGACCTTGTGCATTTTCAGTGCCATTGTTTTTGAGCCCCTGCCAGCAGGGCAGAAAACAACGCAGCTGCCATCTGCCTGGTTTGTTTGTGCCTTATCTTATTCTCTAGGGGAGATGTACATAGAGAAGAAGTCTTTGTTTGTGGTCAGTCTGTTTTGCTCTATGTTTGTTTTTCTGGGGAGGTGGGAGAAGGGTTGTCCAACCCTTCTCTCACCCTGGTTATTTGGACAGCTTAAGTCACAAGTAGCCACAATGAAGGAACAGTGGATAGACAGAGCTCAGGTAATCTAGTGGAAGAGAGTTTTATAATTGCTAGTGCAATCAATCCTTGGGGCTATATTGCCTTGTGTGGTGTCCTGGCTGTAAGTGGTTCCTTAAGCTATTCACAAACCGAGTAACACCTAATTGTGTGCCACAAAACTGAAGCAGGAGAAGTGGAGTAGTCCTAGCTGTGGCCTATGATGCTCCACAATAACAGCACTTGCTAGTACTGCAGTATCACTGAGAAATAAATCTGAGTGGATGATACATTTTTGGCTTTTCCAAAATTATTTCCTGAGATTCTACTCCAAAAATCATTGTGGCTGCTTAACTGTAAACATTGTTTCATAGAGACAGATGTGCCTACTTGGATTCTCCAAGAGTCTCATTTAACATCTTCGTTAATCTCTGGAAATGGAAATAATCAGGCATTTGATGAAATTTACAAACAGCAATAATTTGGGAGGATTGGAAAACAAGCCCAGCAGAAAAGTAGAAGAAAGGCAATTTGGGGAGCATAATTTGGGAGTAACTAACATAAAGGAAGGTTGCAGTCTAATTGTATTCATTGGTGCCATAACAAAAGAAAACTCCACGAAGAACTAATGAGAAAGTACGTTATAGCAGGCAGATAAAGAAAAAAGAGATGAGGCTTTATGGCACAATTTTTGGGGGCATAAACTGGCAACAAGACATGTAAGTGGGAAATGCATGAAGGGATCAAGTCTCTGAGCCAAAAAATCTAGAAAGATCAAACCCCAGAACAATTAATTTGATTCTTGAAAGGAAGACAATGACAAGATCATGAAATTCAAAGAATACATCTTTAAATGATGAAAGAACTGGAACACATGATATATGCAGAAAGGATAAAGATCTGAAGATGAAAAAAAAAAAAAAAAAAAAGAAAAGAAAAAACCTGGAAACCAGGCATTGAGTAAGCAGGGAGGAGAGATAATCATCCAGACTTCAGAAACTGGAAAGAGGTTTGCTATGAATAATGTAAGAAAACATAAACAAAGTAGAAATTTCGAGCCAGTTTTTTTTCATGATAGTGAGACCCGTGGCACTATCTTCAAGGGATGCTTTGGGAAACCTGGGATTTGGGGCTGTCACACTCCATCCTGAGAAAAAGTATGGATAATATCTGTGTGACAAACAGTCTTCTGAAGGCAAGAGATCTGCCAGACATCCAGTGCTGCTTTTCCAGTTTCTGTGACTTCATATTTGATGGAGTATCACCCATCTCAATCTTTGAACAACTTGCAGCAGATATTTCCCTCTCATTGTATTCTAGAGCAAAGAAGGATCATATCAAGATGTGATAAGGCATGCTAGGAACAAGCTGGTATTCACACCCATGTAACTAACCAGTAACAGATCTAGTCCAGCTGGTCTTATCTAAAAATGACTTGTCAACATTTCTATTTTTTTGGCTACACCTTTGTCACTGCACCTTGTATGATGAACCATGCATTGAACTGAAAGCTTTCATTAAAGTTTCAATTCACACATTTGTACAATTTATGGCTGGAGGAGACCATAATAAGTCTGCTGTGCTGTACAACAGTGTTCAATTCATTTCTCACATTTAGTCAAGCCTGCATTCCCAGCTTGTGCCAACTCTTCTTTGTATGTATTAAATAATAACATGGTAGATGCAACGTTGCTAAGTCTCTGAAAATGGCATTAGGTAGATGGTGTTCAGAATTGCCAGAATTAAGTCATTTATATTTTCGCAAACTCTTCTGTATAAACACTGAGCTTGATGCTATCTTTCTGTCAAGGGCATACAATAAACTCAGATTTGTCTTGAAAGCTATTAGATAAATAGCAAGTCATTTCCTCTTGAATGTCTCTAATTCTTGATTATGTGTGTGTGTCATTGCAAGTCTCCAAGCATGCATTTTATTTTGTTGGGGCTTTTTATGCGCTGAACTTCCAGAGTTCTTCCCCCCTCCCCTTTTTCCTTTTGAATGGAGGCTCAACATTTCAGTTGCTTGTTTTATAAGGCAATGCATCATCTCTTCTCATTGCCATTAATTAGCCAGTGTAATATTTTCCACATGAAGTCACAGGACTTGAAATGAACATATTTCGGCATCAATTAGGTCTCTGCTCATGTGAGGGCCCAGCTGCACTTTAAATACTATTTATATAATGGTAATGAGCCAGTCATCACCACTGCTGGCTTCCAGCAGGTTTTGTACAGTGCCTACTTGAATATGATTAGAAGTGTGTGGATCCTTCCCCCAGCCTTTATTTTTTTTTCCTTCCCAGAAACTATGCTGAATAAAACTGACTGGTTTTTAAAGTCATAAAAAGGGCTGGCAAAAGAAAATCGGATGTTATTCTTGGTGTCTGTTATATTTTCTTCTATTTTCCTTGGAAAATGCAGCCATTAAAGCAGGAGTTTCTCTTTTTAACATTCCTCAGTCTTCCCCCTCATCACCCTCTTGCTTTTTTTCATGGTGTAGGGATGGTTTGTATTTGGCATCTTTCCCCTCATATACCTATTATTTTAGGGAAAAGAACCTAAACAGTTCTAAGTAACCATGGTAGATGGTGTTATCAGAGGGATCCAAAGTTAAAAAGTTAGGTTAAAGGAGCTCTGGCAGCACTCAATGAGGATTAGGTAAAATCCACAGAGATAAAACAAGACCTGACCCAGATCCCAAGCCCTAGAGTCAGACACAGTCAGACTGAGCATTCAGAAAAGTTTCTTTTGAAATAAAACTCTGTGTTGTTGTGTCCACAAAAACCTCTCCTGGTGCAGCTGGAGTTAAGGGTGTTCATTGGTAGGTAATGCAGTCAGGCTGAACCATGTGCTGCTCCATGTGTGTGTCCTGCAGTCTCAAGAAAAGGAAAAAATCCTTTGCAGCTATACGTCAACAGTCCTATCTCTTCTCTCACTTGTGCTCTAAGTAGACTCCCCCATAACATATTATTCTCACCCCTCTCAAGAGTTTCCAAGGAGAAACAGCATTAGCAGCTGCTCCATCTGCCTTTTCATGGTGCAGGAGAATGACCTGACTTGCTTGCCTGTGTCTTTGTGTGGGTGAACAACAGATTAGGGGAAAGGCAAGTCCCAAACTGTAGTTTTCTTTCCTGGAATGATGAGGTTCCCAGGCTCAGCTGAGTAGCAAGAAGTCCCAGATTCTCAGTTCAGTTTTTAAGAAGGCTTTGTCTTCAGCAGCCCTTTCCTGTGAAGTGACAATGTCATAGTCCTGGTGAACCACACTATGTAGGTGGGATGAACAATTAGACTGTAACAGCTCAAGGCAATTTTATATCTGGGCAAGACACAAATGGGTTCATCATCTCAGCCATTGCCTCTGTTGGCTGGGTCCTAGGAATCCTACCATCCTGGCAGTCTCTTGTGTGTCACTAGCTCTCACAAAATAAACCACAAAAACTATTTGCTCCTGTAGCAGACTATATCAAGTTCTTTTTTTATGTAAAGGACAAGGGGCCTTCATAAGAAAAAAGAGCCACATCATCTTTTCTAATTAATGTGTTCAGAAGTAAATGGTCTAGCCAGATGCTGTGTGTAAAATGGGGCCTTTCATCCTCTTGTAGGAGAGATGGAAAAGCGGTTGCTGTGCTAGGAGATTTCTCTTGTGAATATTAGCAGGATCCTAAAAAGTCTCCCCTCAAAAGCAAATTCTCCAGGCTAGCAAATAGATGTCATCACTATAGATATTCATGGCATGCTTTTTTAGAAACAGAAAATCTGTAGCCCAGGTCAGGTCTGGAAGTCACTACCAGACTGGTTAGACTCTGAAGCAAGAGAGGACAGGAACAATGCGGTTTTATTCAGCTCTGATCAGAGCAATTCCGGAGGAAATCTGCTGTCCAGTCTCCCAGGCAGCATCTCTACTTGCGGAGATGCAGGCAGGCACTGAGGCCAAGAGGAAATAACATCTAAATGTGTCCTCCCAACATCTTGTTGGTTATTCCCTCCAAGTGTTTCATCTGCCTGTAGTGAAAACAAATAAACAAAAAAAAATTGCTTCCTATATCCCAGCCATCAGCCATCAAAATCCAAGTGGGAGTGAGGACACTTAGGTTTTGGTGTCTGATGAGATTTTTCCCTCTAAACTCACACATTTTTATTTTCATTTTCATGCAGCTTCCCTAATTTCGGCAAGGACTTCTTTTTAACAGGGGAAAAATTCAAAGCCTGAGATGTGCAAGGAACCTGCGCAATGCAGAACAATAAAGGCAGCTGAAAAGATGGGGGCTGAGAGAGGTAAACTTCAGATTGTTGTGCATCAGAAATAGCTGCTAGTTTTGATTCTCTAGGAGGGGAGTGAACTCTACTATTTTATCAGGTTACGTTTCCCAAACTGCAATTTCAGCTTAATCTGTTCTCAAGGCTTTAATCACGAATTCTTAACAGCAAGAGTATCAAATCCTTCTTCTTCATCCTCCTTGTCTCTCAGCCCAACTCCCAGGAAAAAAATCCACAAAGACTAATGTAAGATACAGAAAAAGAACATCTCAAAGATGGAACAGACCTAGTGCAAATTCTTAGAAAGCATAAGAGAGCTTTAAAAAAATCAAGTTGTTTTATCCAGCTGTAACTGAACAGATTTCTGGGCAGATGTTAGAACTGGTGAAACCAACCCACGTCACTGACTAACCCACTGGTGACTGTCTCCATACCCCCAAAAAAGAAGAAAAACAGAGGGCAGCAACACAAAAGAGGCCAATCTGGCAATCATTTTGTGGCTCCACTCAGAGGAAAGAACTCGAAAGGAAAGCCAACATTTTGGGATGGGTTTGACCAAGATCCAAAATATCATGATGTGGACCATGCTCTACCAACAGCCCATCTGAATAAACCGGTTTTTTCACAGTCAGAATTCTCTAGCCTTTTCAGGGTATGTCTTAGAGAAAGATCACAAGTGGGAAGGCTGGGGAGTTTAATTGTCTACAAACAACTCCTGGAAGGAAGATATTTACTTTAGTCTGACTGTGATTCTATTGCTCTTTCCTTTCCCCCCATTCCACAGTCTTTCCATCTGTAAACAATATTTTACACCTCTGTAAGTTACAAAGATTTGTGTGCAATGCTTAGGAGACCTTCGGTGCTTAAAAAAAGTCCTAAGCAGAAATTAAAAAAAGATTTTTATAGATCCCTATGAAAACTAGGGGAACTCCATCCCACAGTGGTGCAGGTCAATATGGTATTAGACTCAGCAGTAACAAAACATAGTGCCTTAACTTCTCAGCTGGAGGAAAAGAAACCAAACCACCTAAATTGAAAACAGCTGTTTGACACATCCCACCTCCTTTGGCTCATTTTCACATTGTGGTATAATCTATGTTGATCTCACAAAGAAGATGGTCATATTTCTCAAAGTGTGATGTGGAATTTGTTGTGGGGAACACAGAAAGATGACGTAATTTCATTTTTCACTCAAAAAGATCATGAAATGACTAATAATCAATATTAATGAATAGTATTAATATTGCAAAGCTGATCACAAGGTAAGACAGCTAAAAGGAGACATTATGAGAGTATAAGGAACGCATGAGAGGAAACTTAGTGCTTCTTTCCTTATGACAGTTTCGTTCTTTCACTTGAATGAACATAGGAGTTTATCTGAGTAGCTGTACTGTTTAAAAGCCTGGGAAGGAAACACCCTTCTCAAATACCCCCTGACATGGCCTTTAAGCACTGAACAAAATAAAGTGTCCCAAATGAAAAAACATATCTTCTATGAAAATATAATTTGGAGTTCTATTTTCCTACTGTAGGGCTGCTCTATCTGTAGTTTACTGTAGAGGATAATCAGATATTTATATTATTTAACTTTATTATTTTATTTATGAACAATCAAAGCTGTATTTAACTTGGGCAGCACACTTAAGAATGAATCTGACATTTTGGTTGCCATGGGAATAACAAAATTCATAGCTTTTAAAGCAGGGTGGAACTGTTATATGCTCCAAGGATTCTTAACTTGTGATTCCAGGAAGGCTTCAGTTATTTTTCTTTTCCAAAATTCTAAGTGGGAAAGAGATCACAGAATCATAGAACAGTTTGAGTTGGAAGAGACCTTATTACTTATCTGGTCCAACCCCCCCCTTCCCTGTACAGGAATACCTTTCACTAGACCATGTTGGGCAGAGCTCCATCCAACCTGGCCTTAAACAATTTCAGGGATGAGGCATCCACAACTTCTCCAGGCACTGTGTTTCAGTGCCTCACCATCCTCACAGAAAAGGATTTCTTCCTAATCCTAAATGATGACTAAAATCTTCCTAATATCTAACTTAAACCTTCACCCTATTAATTTAAAACCATTCCCCCCTTGTCCTATAATTACATGCTCCTGTAAAAAGTCCCTCTCCATCTTTCTTGTAGGCTCTCTTCATGTTTCTGGAAGGCCACAGTCAGGTGAGAAGAATACCTGATAACAGGGTGAGTGTGACACGGTTATGCTGAGCTGCAGAGGTCTACAGTAAAATGGGAGGCGAGTGCATGTGTGCACGTGTGCTTACGTGTTTGTACATATAGAGGCAGTAAATGTGTAAGTATACAAACAAATATTTTATATATTTAATGCTTCAAATAAACCAGTTCCATCAAGCCAAAAGTAATTATTAGCCAAGTCAGTAGAGATGGGGAATTTGAAGCAGTGGCAAAAGTATAAAGAAATCTTAATAAATTCCCCCAAATGGAAATGATGTAACCCTAGATGCTGGTTATAAAACAGTGCTGGCTTAGCAGGGGTTTTGAAGGTCTCACACAGTCACTTAGGTGTGTAGGTACACACACACTCACACACTGGCATGTCCATACTTTATAAAGCAAATAAAAACTAGCAAGGTGAGTAGAAAGCTGCAAGGAAAAATGTGGCAATGAGCACTATGGACAACACAAATAGCTTGTTTTAAAATAAGTGGCACTGAAGGAAAACCAACTATTACCAGACAGGATGTGACAATTCAGTGAGGAATAAAAGTGTTCAGAAAATCTGTCTCTGAAGTATTTGACAAAAGATTTTGTGTGAGGTCTGTACACTACATTCCAGAAAGAGTGAGAAGGATACTAAAGAGCAAGACTAAAGAGTAAATATTGTGATCAGCTGACATACATCCACAGGATCTGAAGACAGTAGACTGGGTATACTCTCTTTCAATGGGATGTTTCTCACCAAATTTCATATATCCCAAAGTTAGGGTTCTTGTTTAAACCAGATTTTGAGACTGTCTCTGAGACAATGAATGTTAAGGTACAGCCAAAATGATCTATCCCATCCAAAGGTAAGTGCAAATAATCCTTCTCAAAGGTATTTCTCAATCTTCATTTACAGAAGGGGTTATAGAGGCAGCATGGGATGCATTCCTAGTTATTGAAGCATCAAGGTATGTAACGTAACAACAATTTTTAGCATTGCAGTTTTCAGTGAGTTTGGTGCTTCAGTGTGCTTTCAGGGGCTGGAGTACGTAATGTACAGTGGGATGCAGAGCAAGATGGATTTCTTCATCCTGGAGAGGGGAAGGCAAAGGGGAACATATTTCTGTCTTCAGCTGTCTAATGGAGTCTTACAGAGAAGATGGATCTAGAAAACTCTCAGAGATTCATAGGAAAAGGATGAGAAGAAATGGGACCAGTTCACCTCTTGGGAAATTCATCTTGTCAATCAAGGACAAAATTTGTGCAATGACTGTATTAAAGCACTGGGAACACTTCCCAGAAAGACTGTGGAATCTCTGCCCTCATAAAGACTCAAAATTGGACTGGACAAGGGCCTGAGCAATTGGGCCTCCTTTGAGTTGCAGGTATTAGAGAAAATGATGTCCAGAGGTTCCTTCCAAACAAAATTTCATGGTTCTGTGTTTTCCAATAATAGCTGTAATTCTGACAGCTTGACATACATCCCAAGAGAAATCATAACATGACATGGGTTCAGCTAATAAACAATTACATTAGGAAATATAAATTAGTCAAATCAACAGGGTTTTATGGGAAACAGATCCTGTCAAATGGACTTGATATCTTCATTTGATAAAATTACCAGTTTGGTGTCTAAAGATAATCTTGTTGATGTAACAGACTTCTGTAAGACATCTGACTTTGAACTGCAGGATGTTTTAATAAAGAAACTAAAAAAGACACAGAATTCATTTGGCTTTCATTCAACAACTCAGAAATGACTGACTTGTGGGACTCAAATCAAGCTGTAAAAGAGAGAACCCTTATGAAGCAAAAACATTTATGGAAAGGCCCAGCTGGCATCCATTCCTGTCCTGCATCCATTCCTGCTCCTCAAGGAAACTGGGAGGAACTGTAATGCCAATACCTAGAGAGTTTTTGTGATGATTAAAGTCTCAATAAGAAAATAAATGGGATGGAGAAACACAAGACAGTAAATAGTGAAGGCTGGTCATTGGAACTGATTGCCTTGGGTCAGCCAGCAAACTCAGTGCAATAAAACACAAAGCAACTCAGGATAGATGCATCCAGCTGTAGTCATCCATCCAGGCAAAAGGGTAATGGAGTTATGTACAGGATAAAGGACTCCACAAATGCCAGCTCCAATTTAGATAATTATTTGAGGGCATCTGCACCAAGAAGAGAAAATGTGATTTCTGGAAAAAGATACACTAGGAAGAAACAGAGAAGGCAATATGCAACAGTCTGTCATTGGTGTGACCACAGCTAAAGGACAGTGTTCATGTCTAGCATCAAGGATTCAGGCAGCACGTAGACAATTTGCAGAGGATTAATGGTAGATCTGCTTGATTAGTTACATTGGAAAACATTCCTCAGAAGGAAATAATTAAGATTAACACATCAAGAGACTTCCAGAATCCCATTGAAGGGGTGGCACGATCCTTCAGAAATATCCTCATCTGTTCCCTGCTTACTGTGGGATCAACAACAGCCATGCCACTTCTGACAGATGCTGCATAATCTGCTCTTAAAAACCTTGCATTGATCATGTTACAATATTTATACATAAAAGGCAACTGCAGCAAAGAAAGAAATCATCTGTGCTATTTATTTGCTGAGGCAAAACAAGAAGTCATGGTTTAAAGACAGTTATTCAGCCTTTCCTTAGAATTGTCTTATCTAGGGTGAAAACTCCCAAAATTTTCTCCTTTTTCCTGTAACTCTGGTTTTAGAAGATTCTGACAACACTCAGCTCTTATCTCTGGGCTGTCTAAACATTATTCTCTTCATAAAAGTGTGAGGCCTAAGAGAGGAGACAAAGACCTCTGTGTGGATTTACCATTAAAGTAGAACAGAATTTTTATTCCACATATTTACGGGTAATAATCCTCTCTATACAGCCTAATACAGGGCTTGTCTTTTTCTTTGTGTCCCCTCATTGACTTATGATGACTAAAAACTGCAGTGTCGCGTCCATCGGTAGAAAAAGCTCAAGAATGGACTTTTTTTCTTTCTTTCCTTCTTTCTTTCTTCCTTTCTTCTTTCCTTTCTTTCTTCCTTTCTTCCTTTCTTCCTTTCTTCCTTTCTTTCTTTCTCTCTTTCTTTTCTTCCTCAGTGATGTTGCTTAGTACAAATGAGGATTAACTCAGAGAACTCAATGATATATATTAAATTACATGTAGATAATAACATACGAGTACAAGTATAACAGTCATGGCCACAATAACACCCATTTACTTAACCATTGACAACACTTAAAACCTCAGGGCCAGTGTATCTCTAACCCATGAACAAGAGGAGCAGTACATAATAATCATGACCTAGTCCACATTTCTCTAAACAGCCAGATAGAGAACCAAAGGCCGCACAGTCAGTCCTTCACTGAGCTGTTCTCCTTTAATACACTTTTCAGGAGGAAATCCTTTTCTCTATGCTTCCTGTGCTCTCTTGGCCATAGGTGTGTTACAAATCAGAACAGAAAATTCATATGATGAGAAGATATATAGGCTTTTTTGCTTCCAACAGTCCACCCAAAAATACAACTCAGGGACAGGAAAAGGATGATATCAACCAAATGAAAGGCTGATACTTAAAGACATGGGGGGAAAAAAAAGGAAAAAAGTAATTATTTTATCTGATCCAAATGTATGGTGAATGCTCAGAAGTCAGAAATCAAATAAAAAGAAGGAAAAAGCCCCAAAATTTCTAGTTCATAATTATATACATTTCTTTTTCTTTATTTCCCCTCCTTTGTCTTAATCCTGTCAGGAAATTGAGACAAGCTGGAAGCATTCTCTTCTCTCCTGCCTCTACAACACTTTAATCTGCCTGATGGAATCTGTTTCAGAGCTGCTTAACCTATGAGGTCTTCCTAAGGGACACAGTCACCCCTACTTCTCTGAGTTCTTGTCACCTTACTGTTTGATGAGCACATGTGCCCCTCCACACAGAGGCACTCACAGGCCTGCTTCCTGTGGCAGAATCTGCCTCTTTGCACATCTCTCAGGGGGCAGAATTAACACCACATCTCTGACGCACACGTCGATTCTCCCCAGCAGCACCAGCCTGGAAACCACGCAGGCATGAGGAAGCAAAGGTTATTTTGGATGTGAATTCAGCGTGGAGGAAATGTGGTCAAGGTGATTCAGTGAGGAGTAAGGCATGACGAGTGTCTGACTGTCTGTCTGTGTGACTGATCCTGAAGAGACCTGTGGACATTGGGAAGGCTGTTCAACAATTCCCACTGTGGAAATCTGCTTGCAGCTTTGCCAGATTTTCATCATTGATGTTGCAATTGCCAATGGATGTCTTGTCTCAAGCTTATTATCTATATAAGTCTGTATAACTGTGTACCTGTGTGAGTGTGTATATATATGTAAATGCTTATGCATGCATATATTTGTGTGTGTGTGTGTGTGTGTGTGTGTGTGTGTGTGTGTGTGTGTGT
>CM031863.1:14034618-14113840 GCA_018697195.1 Certhia americana
TGTGTGTGTGTGTGTGTGTGTGTGTGTGTGTGTGTGTGTGTGTGTGTGTTGGTGAAGATATCTTCCTTACCATGCAAGGCTTGGTGGGCTAAATGCTTTGATTCACAGCATTGATCTGAAATGTGTCTTTTCTTCTAAGTTACATGACTTAGACTAGAGCTATTCCAAGAGTCTCCCTTAAATGGATTAAAGGCACTACTGGCAATTACTAATGGTAGGAAGGTGCTGATAAGTAACACTCAATCTCTGACAACTTTAGTGTCAAAGACAAAATGGCAATTGTTCTTTTGAAAGGCTTCATTTTCTGTGCTACCTATCAGGCAGAACTAGGGATGACTGTTGTGTCAGCCAACCCCCTATATCATTTTTATACCTGTGAACACCCCCTTAAATTTGCCACATTATTTTAAAAAGACCCCTGGAGTTTATCAGTGCTCTGTCAAGATTTCTTAGATTTTATCATCCAAAATCTCCAAAGTCCTTACTCCCTGAGCTCGGGTCTCTCAGCATGTAGAGTGACTGCGCTTTTCACATCCCCCAAGAGAGGGTTTGGATGGCATGCAGTCAGTAATGACCAATAAAGTAAAAAAGGGAAAAAAAAGCTCTACATTGAGCCGTTCTCAGCATAGAAGTATGGTGCACCAGAGGCAAGTATTGTACTATAAAAGACCATATCTGTAAGGCAATTCCATAAAAGAAAGGCTAAAGATGGCCATTCACTCCAGTCAAGTGAAGAAGTTTAAACACTCCTCACTGTAGCTGGTATGACAAGAATGAGGAGTGTCATTTGTCTAAACACAAAGCTTAAAAAGACAATTCTCCCTGGTTCTAGTTTCTGCTTACCTCAAGTAGTAAAATCTTAACTCTTTTAGGCTTACTAAATAAAAAATGTAGTCCTGGTGGATGAATTAAGCAGTTATTAAAAACTTGGGTAACTCTTTCAGAGCACTGATTCATATTTGTAAAATCCAGATTCACTAGTGGAATCCTGCATTGGATTATTTCCCTTTTCTAAAACCTCCCTCAGTGGTGCATGTTTTGAGCCCCCTGCAGTTCTAGTGGTGAGAGAGGAATCTTGCAACCCACTGTCTGCTGCATTTAGGAAAGATGTGATAGTCCAGTTGGTGAAATGGTCCAGCTGGACTTAGCTCTTGTCCCAAAGTCACAAGTCATCTAAGCTAGAATTTAAGACCTGGATGTCATCGTGCTCATGTTTGGAGATTTTGCTCAAATCTGAGCAGCTACAAAGAGAGGGGAGTGTCCACCAAAATCTGCAGGGGGGAGAAGGGGCTCATTCAAGAGCAGCATAGAATTGCACAGGACAAAATTCAGACCAGAACAGCTAATTTTACCAAATCAATTTCAGACAAGTTTTTTTTTTTCCAGATTTTAACATATTTCTTGAAAATGTGACCATTAAGCATCTGAAATCCATTAGGATGGAAGAATTGTATTTGTGATTCACTTGAATCTGGTTTTGTAAGATTTCTTCACACTACAGTTCCCAGTGCGCTATAGGGCCAGCTAAAACACTGATAACTGTCTCTAAACAGATATTGCCTTCTCTAAGGCTAATTCTCTGTGTCCTTCCACCTCCAGAGAGAAGGTAAGGATTCTTCACACACCACCCCAGAGCACAGGGCTGTGTTTGTGGTGCAGATAACCCTGCCACTGGGTTTGTTATCCCTTAGCTCAGACTGGCTGCTTCGGGTGATACGTCACTGAGTGACACAGATTTTTGTGACTGACTCTATGCTACCACCTTAACTTCAACAGAAAGCATCTCAGTTGCTGGAAGTCACAAATATAAGTTTTACAAACCTCTCTGCCTGCAGACCAGGCCAGAGATACAGACCATTGCTGAAACAATGCACAAAGGATTTAAGTTCCTTGCTAAGAAATCCACAACCTTTCCCCCTCAAAAAAGTCATACCTTTTCCATATGTGTGTTACGTGTTTCATATAATTTATTGCACACATGGTAAAAATATATCTGACAATATATAAAATGCAATTTTTATAAGAAGAAGAAAAAATAGAATTGGCCTATTGTTCTGCTGCTTAAAATGTGGGACACCACACGATATACATTAAAATTATAAGAATATGTTGAAAATATTTTATGTCATTCCATGTAATATATTTGAAATATCATGACAGCTGCTATAGGCTGTAATATGTTCCATATTGTCTGCTATATTCTAAATGTCTGTGTATTACATTTCATGAAATACATGGCACTTGAAAAAATGAATCAAACTTTTCCCTTTGCTTAATCAGAGTGCATGTAATAAATAAATATACATGTATATTCATGAAAGAAATAAAGAAAACAACTTGTTTATTCCTAACACCTTTTATGTTTTTATTAATTGACATATGGGTAAACGAGCTCTTATTTATAGTAAACAAGGATTTCACAGAAACCATAAATTTACTCCAGTACACAAATTCTTCAATTATGGGTTTGAAATGATCAAATGTAGAGTATACATAATACTCAGTGATTTACATAAACTAATGAAAACAGAATATAGAATAAAACTAGACAATCAGTCACACTTGCAGAAGCCACTTTACAAATATTTCATTGAAGCCATAAAGCTGTTTGATGAAAATCATCCTTCACACAGATGCCACAAAAGAGCGTCGCCCACCCAAAAGCCCAATGTATTGTTACCAATTGCCTGACATATTGTTGTGCCGAAGGACTTAGAATATTATGTTCCATCCCAGTGCAAAAATAGAAAACCATAGAGACGGAAAAGATTTATTAGCTTCCCTTTCTTCTTTTTCCTAGCAGCCTGATCAGGATGACTTCCCATTGTATGTGACACTGAAAAAATTCGCTGTATTCTTATGCTTGTGGTGCTTTACAGCAGAGGGGAAAGAGGAGGACCAGCTTCAGATGTAGAGAAGGTGGCATCACAGGAAGGCAGCAACATGTTGTCTGTACACACTGGGGACAGAAGGCAGGAGCTCACCTTCCCACAGAGCTAGACATTAGGAAAATGTTAATTTTATGTTATTAAATGTTATCCCCCCCTTAAAAGGGGCAGGATATCAAACCTCACAGGGAGACTACCTGGGGGTTGGAGGTTTCACCAGCCAGATAGAAAAACACCTGTCAGAGAAAGTGACACATGGGAATGGGGCTCTGATATCACTGAAGCCACTTTTCCCTCCGGCCCGTTCAGTGATCACATGATTATATAATTGCAATAATTGCTATGTCAAGAGAATACCTTAGGCAGCTTAATATGCAGACAGCCATTTTTATAGCCATGGTTTCAGGACAGGCATGCTAACAACTCTTTTGAATCTAGACATGATGCAGAAAAGCTGTGGATATGAAAGGAAATAATTGCTCCAACCCAGAGGACAATTTTAAGGCTTATGCATTTGGCCAAAAGTCAGGTAATCTTGGCCACTCCACCAGTTTGCTCCCTGCTTGCTTGATAACTTGGTCTTTAAATTGCAGTTTCACTGCTGACCTACCCCAAACTTCTCCCTTGTTTAGTTATCAGCACAAGGATTTTTCATTGCCATGCTAACATGCTGTAGTGGCCAGCAGGGCTGTGGATCTCACAGGCTGTTCTCACACTCCATTGGAACACAGTTCTCCATTTGACCACTCCTCTAGTCAGCTTTTTCCCAGTGCCCAGACTTCCAGGGTGTTTTTTAAGAATTTAGGTAGCAAATCTTCTACTCAGGTATCTACACGTAGTAGTTAAACCCACCTGTATCCTTCTGAGAAAATATCCTTTGTGGATGCTGGAAATGGACTGCTGTGGAACTATGTGCACCTACATCTCTGCAACCAGAGAAAAAAATGTACCATAACATCTTTGTGCCTCAGTTTCCCTACACATGCCAGAAAATAAGAACACCTATAATTCAGGTGACAAGTGAAATCATAGAATAATTTCTTATTTCTATGGTCTAAGACAACCATGATCAGCTCAACAATTACATGCAAAATACTCTAAATGTCTGAATAGAGCAAATACCCCGATTCTTTTTCCAATGCAGTCAAAATCCAATGTTGAATTTTGTCCAGATTTAGCACACTTTTGTGTGTTTATAGCTCATAAAAAGTAACAGGGTTTATGCACACATTTAAGTACTTTGGAAGATAGAGATAGGTTATGTACCTGTGGTGATACTTCGGTGATAGACCTTCCCTGTATGTGCTATGATAGAATAGTCAGGGTTAAGCAACTTTGAACCAATTCACATTTTAGGGGCTGGGATATACTTATCTTCCCAGTGAGTCATTATTTCCTTGCTGCTAGCTATTAATAACCCTTAGAGGAACTTTTCAAGCTGATAACCATTTCCTATCATTTTTGGCATTTTGAACATGTTTTTATTTTATTTTCCCATTTCTCCCAGTCTCCCAAAGGCAGACAGATTCCCAGAACCCTTGTGGAGTAAAGAGATCACTTCCTGCCCTTCCCATCCTCCTGCTTCCTCCACCACTTCCAGGCCAATAAAGGGACTTTAAGTTATTTAGATCATCTTTTTCTTTTTCGGTTCTGTTCTGATTTGTTATTTTTAATGTGCTCCGTTACCGAGTACTTTCTCATTTTCTGGCTCAGACCTTCATCTCCTCAATAGTCTAGATGTAACATGAACCAGTGAACTTTAAACACTTGGGGCCAGCAAGAGATCTTAAAGCAAGGTATATTTAATGAAGCAATATATATTTAATTATATTTAACCTCCCACCTGCTAAGGGCTAAAGTTCAAACACTGGCTGATAAAAAAGTTTCCCCTCTAGCTTATTAAATTGCTGATTTTATTATGTCTTGTGATGTCCTTGCTTCTTTAGTTCAGAAAGGGAATATAAGCAGTAAGTGGAAGGGCCAGTCCATGAATGTGGCAGGATTGAGAGTGATTTCACTTTGCAGTTCCATTTCTAAATTAAGCATGAAAGACGGGGGCTAGGGTAATCCTCAATACACTTTGTTCCTGTTCAGGATCAGCTCTCTTCCTGAAGTTAAGTCTTTTTTACAAAAGGGAATTTCAGCATGTGGACATGTGCAGGGTAAGATAAAATCTCTGCTGTTTTGCAGAGTCTTGAGGAAAGCAGTGATGTCTCATTTGTCTAGAGCAAAAGTGGGAAACATGTTAGCACAGATGCCCTCAGAAAGATGCAAATAGGGGAGAAGAAGGTCTAGAGGGACTATCAGGGTTGTGCTTTAAACACATTCCACCTCACAGATGCACAAAAGAGAGAATGGGGAAAAAGACCAGGAAAGTTAAAGATAAAATAACTTCCAGATGCAGCTCTTGCCCTGATGCAGCCAGATCCCTGCTGCCTCTCCAACACAACATTTCAGCCTCTCAGAGCTCATTAGGATCTAAAAGAGGGTCATAGACAATAACTGTGTGCCTTAAATCTTGTCCATCTTACAGGCATCTTGTCTCAAGCAATCAAAAGCAGCCTATGCTGGCACAGCCCAGTAATTAGCCGGCTGTGCTTCCAGCTGGTTTGCAGGCACATGGCAGGTTAAACAATAAATAAATCAGATTAGGCTGAAATCTGTTAAGCAAGAGTGGTCCTGGCATTCAAAGCCATTTCTTCAAAGCATTGCAAATCAGTGCTTGGGTTTTATATTCCAAAGCCTGTTATCATGGGTATGGCTACATGGTACTTTGCAGACAGACACAAGTTCATTTTGGCTGAGCTTTGAGTAGGAGCTATGGCTTGGCTTTAGACCAGACACAGTATAACCTCCTGAGAGGGCAGGTATAGAACTCTGGTTAGCTTGTGGCTGATCCAAAGCCTGAATAGAGAAATCTTCTATCTTGTGTGGAAGGATTTTTCCCTGCATGTCCTGGGGTAATGCTCGTGCTCATTTGCAAACCTCACAGCTTCCATCCAAATCAACATTACCAGCTCTGACTGCTCTGTGGACTTTCCTGTGTGCTGCAAAAGTGTTTCATGACAAGCTCAAGGTCTGTGCATAAAAGGTATAGCTTAGTTCTGTGTTAAAGTCAAAGACTCACTGCGATTTTTCAGAAGATAAAACGGGTTTTTTTCAATAAATAAAATAAGGGTTACTATTTCTCTGGGATCTAGGGATTTAGGAGCAAGTGGACAGGAATATTTGACTGCCTTCCAACGGAGCTGACTCTACTCTCAACTGTCTCACATGGCCTACCACTCATGGAGAAAATGCTTCACCCTCAAGAAGAGCCCCAAACCACCTTTACCCTCCCTCTCCAACAGCTCCTCCAGAAGTCTCTGCCCATGATTCCTTTTGTCTGCATCTTCATCCAAAGAGTCTGAGATATCCCAGGTGGGTACATCACATTACTAGTGAGCAACAAACGACAGGGCAAACTCTGTCAAGTCACTGGGGCTTCCAGAGAAAGACTCTGTGTACTAAGAAGCTCTTGGGGAAACCCAGGGGTCACACTAAGTTAAAAGGGAGTGCTTTATCTCTGGAAACACTTAAGAAAGTCTGAGTTATCAAAAATACTTTTTTATTCTGCTTCTACAGAGTTTCAAGAGTGGTAACATCTACCAGTCCCAACTCTTGACTCCTTGGGTTCAGCACTATATCAACAAAGCTGAGGAAACTGTTCCCTGGCCACAGAACATACAGTGCCATTCCACCACAGAAAAAGGGACAAGCAGTTCTGAAGTGAAAGGGACTCTTTCCTGACAGTCCATCAAGAATTGTCTCTGTAGCAGTCAATATGTTATTTGTCTTATCTCATATTTTTCTCATGTCCTCCCATGCTCTTTTCCACCCAGGCTTTAGTGAAGTTCTCATAAAAAATGACTAATTCTCAGAAAGAGAAAATGGCAGTGCCATAAAGCAAATATTTTTCAATGCCCAGGTTGCACACAGCTTCTAAACCATTCAGTTTCTTTTCCTGTACCTCCTGGCTGTCTCTTTGTTTTCAGGGAAGAAGCCAAGGATCTCCCCAAATTAAAATATATGCAGGTTTTTTTCCCCAGAGTAAATACATATATCACAGCTAGCAGGTTACTTATAGAAGCACTTTTGAACCTTTTCAGGCTATGTTTTACCTCCTGGAGTGGAAGGATCTTCTTTCCCTCTTCACAGTACCCCACTGGCCAGGCATATTGCTTTAGTTAGGAGTTGTTCTACCCAGTGGAATAAATATCCCTTTAAAAATTATTTTCAGATGGAAATAATGGGTTCTCTTTCACTCTCCCATCTTCCTCACTCCCCCATCCCCCTGTGGAACATTCACCATAGGCTGCATCTAGAGATGGTGAAAATTTGTCATGTTTTTATCTTGTTGGAAATCTGTCAGAAATCCCAACTCCAAGACTTTCTTTCTCCCATAAAGCCTCTCCAAATTTCTACCTCCCCCTCCCCCTTCAAAAAACAAACAAAATAGCTTCCTTGGAGGATAGAAGGTCAGAGCTCAGCTGCTTTGAGAGCTCATCCCCTGCCTGTGCCAGGACGGCTGTAGTTTTCCCCTTCTTCCCCAATGAGTGCAGGAAAGGTGGTCTGTCAGCAGGGACATGCTCAAAGGCACAAGGCCACCCTGATGTCATGGGTACTTGGCAGCTGGAGAGCTGGTGCTTTGCTTGAACTTGTTGCTCTGATAACTGGTGACAGTTTGGGATCCCACCCTTCCTTCCTATCACCGGCTGATTCTGCACTTATCCGACCGCATTCAGGACAGCTCCTTCAGTTATCTTTATCAATGACAGATCTAACTGGGGTTGATGGAGATATTTCATGCGTTTGGCAGCTAGAGCTGTGGTGGTGTTACATATCTTTGTACTCAGCTGACCCCAAGAAATAAAACTGTTGAAGCTGGTGAAGCACATACTCTTAACTAACCAATGCCAACATATCATATTGAGTGTTTAGAGGAAGATGTTAAATAAGGTTGATTTTCATCTGAAGCAGAGACAATGCTCAAATTTTCAATTTTCCCTTACTCTTAGACATTCAGTTAATTTCCCAGAGGTGTATGAAAACATGCATTCATCCATCTAACCTTTAGATGGATGTTTTGTTTACCTTTAGATGTTGTTTTAAATCTGTGACATAATCATATATTGCTCTGATTTCATTTTGTTTTCCCAAGTCCTTGAAGAGAATAAACTTTGGTTGTATTTGGCTGGAGGCTCTACTTGCATGGAGCTAGATTAACTGTCCAAACAATTGGGCCAAAGATTAAGGACAGATACCTTAACAATGTCATATCAGATCTGTTGTTTCTCATTTCCCACTTCACCCTCTTCTCTGACCTCCAAACCAAGATGAAAATCAGCTCCTAATCCTGACTTCAGGTAGGCAAAAATGGGAAGGACTCTTTTCTCAGCACCCAACTGCTTCTGTGCATCAACCAGCAGGAGATGTGTAGGATTTATCTCCCTTGCCTGCTCTGGCTCTCATCTCTGCCATTTTTTCCAACTGTTTCTCTCATGCCAGCTTTTGGAAGGACTCAAGCAGGGTGGTAGGAAACTCCTTAGTAGAAAAAGCACTTTGCTAATGCATTCTTGTTGTGTCATAGAAATGTTACCCCATGGATATCACCAGGTTTATTGTCAGGAGTTACAGACCACTAGGGTTTCCTTCCTGGCTAAGCTGTGTGTCAGCTTTTGCTTTAGCCATGATTCTACATTCACAACAGAGGGAGTTCCCATTAAGCCTAACTGAAATGGGAATGAGGAGACAGTTTTGAGTTTAATTCCTTGCTCAGAAAATTTCAGGACAAAAGGCTAAGTTCTTTTGGGAAGGTGGTTCAAAAGACTTGCATTTTGGGTTTTCTCCTCCACAGCAGGAAGCAAAACCATATATCGTAGTATAGCATATGTAGCTAGAAATTTTAAGGAGTTTTGTATCAAAATTCACGAACCAGAGACAATTAAAATACCTAGCCATTTTTTACAGCCATGGCCAGAGCACACTTCTAGGATGCAGAAGCAGCGACTGACTTTGCATGAGCTTCATGTTCTTTTGGCAACTTGGAATATTGCTACAGCTGCTAGAAATAAATGAAATCCCTCCTTTTTAGAAGACCACTTTTTTTTTTTATTTTTTTTTTTTATCTTTTTCTTCTTCGGCTTCTAAAAAGGAAATAATCTTTGGAGATTTTGCCAATGTCTAAACATTCCTTTCCAGTGGCTCTTTGCATTTTCCCAGCCTGCAACTGAAGAGTACACCATTGTTTAGAGCTTGTTAGTGATGGAAATAAATAAATAATCGTCACCACAACAAGCACGTATCTCCCAATGTATGCTGCCCCACTCACTCATCACTGAGAACAAAACCTTAGTTGTTCTGTGTCATCTGACTGATCCTCTCCTTTTGCCTCCCTCTCTCTTGAATGCATGTGTAACGTGGCTTTATTTGCAACTCTGTCAGCCTAAGCAAGATTAATGTTTGCATGGGGGTGCAAAGCTGGCTCAGAACAATATCCTCTTTGAGAGCCTTGCTCTAGAGATGGGTGCAGGAGCCACTTGGTATATTATTCCTTATTTATATATTTATTTATTTATTTATTTATATTTGAATGTCTTAGTTCTTCTGTAGCAAGTGTTGGCTGCAGGCCCACAGCCAGATGGAACTGAACTGCTTTCTAAGAAAAACATGAGGAGGGAATTGCATCTTGATGTTGTAATTTCTTCATAGGGGTATTTATTTCCAGTGGGTTTTTTTCCCCCTCTCACTCCTCCGCCACCTCTGGAATTTGATGTACAAAAGTCAAGGAAGCTATCAGACTGCTGCTGTTGTTGCTGGGTTTGTTTACATCTGGTTTCAATACTGAAAGGTTGGGGGCAGACAGCTCCAGAAAGGGAAATCACAGATTGGACAGTGAAAGCAGTGACAGATTGCATCATGGAGTTCTGGCTCAGTGAAGAAGAGGAGTCTTTTGAGTGGCTCTTTTCTCACAGCTTCACAGCCCTTTTGCTGGTGGTGAGTCTGCAGAGCTCCTGCATGCACTGCGAGGGACTGGTCGGGATCCATTAACTCATTTCATCCATCTAAACTGACAAGGAGCCATCAAGTGGTAACTTTATGTCATTACGGTGTGGGCTAAATTAGAAGTGGATGTTGAAAGCTCTACATGGAGTTTTTACATCCCATAGAACCAATTCCAATTTAGTACAGGGATCAGCTCCATTCAAGCCAGCAGTACTAGCCTGTTTTTCACCCAATGTCTCTGTTCTTCTCTTTCAGTAAACCTATTTCAAATGCCCAAGCAAACCAGATATGTTTTCTGAGTGTCAGATGTTCCTTTTTTTGCTTGAAACAGAACAATCCCAAATGCCTGCTACTCAGTTCCCTCAGCACAACAGCTGGCTGAGGCAACATGCAGTTGTTTAAGTAATCTGCCTTTTCAGAGCACAAATGCAATATTTTGTTTGCAATCATCCTGAAGACATGTCTTCTTTCTGACAGAAAAAAAAAAAAAAAAACAACTAAAACCTGAAGATCAAGTATCTCTGGTTTTGTTACTTTTTTTCAACGAATAATGATTATGAAGTATACCTTTTCATTCCTTGGTGCTGCTTGGAAAGGGATTATAGGTGAAATAAAATACTGTGCCTTTAAGGTGTACTTTATCTCAACTTATCGTGTGAGCAGGCATTTCTTCAGAATTTCAGTATATGTCCTGACTTTTTAGGACCCATAAGTCTTGAGCATTAAAAAATCATCCTCTTGCTCATTTTGCATCTGTCTGGACACTGGGGAGGAAAGATTAAACAAGACTTATGGGCTGATTTAATCTGATTTTCATCGTGAGATGGATCTCTTTCACAGAGAACGAGGAGGAGCAACTTTGCCTCTAAAAGCAGTATACTGTATTTATTACCACTACAAAGTGCTTTCTGACTGTCTCACGGAGGAGGAGCGGAGAAGGACAGAACACTGAATTTCTTTGCAAAAAAGATTAAACTAACTTAAATTATATTTTTCTGAAGTTTTTTCTGGGACTGAGGTAGTAAAAATGATGAGCTGAGCTGAAGAGGTAACGGGTCACCAGAGCTTTCACAATATTACAAGTAGAATCAAGACATTTTCCTTATGGAAAAGAGTTAAGCAATACATGAACCTCACAGTCAGATTAGCTGACTAACATCTAATTACCCAGAGACTGTAGAAGAAAGAATTGAGAGTGCTCCCTTCACATCTTCAAAGGCACTGATGTTAAAAACTCATCCCATATTGACTTTGAGAGCTCAGAGGCTGCAGTATAACCACTGTTATAGGATGCTACAGCTCCAGCAAGGCTGCTCTCTCCCAAACTTCTGCTTCACTTCCCTAGTCATGAGGGTGCAGGAATAAATGTACAAGAGGTGGCATTAGGATTTATTTTGGTTTTGCTTCAGACGCAAGGTATTTGCTGTTGCAAAGTGCATGACCCCAAGGAATGCTCCTCACCACTGCTGTCAAATTCTGTGCTAGAGAGTGTCAATACAGTCTGTAAACACATTGGAGGGTAGATGCCTTGTCAGAAGAGAACAGGAGGCATTCATTTTGTAAAGGTTCTTCATTTCCAAAGGTCACCTTTTGCATGCCATTTGTTTCTAATCTCTTGGTTGCTGGTTTAGAAACAAACAAGCGGCAGAAAAGAACAAGGAGACAGAGCAGTTTGAAGGTAAAAGGGCAGAATGAGCTCATGAATCTAGAGATGATAATGGTTTCTGGTACTTTGGGATTGGGGTTCATCCAAGTGCAGTATACAGTTAGTCACCTGCGCATGTTCTTTCCTCAGCAATAAATAAGAATCTGACACATCAGGAAAAATAGGAATCTAAAATACTTTCTCAACATTATGTCCTCTAGCTCTTCAAAAAGAGGGGTGTTGCTTTCCTCTCTCCTTTGTCTTTCCATCTATTTGATTAATGTGGAATTTGAGACAGGAAAGTAACCTTTATTTGACACATTATTCAGGGATGCCTTAGCAGTCTTAGGATCAATGGTGTTGCTTTTCCAACAAAGAGCTTGTTTGTCCTCAGGTCTCCAGCTTGGGGAAAATAACTCACAGAAATTAAAACCACAGGCAAAATATATTACAACATTGCTAATGAAACACTTTTCTTGTGAGAGATTAGGGAAAATCAAGTATCCTTAGCACTGGGCATTAATTTTGCTCTGTAAGAGGGATTGAAAAGCAGGTTTCAGAGATTCTTTCTGGGCATAAAGAGAAAGTTTGGAAAGTGGGTTGGTCAGTGGATGATGCCTGTAGAAAGCATTAAGGACAGTGATGATCTGTTCTAGGTACATCTTGACATCTTATTTTATGCCTGTGTACCAACAAGTGAATGATAGCATTACCAGAATATAATCTGTATTTAATATTAACAAGTTACATGCAACATTTTTTCCCCAGCAGATTACATGTAATTGCATAAAGAAGTAGAAACACTGCATATGATCTACAGTCCTGTGAGAACAGCAGGGGACAGAGGATTAGATAAAATTTATTAAAAAAACAAGAAAAACTTCTCCTAGAACAATTCAAAATTTATAGATGTCCATTCTAAGACACATTCTCAATGCTTAGGACTAGCAAGGTGAGACTTTGCATCTGGAGCCTTGCAGACCTTTCCTGCTCTTTTACTTCTGGGAATAGAACGGTACTTTATTATCTCCTCCCAAATAAACTGCATGAGACTTCTCTGTTGCCTGCCAGCAACCTCAGCAGAGCAGTGTTCCATGTGCCATGGCTCCTGCTGCCACAGTGGCTTTCTAGATGCAACCCCTCACTGCAGATTTGAAGCCAGCTGCCATCTCCTCCTGCTTTTTCCTGTCCTGCAGTTAAAGTGGACATTCACCTGACAGCCCTGCCCAAGTGTGGGTACTTCTCTGCCCACTGCAGACAACAAAGAAACCACCTTCTTTGTCTCTTTCATCCCATGGTGGAGCACCATTTCTTCATGAGAAGTCAATGATGGAGCCATCAGGTTAGAGGCTGTTTCTCATGGAGATGCAAAGTTTTGTTTTCTTGTTCATATGGGAGTAGTTCTTCACCTTCTGAGAGCTTCAGGACACTAGTGGGCCTGTCTGCAAACTTCTCTGCAAACATCCACCTCTGCATTGAACAAAAGTGAATCACTGAATATGAGTACCTTCACTTGTACTCACAGGAAATTTGCTTTCCACATGTCCATACATCTCCAACATGAATTTCCTCAGGCACCACGATGCACAAACTGCACTGTGGTGGATTAGATAGCCTACCCATCCAAGCTTGCTTTTTCTTGATCATTTCTTATCTTTGTAGAATTCTCCAGAAATGAAGTTTGAGGCAGTTCCTGTTCCTTCTTGTATCAAGTCTGTAACCACAAGATGCCACATTCATTCTTTTCCTGTGATCTGTCTGTATATCACATCCAGGAAACAGCTTCCAGCATCCTTATGTGAGTGGACAGACCACACTTCCTTAGGTTCCCTATGTCTTTCTGTCAAGGAGAAAGATCCCTGGATTCACATTTCTATTTTGATTTATTGCCCTTAAGATGAGAAGTGGCAAAAGACCTAGAGCTGAAAAATTATTCTATGGTGAATTGACCATAGTAGCTTTATTCTCTCAAGTTACATTGGACTGTAGATAAGGGTTTTTCACATTTGTGCTGCATTTTTTGAGCCATTCAGAAGGATTCAACCATGTAGTTGAACATGTCTTTTCCCACCAATCACAGAAGAAGCTGTGGGAAGCATAGGCAGGAAAGTCTTCATCCAGCTGGAAAAGGCAGAGTGGGCAGGAAAACTTCAGGGGTCAATAACCTCCTCCATCTGAGAAGAACCCCAGAAATAACCACCCTTGGGGCCACATACCAGCATTTCTTTTTTCCCACAAGGTAAGTAAGTTTTGTGGAAGGCAATCCAATAAATTCAGTGGATGGTCCTGTCAATAATGGTGTATATCAGAGTTCACCATTCTCAAGTGTACTATTATAGATATTATTATATTATTTCAGATAAATTCTGACACCTTAGATGTATTTTCAATAAAAAACAGAATTTGCACATTTTCTAAAACCAAAAAAAAACAACAACCCCACCCCCAAAAACGAAAAGAAAAAAACCCAAACCAAACCAAACCAAAACAAACACACACACACACCCCACCCCACCCCAAACCCTTTTATTGATAAAGTCAGGGAGTACTTGGTATTACTCCATTAGGAAAGAGGTTTCACGTGCTGGCTTTCTAAAGACACAAAGGGAAAATGCCAGACTAGAACTCTCAAAAAATACTATTTACCCTGATAAGAGTGAGATTCATATTTTGCATGCAAAGTCACTCTTATACATTGTTGTCATTCCTTCCTGCAAACAATCGATTAAAAGAGAAAAACAAGCAAAAGAAACCCCTATATTTTAATTATCATAGCAGCTCTTGCAACTTTGTGGCCTCAAGGAAGTTTTAAAATTCTAAATTCAGAATATATCTTAAGACAATGATCTTTATTAGTAGTATTTTTAATATTAACATTATTACTATTTTGGTGTGATCTGCATGGGGTTTTTTAAATGTTTGAAATTGTCAGAACTCTATTTTCTATGGAATGCATTGTTCTGAGACAAAGAATAAAAGCTTCTATGTTTATAATTTAAAGTTTATAATTTTAATCCGAACAATAGCCAGAAAATTGTCCTGACCTGCAAATCAGGAAGGAAATGTACGATATAAAGTGTTCTATTTTAAACCTCTAGAGCAGGTAAGATATACAAGAGAAAACCCATTTTGTGAAAAGCTAATACAAATGCAGTAATTGCTTTAAATTGCTTCCTTATTGCTTTTCCAGAGTTGTTTCTAAAACAGGAAAGGATTTTTCAGTGCAGTATGTTCATCCTGAGTGTCCTTCTTAATCTCATTCACAAAACTCATAGCTTTCAGCTCCAACCAAGCTCACCCATATGGTTATTTAAGTTTTAGTGCTCTTCATAGAAATAGTGTGTGCTCCCAGCATCACAGCTACTAAAACATCAAGAGCAATCCAGATGCACTTTTAGTAAAGGAAAAAATATAAATCAATTAGGAATAATTTTCTTTGGTACAAGTATCCTCTGGATTGCCAGGCCTAAGCTCTAGAACTAGTTGTAGAATAAAATGGGAGAGAAAAGTAAAACTACAGATGTTTGTTGCAGTTGTCTGGTACCAGTCACTATGTTCCAAATGTGAGTTTTCTGTGACTGCAGCCACCAGGAGAAAATAAATGAAATTCACCATGAAGGTGTTAAATCTGCTTAAATAATTCCACTTCGATTTTTGGGTATGATGCTGTCAATTTACATCAGTTGTTTCTTGAGAGTAAACTTCTGGAAGTGTTATGAGTTCATTTAAGAAAGATTTAGATACAGCCTCATGGTTCTGGCAGAACCTGTTGCACTTCTAAATTTTATCTTTAAGAACAAAAAAGAAGACAAATTTATCATTTAGCACAATAGATCATTTCAATGGCTACAAAGCAGAACAAAAGTTTCAGAACAGTGGTTTGCAGTTTCTACCTTATCTGTCCGTTCCATACCACACTCACATCAATGCCTTAGCTCTTTCCCTGTGGGTGAAGTGATGGGCATTTAGTACTGAGATAACTGTGACTTTCTAACAACACATTGCATGAAACAGTGGGAGCTATTGCCCAGAGGCAGTCAGTCTATTTTGACAAACATCAATTTACAATCTCAGACAGAAACTAAATTGAAGGCAGATATTTGTCAGTTTTTCTCTCTTCTCCACCTTTTTTTTTTGACTAGCTGTGCTGTTGATCCACCCTCCTTGGAGCTGTCCGCAGCTTCATTTTCCACATAGCCTTCACCTGACTGATATTTATGATATGCCTTGGGACCACAGCTTACCAGAGGGAGTTATTTGGCTGAACGAGTATGGCACAACTCTAGACCACGACAGGTGCATTCAACACAAGGTGGCTTTCTTGCCAGGACTGATTTACTACTGAGTTCATGACTCTTCAATGAATTCATTTGAAGGTGTCTTTCTCATGTTATTGAACAAGTGCAGCCTTGTGGACAGAGAAACTGGTGACTGAAAACTTTCTGAGGGGAGAGTGTTTTGTACATGAGGGGCAAAGCTGGTATCATGGGTTTTGACCTGTGCTCTCAGGAGAAAGGTGGTTTGCAAAATTTCAACAATAGCCTTCTGTCAGGGCTGCATTTCTGCTGTTCCCAGGTCAAAAAAAATCTAATTTGCTCTGGATGATTCTGAGACACCAAGTCCACCTTGAAAGTGGCAGCCTAAAAATAAAATTATAGATCGAAAAAAACCAAGGACTAGCAGACCTGACTTCATAAACATAGCAACCACTCAAAACACTCCTTGAAATGTGTAATAACCAGCCAAACCTCCTGACACTATCAGATTGGCAGTGAAGAGAATACGCTTGATAACCACAGTACCAGCCCTTAAACATTCAGCAAACAGGGTAACTCCTCCACAGACAGAGATCATAAATGTAAATGAGCCTCCTGAAGAACATATGCAAAATGCACTACAATATAATAAAAACCTTATTAACAGCACACTTTGTTATCACATTGCAAACTAGTTTGGAGTCTGTCCAGAATATCCTGAAACTATAGCCTTTTCCTAGCTGCTGATCATTTGAGAGAAATTGTCCTCAAACTTTCCCTTTGAACTCTCCAAATTGCCCTCGCCTCTCAAAATACTTCATTAGAAGCAAAATTTCTCATGGCAAACATATCCCAAGCAGAGCTGGGCCATGCCAAAGCAATAGATTTAAAACTTGCTGACACATGTATATACCCCATAGAATAAGAACCCCATTCCCATCCAAAAGAAACCATCAAAGCCTTGCATCCTACATGTACTCATTCCAGAACGTGATCTATTCTATCCAAAGAACCAAATGCCCTTGTGGAAAGTATGTGGGGAAACCCATCAACCACTGTGCACCACAGCATTTTCACCCAGACACTCAGTGAAAGACACAAACAGCCAGTGGGAGAACATTTCTCACAATGCAACCACACTCTGTTTGACTTCTTAGTCTTGATCTTCAAAGGCATTCCACAATACACCTTCAAAAGATGAGTTTTGGATGTCAAATTCCTAACTCTACCTCATTCTCAAAATTGCAGCACAATGGAGATGCTGATTTTATGTCACCATTTTTTGTTTGCTACAGTTAAAGCAATTTCCATCTGTCTCTATGACACAGAAATTGTTAACTTGCCACTTCTGTTTACGCCTCTTTCATTTTCTTAGGTACCTTATACCCTTGTCTCACCAAACATCAAACTCATAATCAAAATTCAGCCCAAGCTGCAAAGCAAGTTTTACCCATCTTTGTTAGCTGGAATGCTGGAATGTTGTTTCTTCAGTTTCAAGCTCAAGAAATGCCTGGTCTTTGCTTATCAGTTGCTCTAACCAGGGTTGTCATCTCTCCCTACAAATCTCTCCTTGCTTACTTCATTAGTGATGGTGTTATTGCAGATGTGAGGCCAGTCCTACTACCTACATAAATAGCAGACACATAATAGGCTAGAGTCATTCTGTTTCTCCACAAAATATATGTATCAGACAGCTCATATTTCCTCAGAGTATCTGGTTTGATCCTTTGTATCCCTCATGGGTTTGCTAGGAAGAATGTCACTTTACCCAGAAATCCTCACCTCCAGTGGGTTACACTGGCCATGAGAATGGTCAAAAAATTAACCTTGCTTATAGAAAGCGAAGACCAGATTGGAATAAGGGAAAAAGCAAGAACCAAGTAATATGTCAATCTGAACCTTCAGCATGCTACACCATGAAGAAACACCTCTTGATTAACACACATGTTGATCAGAGATGACATAAGCTTTTGTTTTGTAGCGGTTTCCAGCCCCTGTGAGCATCACCTCAAACTGCTGACAGTTTTAGCAACACAAACTAAGGGTAAATAACTAAGTGCAGTGACACTGATCCATTTATTAACACAAAGAAAGAGTAAAGAGGCTAAGAGCAATTCTTGTGAGCTGCAGCTTGGCTGAAATAATGGGTCCTCCACAGACTGAAAGACACAACATGGCTAGACATAGGAAAAGAGGCATTAATTTATGCTATTTTGTCGTGTAGTCAGAGAGCAGTCTGCATATGTGGGTGAATTATTATGAGATAATTCTTGGAAGCTTGTTAATCATGTCATTGCTTTTCAGAATTCAGCTTATGCTCTAAATCCTGGAATTTATTAAGATGGACACTTTGATGCTTCAGGTTCCTCCACTCCAAGACAGACATAGAAATTGCTACACCAGGGAATTCCGACAACCTCTCTCCCTTGATAGGTTTGCTTTAAGAGTGGCTGGATGATTCAAGAGAAAGGATAAGCCTCTCAGTTCAACGTTAACTGTAGAAAAGAATTTTTTTGCCATACATGCCATGTATGCTGCAGCACTGGGCTGTGACTCACAATTTTTCTAAACCATAAAAAATATAAAGTAAAAGCTGTCTGCATTTCTTCTGGGAGTTTTCTCAATGTGAAAGATGGGTCAGCTTCAGCTCCATGTGAATGTCAGGGCCCTCACTAGGACACCTGACTCATTGGCTATTTCAGAGACTTTGTAAGTCTACAGCATGGGTGGCTGCATGAGAGAGTGTCCCTTTCCAAACACAGAATCCTAAAAACAAGTTTGATTAGTCCATAAGCTGTTGTACATCCTCAAAAAGGTTCCTTAGAGTATCCAGAAATAGTTATACCGTTAATATTTATACAGTTGGCAGGCACAAACCTCTCCTCTCTGCTGTGGAATCATACATCTCCATTCTACATGGATAAGGTATGTTATTCCCATTTTAGAGCTGGGTGAAATGAGAAAGACAAGATTATTTGCCCCAGGGAACCCAGAATTTCCAGCTAAATATAATTTGTCCCCTTGAGTTGCACAACTTTGCTTTTGGTTTTTTTCTTTTCTTTCTCCCCTCCAGGCTTGGCAATATGACAGAAAGACTCCTACATTCAGCAGAGCAGAGAGAACAACACTGTTCTTCATCCATCGCCTGCAATAAAGATAACCACTCAAGCAGAGCTGTCTGCATACAGAGAGGGATTCTGCAGACTCAAGGTCTCTGTGGCAGGTGCAGCCCAGCCTGCTAGGAAGGGTAGGAAGGGTTAAAACAGCACTTGGTTCTGGAAGATGTACAGGAATTGGAAAAGACAGAGGAATTTGCTGGATCCTGGAGTGCATTAATTTAATAACTTAAATTATTCCATTCTATCTAGAGAGGAGAGGGCCTGAACTATGCACATGATAGAAGAGGGAAGAGCTGACTTAACCTGGGTTTAAGTGGACAAAGGTGCACTGGAGAATTGCAGCTGATCTGGGGAAGTGAACTAAGCTTTTCCTAAGCTCAAATTCACTCTTGACAAAGAAATATCTGAAAAATATTCCACATGGAAAAAAACTTTATTCTTCCACTGCTGCAAAGGGAAAGTGAAGGGAGCAGGAGAAGGTTTTCCACACTGTCCCTTTCTTTTGCTCTGCAGGTTTGTGTGACTTCAATTTCACCCAGCCCAGAGGCAGAGACCATGCAGAAATAAAGATAACCTTTTTCTGTTTCCTGCACATTGCAATGAGTGACATAATGTTTCAGATAGAAGCCCCATAAGGCAGCAAGATTTTTGGTGTTATTAGTTACTGTTTAGTAATTTTCTCCTGGGAACAGAAAAAAAAAAGCAACAGCAACAGGTCCTCACTTGTGAGTCAAGAAAACACAAAGGAATAGATCAACTGAATTAGTTTGGGGGTTTTGTTAATTATCTCCAAAGCTTTTAGCTTAAACTCATGCTCAGCTAATCCGTGTCAGCTGCATCTTCACTTGTCAGCTGCATCTTCCCTTGCCAATACAGAGGTGAGTGTGAGGAATTTCTGTGTGTTACTTATTTAACTATTACCTTTTATGGGTCTCTCTGTCTCCCACTGACTTTCTGGCTGCAGATGGATTGGCAAAAGGAAAAATTTAAACAATACTTTTTTGAAAACTTTAAAACTTAGGCAGAGGAAAAGAACAGAGTCTGACTAAAGAAGCAGACACCTGTGAAGTCCGTGCTTGGACTTGGACAGCTAATTTCAAGAATGCAACCAGAAAGACAAGAGTATTGCCTCTTTTTAAAACAGTGTCTGCTTATCTCATTAAAATTTGGGAATTCAGTGATCGTTTTTATTTTAATGTGATCTTTTTTCAGTAGTTTTCAGCCCCCACTTACACATTTATGATAAAGCTTATGTACAGACAATGAAAAAAAATCTCATTTTTCCACATAGTGTTCAAAACCAAAGGTGGAAACAGGCCTGCTTCCTGTGGAGACTGTCTAAGCAGATGAAAAATAGACATGAGTGGGGGAGAAAGAGACTCCCATTTCACAATAAACAGTGATCCTCCAGAGAGAGGCAGGCAGTGAGGTGGTCACTGTTCAATTAACAGACAAAACAAGGATTACAGAGGCAAGACAGGATCTGGGAGGATAGAGCTGAAGTGAACCTGCTCTGATGGAACTGAATGAAGTAAACCAACCCAGGGCAGGGAGAATCCAAAATCAAATTCTTCAAGTGCCTGAAGCCCCTGGCTATGGCTGGAGCCAGTGCTGGTTCAGTGTACAACCTCCTGCCCATGAACATCAGATAGTTTTTATGTTGGGCTCTCCTCATTCAGGAAACCAATTCATTCTCACAGATTCCAGTTGTGTTTGTGAAGTTACTACGAAAGTGTTATTGCTATGCTGTGAACACTTCTTTTTTGGTGTTTATTAATTTTGACCAAGAAGCATCCATCAATCTGGGAACAACAAGGAACATTTAAATTTAATGATGGCAATGAACAAGCTAAGGAGGTGATTACAACCAAAGGAGCCTTATTTTTTACTTCCTTGAAGGAGAAATGTTGGGAGCAATGGAAAGAATTAAATGTGTCAGGTTATAGGTAATGTGCCCGTACCAGGAAGGGAAGAAAAAACTTCAGGGAGAAACATGTCTGAAGGAAAAAGAGGTAGGCAGCATTATTTTGCAATGGAGAGCCTGGCTGTGAGAAAAGCCAAGACCAGAAAAGAAACCAGAGGAGACTAACAACAGATAAAAAAATGGAGGAAGACCTTGAATGGGTCAGGAACTTCCAGAAAAGACACTGGTCAGGAAGTTCATTCTCATAGAAATGCTAAATATTTAATTGTCCTTAGAAATAAAGTTCTGTTCTGAAATTATGAAATCTTGGAAGTTCAGATCTGAGATTAACATTCAACAGATTGCCATGAGTCTGCTCTTTTCAATCTCCAACAGAAAGGAAAAACACAAACCTATAACTCCAGTCACAATCTGGGATTCTGCAAAAATGCAGGTTACAATAACAGGAAAACTGAAGAACATTAATGGGTCAGAGAATCCCAACAAATGAACCTGAAGATAAGAAAAAAAAAAGGATAAATTGAGATGCAGGTCATTAGCACCTGTTAGGTGCCCTAAAACACTGGAATTTCTGGAGACTGCTCAGACTCCAGAGGTATAAAGATACTTCTGTACCCCACCAGCAGGACAGCAAGGACCATGATGGAAACTCTTGCAAAATACGTTGATTCTTCCACTCTATCTTGCCTGGTTGCAATGTAGACCTCTGAACAGTCCTCTCGCAGCCCTCACTGGCAACATTGACTCCAGAAGGAACATCCACACACCAGATCTGGGACATTTCAGAGCAATTTTTACAGTTTGAGCTATTTCAGTATTTTAGGATGAATTGTGAGAGGTGTGAAGATTGTAGCCAGCTCAATGATTCATGGGGGTTGCAACCAACACATCCTCCATGTGGGCCAGAAAAAGCCATGTGTTTTCTCCATTGACAACAGCTCGTCAGCACAACTGACACCTCAGTTACCAATCCCAGTACAAAGCAAATAGGTAGGAGACTGGAACTACAGATGCCTGTCCACACGGATCTGGGATGTGATGTGTATCCTTGGCAATAGGGACAGACCATACTTTTCCAAGGAAGACACAACACAGTTGTGTTTTTCCCCATCAGCACCATCCTGTCCAATGCTTACACACATCCCAAAAAGCAAGAGTATCTTAGAAAGTCCAGGATATAAAGACTTTCACTGCTGTTTCCATGCTGAGAAGAGAAAGTGTTTTGTTTGGTACAGCATTCACTGATCAGATGCCATGGCTCTACATATCTAGAAAAGACTGCACCACTCCTGAATTTGTATTTTGACTCAATATGCTTGCAGAAGGAATTTCTGGCTATTTCTATTTTTCCTGGAGGCTCCAAGCAGTGAGGAAATTCAAATGTGTGGAAGCACACCCAAGAACTGACGATCTCTTGAACTAGAGATTGGCTAGAAAACTGAAGGCTCAGTTTGGCCAAACCTCATCAGTCAGACTTTGTTTTTGCCAAACCAAACCCCACACCAGAAATGGGTTTGGAATCAGCTTCCATTTTCTTGAAGCCACCAAAGTCCTGAGGTTATTCAGAGGTCTCTCTATCACCCCTCTGCAATCTAAAACTTTTTTCTGGAACATGTTTTCTGCAGACTGACTTGATATGCAAACAAAGGGTGAGAGGCCAAAGTTGTCTGCAAGTTTTTTAGTGTTCCCCTGTTCTGGACATGCCCTGGATACTTCAGGAATAGCCTTTCAAGTGGTGGTTTGGCCCTTGTAGGCACACATGGTTCTGGGAGGAAGAGAGTCTCATGTTCATAGAAAATAAGATTAAGAAACAAAAATATTGAACAAATGGCTTTGAATCTGGAAAAATATGCTCAAGTTGGGGTGAAAATTCCAGTTGGTTTTAAATGAGCTAATTTGTTCTTTCCTGTACATCAAATGTGGGAAGAAAAGAGGAAAAAGAGAATAAAAGCAAACCAAAAAACTTTACTTTTTAATCTGCCAGTTGTTCGTTCTGGAAAAACTATGTTTCTGTGCTTAAACTGCTAGACTGGAACATAGAGAGGGCTGGGTTCAGCTTGCTGATGTGCCAAAAAATCCCTGCATGACCTTGGGCAAGTCAGTTAGCCTTTCCCAGTATGCTTTGCTAATACTGGGCCTAAGACACCTTCCCTTCCCCTGTTCACATACTCTCACTGCAAGGTCTGTGGAATAGGCACAACAGAGCATAAAATATTGCTGTTCTTCTAGTTGGAACTCAGGAGCGAGTCTGTGATCCAAATCATGTTAACACCCATTATAAATCCCTCAAAGTCCAATTCTGGATTGGTTTCCAGCCAAGGCCTATCTTAAGGAAAGAGGGGGATTATGCCTTTTAAAAAAGTCTGTAGATGTCACTCTCCCCAAAGAGGCTTTCCCTCTCTCTGCCTTGAGCTGTATTGTTGGTTTAGGCTATTGTCAGAAAGCACTTGCTCACACTTGTGGGATGTTTAGTTTAAAAAAACCCACAGGTGGCCCCAGGTTATTTTGCATTCACAGTATTTTGCACAAAATCCCAGGGATGTGAAAGGGACTGTCTACCAAGCACCACTGTGATTTCACATGAGGTGCAGGTCAAGCCATTACCTGGAATTCAAGATTTACAAAAAGCTTTTTGTGTTGTTTGTTGGGGTTTTGCTTGGTAAAACACTTGAGTGTGAACTGGGAAGACCACACACATGCGGCAGTTTCTCACCGCCCATGATCTGACAAGCCACTTAACCCCTGTGGTTTGCAACCAGCACTCACCACACTGCTCACTGAGAGTCCAGACTCTCTGCTCCTACTGGGGGAAAAAATCCCCAGGGAATTCCCCAGCTCACAAGATCTTGCCCATCAAAATTCAAGTGAAGGACTCCAGTATTAGGTTTTAGGAATAGGCAGACTTCAGGTGGGAAAGAGAGGACCCATTCCCTTTCCCTGACCCTCAAGACCTGTCTTTTCCAGGGCTGTCTTCCAAACACAGCACAGCCCGAGGAAAGAAGCAGAAAGGACCACAGGAGAAAGCCAGCTGAGCTTCTCAGGCACTGGTGGTTTTCAAAATTCAGGACCAAGGAATTAAAGATGAGAGTTGCTATAGTCATCACAGCTATTCCTTAGTAAACACAGACAACCCTGGGAAGAATTTTATTCTATATCCTCTGTGAACAGACATTTTGAAGTACCCTTTGACAAACTGCAAGAACTGTGATTAAAAGCCAAAAACCAGAATGTACCTGCAGAGAGAGGGAATGATGGTGAAGATCACCAACCATTCCTGCAACTACGAAAATAACTTACTAAAAGCAGATGAGGCTGAAAGTGAGTCTCTGGGCTGCTGCTGCTGACATCATTGGGATCCTCTTTTCCAAAGTCCATGTGGATGTCTCCTCAAATGGAAGTTGGAATAGACATGAAGAGACTTCCTTGGATGTTGTCCATGAAAAGTCTCTTAGAACAGCTGGTCCAGAAGCTGCTTTTGTTTCCCAAACTGCTACACAGTCCAAGGATAAATCAATAATGCTTTGGAGCTGCTGACCAGCAACGCTCATGGACAGGATTTACATAGTCTTTGGAGACACAAGTGTCTCATGACTGTGGAAATAGATGGACCTTTCATTGATGTTGTTGGTGACAGCCATGATGGACCTAGCATGACCGTAAATGAATATTAACACAATTAATACAATTAAAAATGACATTTAATACAACCAAATGCTGTTGGATTCAGTCAGCTTTGTGTCAGGTCATGTGTCAGGTCATGGGGAAATACACATATATGCCCCAGTTCCTTGAGAGAAGTTAGCTGGCCCATATCTGAAACACGAGACTGACTCCCATGCCCTGAAGATGTTTGAATGTCCCATGCACAGCAAGTAGGGAATGAAAACAAACTTATCCTTCTTCTGCTTCAGCCTTTTCTCCTCTGGGTGTCTATCCACTGCAGCAAGACTTAAAAAGAGAGGCAATGTCTTCTTTGAAGCCAACCAATATAGCTGGGAAAAAAAATCCACTCTGTTTTTAGGCTGGCTGGCCCTTTGTCAGTCTCCAGAAAGGTGGATCAGCATAAGCTTCTCAAAGATGAAAAACAGTGAAACAATGATGAGTGCACTGGGCTCTGTGGAGATGTAAGGATCACACACTGATGTCAGCCAGGGGTGTTTGGGACTGGAATATGACCCTTCTTACCTCCCTGCTTGGTTTTACACAGAGTGGCTAAATTAGCAATGGCTCAGGGCTGTTACCATGAGATCATTTAGCAGTTAATCTTTTATTTGGAAAGCTGTTCCTTCCCATAGAAGTAAACACCCACCTTATCAGGCTTGCCATGGCAAAGGATGTTGTCCTGCTCCCCACCTGCTCTCCTTCCTCTCATTAGTGGCTTCCCTCCCTTTGCAACCATTCCCACCCACCATCTGTCAGAACATGCTGCACACCCACAGCCCCACCAGCGATGCTCATGGGCATGGCCTGGTCACAGCACTCAGCCTGTATCAGGAAACAGCCTGTTCCCAGCAGGGATGGGAACATGCCTGGCAGACATGAGGGTGTCTGACCCTCTGCTCCAAGGCAGTGCAATGCTTGGCCACTCCCCAGAGCCCCTTGCTGCTCTGAAAGGCCATCAGTGAAACCACAGGTGATTCCTATCAGTCATGCAAGGAAATAGGGAGCTCAAGGCCAGGGATAGCCTTTCATTGCCGCAGGCAGAGAACATTTTGCATGTTCTATTCATTGCACCTCCACCATCAAGCCTGTTTTCACCATCCTCCATTATGTCTGAAAGGAGCCTGATAGAAGGAATGTACCTGACTCAATTTTAATTCCTCTCCCCTGCTGGCAAAAATCAAGGACCTGTTGTTGTTTTTAACACAGAGGTTTCATTAGAGGGCCCAGATGCACTGGTTGTATAAAACCACGTAAGTCCCATTGAAATGGCTTCCTGTTTAGCTCCAGAGAATGCACAGAACGTGCCGTGATGCCGGGCTTCCTTCCCTGCTGATTCCTGCAGACCATAGAGCAGGGAGATTATGTGGTAGAAAAACATTCTTTCTGACACTGAGGTCCAGAAATGTGCATTTTCTGAGGATCTGCCCCAAAAATTGCAGAACAAAAAACTCTGGCAGTGACTGCACCGAAAAATACAACAGGGTATGTGTGTTACTATCTTTAATATCAGCCATATAGTCCTGTGCATAATCTCAAAGGCTGTTGCACAGCAGATGCTGTGTTTGTCTCACAGAGAATCTGCCACTACTTTAAGTGTAGTGCTCAATTCCTATTTGTTTACAGTCAGCGCTTCAGCCATAACAGCACTCCTCTCCCTCAGTACTAGACAGAGTCCCACCTTTCTAACCAGATATATGGAGACAGCTCTATTTCTTCCTCCAATATCAGTCAGAGCCACTCCAACCTTTAACTGTTAGAATTTCATGTTACTTTCCTGACACTTGCATCCAACTTTTTGGATTTTTTCTAAGGCAGAGATGGAGGCAGGGAATCCCTCTGATGGCTCACACACTCCCTGCCACCGTGCATGTCTCAAGGTCTTACGGAGAAGTAAAGCTGTCCTGTCCAGTCTCATTTCTCCATTTAAACCCCATATTCCTAAGCATAATTGTAGATCTGTTCTCCCCTCTCCTAATTTTCTCTCGGTTTTCCAAATCTGGCTCAGATCATTGTATGTTTTCTGCATACAAAATCCCCTTCATCCTTGATTTGCCCCAACACAGAGGGAGCATCTGAGCACTGGAATATAGACCCTGACTCATTCAAAACCTTCACAGGATTATCAGGTGCATTTAATGCCACTGTCACTGCTGCCCCATCTGACAGGTGTCAGCTCCTTCCCCCAACATATTCCTACATGGGACTACTTGAATATTCTATCCCATGCTCTGTTCCTAACACTTTCCTGTTTCCTAAAAATATTAAGGTTTGGGGGTTTGAAGGGAGTTTGGGTTTTTGGTGGGATTTTTTGTTTTGGTTTTGGTTTTTGTTTCTTGGGTTGTTTTTTGGGTATGTTTTGGGGGTTTTTTTTTGGGGGGGGCGTGTTTTGGTTTGCCTTCTGGTGGGTTTCTAGGTTTGTTTGGATTTGGGGGGTTTTGCATGTATGTGTGTCATCACCATTCCCTGTGATAGAAAAGGCTGCAAATATCACAGGCTGCTTTTTCTATCCTTGACAAAATCAGTGCTGCGAGTCCTGGACATCTCAGTTACAAAGCAAAGGTAGCTGCAGTTGTCCTTTAGGAAAAAAGCTCTTTTAGCAAACCAAATATTTACCCTTTATCCTCTCTATCCAGTCTCCAAAGAATTAAATTCTCTGGCAAATTCCTAGGACACAGCTGTCCAAAATCAATCAGCTTTTAAAAAGTCATTGAAACAGCTAATCTGTAAATCCTGCAAATTAAAAAAACAAACAAACAAAAAATCCCAAACAAAACCAAAAAAAAACCCAACAAAACAAGAAAAAAAAGGCGTGGGAATTATTTTATTTAGTTGTTTTTATAGAAAAATCAACAAGGTATTTCAAAAGAAGTTATTTTTCCAGAAGAAATATCAAGAATTGTTTTGAATATATTAGGCTAGATAGGTTACAGAATTACACAAATTCTTCTGCTATTTGGAAGAGTTCTCTTACATAAAACATATATCAGAAAGCAAACAACAGTACTGTGTGTGTCTTGGTTTTCCATGTTTTGAGATATTACATTTCACAGTTTTGCAGCTTGCGTTGTAAACACTCATTGTCTTTCTACAACACAGGGAAAGTCTCTCTCAAGTAACCAGTACCACACTGCCAGAGCTAGCAATGCCAAAACAAACAGAAGTAAACTTTTCCCAAGAACACCTTCGTGTCTCATGGACACAAACACAGAGTCCTGGAAAAGGGACAGTCAGGAAGAAACAGACAAGACAGTCAGGAAAAAACAAACGAACCATTGTGGTTAGTACCACTTTGACTGTTTATGGGTGAAATCACTTTCATCAGCACTTTAAAAAATTGTCTGGGACCTATTATGATATTTGGACTTTTGTGGCATGGTGATTACTCAGAAATAAGCAGCTGAAGGATATGAAATGAAAGTATTTAGAGTCCTACACCTTTAGTTTTATACTAGTTTTTTTGGCTGTTTTTTCCCTTGAACAGTGATTATGGGTCTTTTATCATTTGTGTGGTTGAAAGCTTTGTGGGGGAACCTCAAAGATAACCAGAACACCCACTACTACTTCTATATTTTATTCCTGCATCCTGCTGACACCAATGTTTCCTTTTATTCTGCCCTTTAATCTCTATGAATCCCAAACACAAATAACTCCATTGAACTAATACTGAGATTCAATCTGTCAGTCTGGATAGCCCAGGTGCTGAATTGAACCATAATTGGTTGGGGACAGGCAGGCAAAACATTTAGCACTAGAAATTTCAAACACCCACACACCCACACACATCCACACATACACACACAAGCCTGATCTTTGAAAAAGAATTTAAATTTAAAAAAATCGATTTTCAAACCTTTAATTAAGCAGACAAATACAATAACCAACCCATTTCTCCTCATTTGAATTCTTCTTGAGAATTCAAAAGTACTATCCTAAAGGACACTCATAGCAGGAACAACATCTAAAGCAATAATTAATATACTGAAAGAATCCCTTCTCAGCCCATTTCTGTTGGTGAGCAGAGCTGTGTCAATAAATTTGTGATGTGATGTCAGTCACATGGCTGAAGTGGCAACTTTTGTATTTACATCCATTGATCAATAAGCTGGTCACATCTCTTCTCTAACCCAAACTTGATTAAAATCAAAAAGACACACTCGAGTGTTTTTCCAGAGAAGAGAGACTATTCAGACTTGATACTGAAATGCGATTCCCTGTGGCAAGGAAATGAAGAACTGTAAAGTACTTAAAAATACATATTTAATGTCTTAAGCCCTCATATTGAGCTAAAAACTAGCATGGTCGTGGCCTTAAGGATATAAATTGATTTTCAGGTTCCCTTATTTCAATAATCCCCTAACTCTTTTCCTCTACAGCAGATGATACAGGGAGGATTATTTTTATAAATTATTTTATTTGTTTTAATGAGATGTCGCAATGGCTAAAAGATACCAAGATGTTTTACAGAGCAATGTGTAGAAGAGTATCATTGTCCTCATGAGAGCACACAGGTGTACCATGAGGAGAAAGCAAAAGGATGTAAGGAGGTTATTCTCCCATAAAGGAGCAGTCAAGAGGCTCAGGGAGGGAGAGGTGGCAGGGCAAACAGGCAGCCCCAGTGACACAATAAAGGAATAGGAATTGGAGAGGGCAGGGGTGAACTGGACATTAAGAAAAAGACGGCCAGGAGCTCTGGGTGGACTTCAATGAGGAGGAAGGTGACAATTAGACTGATATCTGTCAGGAGCAGTTTAGGGAGTGGAAATCTGTCCATGAGCCAATGAGATACTCTATAATCTTTTTAGGTCCCTGTCAACCCTGTTTCTCATTTCATTCTCAGAGTGTGAAGTTGCTTAGCTGTGCATGGAACAGCAGGAAGGCATCACAGAGCCTGTTTTTTTTTGTATCAGCTCCTTCCTGCTTTAAACCATCTGTAGACCCATTCAGGGGCACCTAAGTGAACTCTGCGAAGCTCAGCCCTAAAGCTATGCTTATTACAGATGAGGACACTTTGAGAAAGAACTTGTGTAGTACAGAGGCAAAACCAGTCACCTTTGCCTGAAACAGGTTTGGGGGAAAGCTTTGACCCTTCGTTTCTGACTGCAACATGTCTGAGCTTTTTCTTACTGCAAATACAATCCACCTTTCTAGAAAAGACAAAGACAGAGATAAAACATGGGAGACTTGCTCCAACTTGTTCTATTTACCTCACTTAGTTTGAGAAAATGTTCAGATATCTGAACAGAACATATAAAGGACAACACTGGCAATAGTTTTAGTGTTATACTCATATACAGATATTCATCTAGAAGATACTTGGGGAGTTCATAAACAAAAAATAAGCTCCATACTCAGCATAGATAGAGATTTTATTCCAGGAGTGAAAGCATAAGCAAGCAGGCATAAACTAAATCCAACAAGGGCTTAGATGAACTGAATAACTGTGAATTTTAATATCAAAAGGGCAACTATGAGTTCTCATCTATCTCCTGTGTATAAAAGCCAAAGAATACAAAAGAAGCTTTTAGCATTCAGCTAGTAAATTCTACTGAAACTAAGGCAGAGATTTTAAGAAGATATTCATAAAATATTCCAAGTTTGGAAAATCCCAACACAAGTCCAGAGAGTTTGTTGGAATGATTAAATGCTTTTCATTGTTTAAAAAAGTAGTAATCTGAAATTTATTTCTAGACTAAATTTGTGTAAAATTTACTTCCAGCTGCTAAATCTCATCATGCCTTTTCTGCTAGACCAGGATTATCCTATGTCAATTGTGGTCAAGAAAGCACTCAACAGCTTAATGGGGCTATACTGTAAAGAAAAAAAAGGTAATGCTAAAGAGAAAAAAAATGCATCCCACCCACTTGCTGTGCTGTCTGTGGTTGCAAGCCATCCCTGGGGTCTTGACCAGCTGGGTGAAATACCTTGTATGGCCAAGAGGGAGTTGCCCCAGAATGATTTATAAATGACAATAGTTTCAACAACACTGCATGTGATGAGCTCCAAGCAGGCTGCCAGTGGTCTGCACTTAACTGGTCTGGTCTATAGCTCCTCACATCCAGCAGAGCCTTTGGGAGGGAATCACCATCACAGTACTAATGGCTTTAGAAATGCTATTTACCTTTTTTCCAGCCAGGGGAAAATGACTGTTCAGCTGCAGTGATAACATTATCAGGTGCTCATTTTCGAGGCTGCTGCAGTCATCTCTTGGACAAAACTCCCTTGAAAGCATTTGACAAAGAAGAGGTAAGAAATGACATGTAGGTGTAGAATATAGTGAACAATCATTAGCAGTAGTGAACAATCATTGACACCGTAACAGTTGTTGCCATTAGAATTGGGGAAACATTTCCCAGCGCTGAGGATGTCTGGTCCTCACCTGTGACAGAAGTGTGCCTATTCTGAGCTCCTACACAGCTGTCACCACCTGCCCCTGCTTCCCTGCAGGGAGATGTCCAGCCAGCCATCGTCTAAAAGAATCACCTGATTCCCTGAGATGGATAATTTCTTTCTCTCATCCAGAGGCAAAGGAATAAGGAATGAAGCAAGAAGGCCAGCGGAGAAGACAAAAGGTATTGGCTATCAATATTTAGGGAGAGACATGTAAGCAACTAAGACTGAGGACTCTGTCAAAATTTTGATTTAAAAAGATAAGTGCTGGGAAAGAGATGAATTTTTCTTTTAAATCACATGGAAAATTCATCTTCTCTGTGTGTCCCATGGGATAAGAGACCAGCAAAAGAGATCTATCCTGCACCAGAGTTTGGCAGGTATCTGAATACAGATTTGGACTGTGCTGATCCCTGCCAATGACACTTGAGTCAGACCAGACTTAGCTCAATCTGTGCTTCTGAAAACATAGTTCTCTGCAAAGCCTGTGAGCAGTCATACTCTGACTTGTAAATGGAACAAATTTCCTTTAATATCATGAAGAAAGAAGAACTGGGGGTTGTGTCTGCCTGCATCCCCTTCATGTCATTTTAACAGAGTGGCTTTTAAGAGTATAAACACCCACTCAAAATTAGTACAAATGTTTCCTTCATCGTCTTGCTCTGACACTAATGGGTAAAACATATTTCCACAGTGCACATCCAGCATTCTCACTGCATGGCTCTCCTGTCACTAACAGCAGCCGATGCATTCAAATGAACAATTGGCAATAAATAAAACTGACAAGAGCAAATTACAAAAGCAGGAGCTGTGGCGTGGGGAATACTCACAAGCCAGAGAAGCATTACAGTCCTTTCACCTTTAGGTCACTACTATCCACTAACACCCAGTTTGTCAAGTTAGGCTGACTCTTTCTTGTCCTTGGGCCTGGAAGATTCCTAAAGAAATGCAGGGCTTGTGGCCAGCAGGAGATCCCCCTCCTCTTTCTGTGGGCTGGTGTTTATTTCTTTCCTACAAGTCTACTCCTCACTCACATACTTTTTTCCTCACAATTTTCTCATCCGACCTAATTTGTGAAAAATGGAATTATATTCAGTGCAATAAGTTCTTCAGCTATTTGTATAAGCAACTTCACAGGGCACTGCAGACAATGCATATCTCTTTGGCAACATTTCTAATTGTGTTTAACTTTACACATTAATAAATCTTCCAACACTCTGGTCAGAATATTCACCAGGAGAAATTCCCAGTCAGTCCTTCAGAGCTCCATGTAAAAATTATCCAAAACAGAGGTAAATTGAATGTTGTCATAACAGGACTTTTTAGTCCCAATTGATGTTTTGAGTGCTGAGGTATGTGGAAGATTAGAACAGAAGTATTTGTTAACAAATTTGGGCTCAATTTCATAAAGACAATTTGCCACTTGGGGCCTGAGGTGGCTCCCACCCATCTCTCCATTGTAGCCAAATGTTCCCAGAGAAACAAACAGTTTGTGTCATCTCCAAACAATTGACTTTCACCTGCATATCCCAGATTCTGCTTTCTCTCTAGCTGTCTTTGGAGAAGGAACCTCTCTGTTGAGACAGGCTATGTGCACTTCCATCTTTTTGTATATCATACAGGTGACAATATCAATTGCCATCATGCCAGGGATAAAGTGAGCATTCCATGTATGATTCCACAAGGTTGTGACTTAGCTTCCTTCAGGTTCATTATGAAAAGTCTCCCTTTTCATAATGCATACACAAATGTGAATAGCTAGCTGATGCACAAGGGATGATTATCCATATTAAAGGACCAATATCATATTTGTATCCTTTCTCTCTTTGGAAGATCCAGTTGTCTCTTGTAGAAATTTGTAAGTTTTGGAGCATATGGGCTGATTTTTTCTGCTTCCCTGGGAAAAAAAAAAACAACCCAAGGCTCTATGTAGCTCTCATAGACTGTGATGTGTTATCTGCCATTGACACCAAGAAGCTTAGTAATAGGCAATAAAAACAAGCTACTAAGATCCAGGCTCACACAGACATATGAGCACCCTTTTTTAGATGCTCGTGTCAACTAACATTAAGTGCCTAATGCTAGCCAGACAGTTTTAAGAAGAAACACTTTAATGAAACCTGATATCTGGAGGCAGATATCAGGTTAAGTCAGTGCTTGCCATTTGTGGGCAAACAAACAAACAAAAAAAAGATAATCAAAAACCAGATGAACCAGTCTTAATGTTCTCAATAAGAAATTTATTACATTATTTTGCATATATATTGTAAATGCAGTGACTTATCAAGATCCCAGTGAAGATCAGCTTTTCGATCCTATTTCTGTGTAATTTACTTGATTGTTGTATTCTACTAAGACAGTGCTAAAGTAATTTTAACTTGTCAAATTTTGACATAGCGTTTCAACAAAATTAAACAAGGTTCTTTGAAGATTAATGTGTCTTCCACACCCAAGATTTGTGATATTTAATTTTACCATATGCAGCCAAGTCTCCCAAAAGAAGTGTGAAAATGTACTAACTAATAGAGGGGTGGAAGGAGAAAGATAAACAGTTAGTCAGAGGACAATACCTCTATGCATCAGTATATTCCAGGGTAAATTAGCTTCTGTTAAGCTTGAGAAGCCTTTATAGGTGTTCATTTCCCATCTAACAGATATCAGTGAAGCCTCAATGAAAGCTGCCAAGGGATGAAGTGAAGAAGCATCCTAAGAGACTAGACTGTGCTTCATGTCCTGGAATTCTGCCTGGCTTGAACAACTCTTCCTTGACTCCTTTCTGGGAAAGGGTTAAGAAAAGAGATTGAGTTTGGACCCATTTATTATCATACCTTGAAAATGAACTCACTAAGAAAGAAGCAGGAAGAAGGGAACACTAATTTGTACTCAAAGACTCCTGATTAAAACATATAGTTTCAATTATGTATGATTGTTTTATCTGAATATTATAAGGATCAAAGTCATTTAATCTGTCAGTCAGATCAGGGCTCCATCTCACATCTGGAAGAGGGAAAACAAACAATTGAGTACAAGGTGCTGTTTTCAATTATAGTCATCTAGGTAAATAATAATTGTATGGTTTGCTCTTGTTAGGGATAAACCTCAGGGTGATCCACAGAAATGGTCTATTAGAAACACTGGTTTGTGAATTTAAGTTTAGACAGCAATAAGTTACATTTCCTAAGACAAACATCCTGTAAGAACTGCTTGTGTTATCTTTTAACAATTTGCTTCAGCCTTAAAAAAAAAAAAATTAAATCTCATATTGTTCTTTTACTTTCTATTTTTATTTTCTAGAGAAGAACCAAAAGTTTCTAACAGAAATTAGTTTTGTGATAGTTAAATTTTTGGCAGTAATTAATTTATAATTTTTGATCCTGCCTAAAAAGTATCTTGAGCTGTGGATCTTCAGTGCACCAGAGGAACCTTTATAGCTAAGCTTCAAACTTCTGGTTTGTCACTTATATTCGGCTTTGCCCCGATCAGGTGTTAAGATAATAAGACGTGACTGCTGGCAGTAAGAGAATGTGCCAACTTAGAAACTGTCTCCTGCTCTATTGCATAAGAGTGAAAGCTGGCAAGAGTTGTCAGCTAGCAAGCACATACCAGATAAGTTACAGCACAGAACTCTACAGAAGGAGAGGTTTTTATGTTACTTTCATAGCACTTAAAACCAGAATTTAATGAAATGGAGGGCTCTAGCAGTTTTTAAACCAACCAGTAGGTTCAGTGGACAACTCCTAACAAATTAATATAATAAAACTAAGAAAAATGACCCATTGTCATTATTAGGTTTGAGTAGTTGTAATGTACTAGCAAGGGAAGGTATGAATGGGTCCACAAACTCTGATCTGAGCACCAGGCTCTTGAGTCAGAGTAGGAGTGCGAACACCTGAAGCTAATCAATCACAGCCTTGCACAACCAAAGCCTTCTCCTCCCTCCTCTTTCATATTTCCAGAGCAGACTTCTCTGGACTGCTATCAGACAATCAGAGATCTTGCCATTAAATACTTTCTTTCTACCATGGCAGAGATCTGCTCAGCAGCCTCTTCTACCTGGGGCTGGCAAAGCAGCTCTGACAACCTCATTCATCTGATCAGGAATTCTGTGTCAAGACTGCTCTACCCTTGTGTCACTGAAATGAACAAACAGCCCTTGCTTCTGCAAAAATTACCAGGGTGTTATGCAGGCTCTTGGGAACGCCCATTCTTCACATCACACAGTCCTGCTAAGGACGGCAGCCTAGTGGAAAACAAAATCAAACACTCCACCGTTTTAGTGAAACTCAAAGGTTTCAATGTGCCCACCCACAATGAGGCCAATCCAAACTTGACTGAATTCAGGATTGATGTTGCACTCACACAATGAGTAGGTAAACTTGGCACCTTGCTGTTTTCCAAAGACTTAAGGCAATCAGCTGGATGCTCTTCTTGGGAGACCATGCAGCATCTTTGAACCTGTCTATTGGAGCAGATGTGTAAATAGCCTTTCATTGCCTTTCAGAGCTTCTCTCTCCCAACCTATTTAAATAGGAGTTAAAGGTCTGTTCTGATCAATTACTGTATCTTACAGCAGAACATGGACTGTCAGCTTCTCCACTGCTGCTTCTGTTAAGCCCAGTAACTCCAAAGCTGTCTTGGTAGTTACTAAACTTTCTGTGCAGATGACAAGTGATGTGGATTTACTTTATCTTTGGCCTAAAAGTAATTACTTTATTAAAATTGCTAAGGAAAGAAAAATTGAAAAAGAAACACAAACCATCAAAATCCCAAAACCAAACCTGCAGCAACAAGAAAAAAACCTAACAAGAACCAAATATACCCTCTGAAATTTAATATTCACAGATCTCTGGCTTCTGTGTCAGGGACTGGGTCCTATGATTTCTTCAATTACTGTTACGCAACCAATTTTTCTGCCAGCACATCTGTTTATTGGCAGTGCTTAGGTCACCCCTTAATCCTTTTTGTCATACAGTAAGCTTACCTAGCTCCTGTATTATCTGCCTGCAAGGCATATTTACCATATGTGAAACTGAAACCAGCTTTAAACTATAAGTATAATGGTCAGTGTCATCAGAAATTAAGCTATTCATATGTAAGGTGCTTCTAATGGTTTAAAATTATGCCAGGAAAAAAAAAATGAAGAAAAGAAAAAAAATTGAAACCTGCTTAGCCATGTAGATTCATTCCTGTGGCAAAGTTTGTAGGAAGAGGTAAGGTTTTTAATTAGACCAACTGATACGCCTGGAAAATAGCAGACACGTGCTTCCAGGCACATGAGCCCTTTGTCAGGTCTGAAATACAAGAAAAACACTTCAGGCTAAATACAGGTTGAGAACAAGCTGCTTTGAGTCTAACTCTATTATGTTAATCAGTCAATTTGAGAGAAAGGTGTGCTTTGTGTTGTAATTCCTCAGCTCATTACATGTGGAAGAGTTCTTAAATTCCAACGCGCTGATATGCTTAGGACACATTTTATTGTACAATTGGCTCATCATTCAGCCTAATAAGGAAAACACCCAGGAAATGAAACCGAGTAAGAGCAAAGGGCACTCGATGCCTATCTGTGTCTCCTCACTGACACTGTATTTGGGAATGTGGACTAGTTTGATGACTCCAAATGCCTCCCTTCCCCTTCCATAACAACATTGCCTTTATTGGAAATAAAAGAGAGGTCAAAGAAACAATTTCACCAAATATCGGTTTTGCGATAATCTAAATGGACAAGCCTACATTCACTTCACTGGCTCCACTAACATTAATTGCACAGCAACATAGTGTGTGTATTTCAAGGGCATGAAGACCAATTAGATCATCTGTTCTGACCTCCTGCAGAGCTGCACGTTGTATTATTTAATAAAAAACAACTGTACTGAGCAGGTGCTCCAAGCCAGATCCCTTCATTTCTCATTCAGTTTTTAAGCTTCCCATTCTTTTCCACAGTTACTTAAATCTTTGCATGTTGCAATGCTATACAATAGATAAACAATGTCCTGACCTGACCCTTCAGGGTGTCAGTATCAGAAAAGCAAATATTTAGACAAATGGTTGTGATAGTTAGTGTAAATAATGAAGCAGTAACAGTAAAGAAGAGATATTTCCCAGAGGTTTAAAGCCTGGCTAGGAGGACCTGATGCTCTGAACTGATTTTGGTCAGTTAATAAATGCCTTGCCATTGTCTATAAATAGATTATTGTTGCTATTTTTATATCATGAAAAGAGAAAATTATGTATACATTTAGAGTTCTGTGGCATATGGCTTTGTTTCTGGATCAAATTTACCACATACATCATGCAGAATAAATGTTTGCAACCCTGACTGGTGAATCACTTCTCCAGAATCCATCATTTCATGTCAAAATTCCTCATTGGCTCATGAGTCTCTTGTTTTGTATGACCTGTTGCTTTCCTGAAAACAGGAAAAAAGACAGCTGAAGGAAGGCCTTTGTCTTGAGGTCTCATTTCTGACTCTCTGAGTAATGTTATAGTGGGACCTACAGGTCATCTGACAACATTATGGGAATATTCAATTATCCCTGGGAAATGCCGTGTCCTATTGCTGTGGCACTGATGAGAAAACCCCATAAAACTAAAAAATTAATTTTAAAAGCAAACCCTTAAAGGCTTGAACATTTCTGTGAGTATAGTCTTGAGAATTTTTTACTGCTTCTGCCAGCAAAACTGTTTTACAAATTTTCAGTGTTCTGCCTATTGCTTTGATGTCTTCTCTTTTTCCCCGTCCCTGCCTAATCTTGCTGGTTACAGGAAGCAATGAAACAAAAAAACCCCATTGTTTATTAAAGAAGCACAAACTACAATCATTCTAAAACCCTGCCACATTTTTGGCAATTGTGCATTCTTGCCCTTCGCTTGAGACAAAGTCCTGGAAAATCTGGTAAATTCAGGTCCATTTGGATTAAGATTAGGCAGAGCTCTTCTGCACCTTGACTTGACCCAATACTGCACATCACAAATTGGAAGGACCGGAGTCCTTTTTCTGCACAGTTTCCCCTCTTTAGAGTCAGAATAATCTGTGACTAAACAGGACAGCTTTGAGCCTATTTCTTGCCCTTTTCCTCAGAACTGTTCAGTGCAGTGGTTTAACAGTAGCTGGCAACTAAATATCATGTGCACCTCACCTCACCACCCAGTGGGATGGGGAGTGGAACTGAAAAAGAGAGAAGTTAAATCCTTGGGTAGAGATAAGAAAAGTTTAAGTAATTTAAATAAATTAAAGATACGATAATAATTGTAATGAAAATGGAGGTACCAAAATGAGAGCAAACTGTAGAAATACCAGTGATGCACAGGACAAGCACTCACCACCTGCTGACCAATGCCCAGCCAGGCCCTGAGCAGTGACCAGCACCTCCTGACCAATTTTCCCCAGTTCATATACTGAGCATGGCATTCTGTGGTATGGAATATCCCTTAGGTCAGTTCAGGTCAGCTGTCCTGGCCACACTTCCTCCCAGCTCTTTGTGCACCTGCTCGCTGGCAGAGCCTTGGAACCTGAAAAGTCTTCACTGAGAGTAAGCACTGCTTAGCAACAACTAAAACATCACTGTGTTATCAACATTATTCTCATACTGCATCCAAAGAGACAGCACTGTACCAGCTACTAGGAAGAAAATTAACTCTATCTCAACTGAAACCAGAGCATCCAGCTCCAAAGCTCAAAGGCAGAAGGGATGGAAAAGAGATGTAGTCAACACTTGTCTCTCAACATTAAGACAGCAGTTCTCAGTTTAATTTCAGGATGGCACAACTGAGCTCTTGAAAACATATATGTTCCTATCCTGTGGGCACAGAATATTTGTCATTTTTATAGATGGCTGAAATATATTTAGAAGCTCTAACACTGTGGCCATCCTATATCAAAGGCTGTTTCATAACAAAACACTGTAGCAGCCCATTTATAGAAACAGCATACTGCACTCTGGCTGCTGTGGGTAAAACCAAACACCCTCCCTGCCTTCCTAAAACAGTAGAAACAACACGGCCTTCCTCTAGAAGGGCCATTTCCATAAAAGAAATAAAATTAAAGAGGAAAACCTTGTACTGAAGGAAGAAGTGGGGGACACAGAAGCAATGTTTTCAACCCAAAATTTTCACATGAGCAGCTGGTGGAGGGCAGAAGGCAACAACCAGGGGAATACTCCGTGGCTATGTAATTTGCTGAACTGAGGTGGACACAAGGAAGAAGGCTGAGGGAGGACGAGCATTTATTTTAGAAAGGAAATTTGAATCCCATTAGAATGACCACAGTGGAATGAATCCAGCCAGGAGAAGTGAAATGGGGGATATAAATAACAGGAATCAAGGGTCAAGCAACAATGTACTGCAGTAAAACCCATATCAGTAGTAGATGGAGGCTTCCAAAAGCACAGAACTGTGAGCTCTCAAGCACTCCAGGCTCCCAGGACCACCAAGGATGTCTGTAAGTATGTTACAGGCTCAGGACACCACTTGGCATCTCTTCCAGCTCTTCTGGTCTTCTCATTTGATATGTGACTAGTGGGAGAGTTCAGATCTGCTTCTCCGCTGTTTTGCAGAGCTGATGACACACCTTTCCCATCTCTGCAGGATACAAGCTCTTCACTGTACCACTCCTTTCCACTAAGATAATTCCATCCCCACTAACACTCTCATAACAGTTTTGAGTATGTTAAAATACGACTATTTCATTCTCCACTTAATACCCAAAGAGAAACCTTCTTTGTTCTCTGGTTCAATATCCCCTGATGCAGGAAAGCATTTCTTTATTTACAAGCATTAAATATTACAACATCATAAGGAGACTTATCTAACTTTACAGCACAGACAGAGGAAGTATGTTGAGTAACTGCACAAATATGTAAAGTTTTAACGGAATTAGTTTTCCCAAGTGTAATCATACAAGTTTATTACTTCCACACCAATCCATTAGAAACTTTGGGGGTGCACAGTTGACCAATCAGTTTCAAGAAGCTTGATTCAACAAGATTCCTGGTGGCATCTATCTCCTGTTCTGCCTTCATGTTCACATGAGTTGGTCTACTGGGTGTTCTGCAGGATGGATCCCCTTCAGTGTCACTGACAGGAGTGACAAACATATGTATATAAATATGAACACATCCATTATGTGCTTCTTTTCCAGATTTCTCTCTTTCACATTAATAAATAATGTAAAAAAACTAGTGCTTTCATAATGCTACCTCTCCTGTATGATCAGAAAAATAAAGTAAACATAATAGATATATAAAAGGGTTTGACTGCAAAAACATGGCGATTTCAGGGCCAAATAGTAGGTGGGTCGGTCTACCACCAGCTTTTTTTTTTTTTTTTTTTAAATGGCTCATTCTTCATCCATACCAAAGCCATAAGAAATATTACTCAGATTATATCTGCCTATAACCAGATTTGCCAAGAATAAAATTAAACAAAACATCCAGGTTTTCTATGGCATCTTTTACTGAGAGAGGTTCTTTCTTGAAGGAAACCTAAACTGCTAAGGGCCTGAAAGGCATTATTATTCTTACAAGAACTTTCAATCTGAGAAGCCATCCTTCATCTTGGGAATTTATTTCAGATGGGGACCAAGCAGCAATTGCCGTCCTCCTCCACAGACTTGTCTCCTAATAAGAAACATGTGCACAGCTGGAGGGGTGTGAGGTTGGGAGAGGACTGGCAGTGGAGATGTGCACGTTCAAGAGCAGATGGAGCACTGCTTTTTATTAAGAGAGAAGAAGTAGATTCAAAACACCTGGCAGAAAGGTGCTTGCTTTTCCCTTTGGTCTCATGAAAGCCATTGTGACAGTGAAGGCATTTACATGTAAAACAACTCAAAAGTAAGGGGAAAGAATGTAAATAGCAAAAAAAAAAAAAAAAAAAAAAAGAAAAAAAAGTGAAAAAAAAAAAAAAAAGAAATACATAGAAACTGAAGAACTTTCCATAATAACTGTGATAGACTGGACAGTTTCAAAGCAGAACTGAGGCTTCTTAATGGCATTGCAAATATGTAATTTTAAAATATAAAGTTAAGATTAGGTTTATTTGGAAAAGGTGTATCAGATTAGTGTTTTAAAAGCAATCTAACATAATTTTAGAAAAATCCATTAGTCACTATGGAGGCTACATCTTACCAATGTCCACACCTACAGAGTGACCCTGTGTTTATCATTCCATACACCAAGAGACACCTCAAAAAAAAGAGAGAATATAAAACAGCCAAAGGTTTTGAGAAGCATACCAGTGGTTTTGAGAAGCTGTGCACCAGTTTCCTGAGGTTGAATAGAGTTTATCATTGGAAAACAGAAAAGATTTTTTATCAACTATTAAAAATAACTGGGAAGCAGTGGTAACAGAGATAATGAGTTCCATTCAAAAGTTAAGGCTGATTCAGAAATTCTCACTTTTTCAGAAACTTCTGCAATACTAAGATTTCCGTAAAATGGCAAACACCCTCCTCAGAGGAAGTGCTGACCAGAGTACCTTTGATGAAAAAGCAAATGATATAAACTGGAAAAAAAATTCTGAGTTTTTTTCTCAAGCTTTCAAACAGATTGCCTTGTTTTTTTAAAGTTGTATTCAAAACCACTATACTTTCAAGCTGATCCCCAAATATTGGTGAAAGCAAAAGCATTACAAATAGAAAATACTCAGCATGTTTTGGTCTTACCCCTTTCTAGCCTGGCTGAAAAGACACACACCATAAAGAAGCGATGACAGTAATGACTAAGATTGTTTTAGGGACAGGTGGGAAGAATAACAGGACACTGCTCCCACACCAATACTCCTGTAACCTCTGAGCCAGTTCCCTGAGCTAACTCTAGTTCACGTATTCATAACTTGCTGTGATTGATATTGCACATTTCTTTGTCCTTGTTACTGACCAAGGCCATAAATTCCAATTATGGAAGACAGTTGAGTTCAAGCTGCTACCATATTTCAGAGCAACACTAACGCTGAGGTTACCAAAGGTCACCTTGGCCAGAAAGCAGGACTATAGCACAGTAAGTTTATATCTTCACTAGTCAGCTGCAACGTCTTTCAGGCTGATTGAGCTTTGATTACCCCCTATCAGACCCATAAGCCACATTCTTCTCTCACAGCCAGGGACAGAACCAAGATACATGATCTCCTGTCTTGTGACTTGTGAAATGCACTGGCGAAGTATGTGTCAGCCCCTTCTCCAGAGGCTAAATGAAGTGGCAGCCATTCCTACCACTCATGCAGCTGAAGGGAAAGATGTGGTAGGGGAAGGGAGAGCCCTCTGAATATATGAGTCAGCCCAGGAGTTGCCATGCACAAACTACAGATTATTATTATTATTATTATTATTATTAATAATAATACAAAAATCCCCTAATTTTATGCAAAATCTAGATATACCCATTTAAATGCACCAAGTCTGTATTGCAAGCTTGTTGATGTAAAAACATCAGGGTTCTGGTTAATGATAGATAAAACTGCTTTGAGACACACCTAACAACTCACAACTTTTAAACAGTTGTTGCCAAAATACAGAAAGAACACAGCTTAAAAGAAAAAATCCAGCTTGAATTCTCCTACATCTTTGCCTTTCAGGGCATTATCTTCATCATGACACTGCTTCAGAATTTAGAGTCCATTGGAAGAAGATACCAAAAAGTTTAGCATGCCCCAGCTTATTCACAGCAGCCTGAGAAGACAGTTTATCTGAGGAGAATATGCAATCTCTCCATTTGACCTGCATTTACTGGCATGTGCTCACGTAAAAGGGATGTTAACAATTCTTTTATATTTTCCAAACTCCTCAACAAGGGTCAGTCAGTGTGCACAGGAGACTGGGTGCTGGCAGTCTGGACAGGCTTCTTCCATTAGAACTAGACACTGCAAGGAGCTCTCTGCACTCACACAGGCACATTCCACAGGCACTGGGGGTACAGGATGAGTCACGTTCTGCCTGGGAATTCTGATCAGAAATACGGGATGTGCGAGTTTAGTTTCACATCATGTGACACATTCAATGAATTTCAAGTGTGCAGAAGGACCTTCTTACTAGACAGAGTCCAGCCCAGAATTGAATGTCTCAGATGAAAAAAAACCCAAACTTTTAACAGACTAACATCAATGCAGGGGATTAAAAAAATCGTCTCGCTCTCATCCACAAGCACACAAAGCATATAAAATCTAAACCAGCTTTCACTCTTATATTGAGGAGTTGGAATGAATCATCAAACAAGTATATAGGCATGTTACACACCTTGGATGCAGGATGCATAAACTTATTTACCAGGACATCTAGAGTTCCTTGAGTGAAAGACTATAGAGGACGGTGCCCCTGCCTTGTAGATTTGACTGGTATTCAAACTATGTATCCCACCTCATTTCATCCCATTTGCTCTATTTATACCCCCTGAAACAGAAGGCTCAGCATGCCCTACAGTCACTAGAGATCTGGAGACAGGAGGGAATATTCTCTTAATTATCCTATATCTCAGTGTCACAAGCCAAAGTGCATAAAGCTTCTGGCCTGATTACCATTCACATGCTGTGTGGAATTTATTAAATTCCTTATCCCACAGCCATTTAATCAGTGGTATTATTGGAATGAGATATTTACCCCACTGGGTGGTATGGACTGGGGCAGGAAAGCATGCCAGGAACAGCTTTGCTGCCTATTTATAAAGACTGTAATTTTCTTCCCCCCTCCCTTTCCTCACTAGAACCAGTTAGTCAGAGCTCCAGCAACAGAGCGGGGCTTATTCCATGTCTAGTTTTCTGCAATAAATCTTTACTCCTGATGCGTTTTGATCCACAGCCAGTTTAATCTGCCTATTGACTGTTAAACTCTATTTATTGTTTTTATGGGATCTTTAAGAATTAAGCCTTTCTTTCTTTCTCTCTCTCCCAGATTCAGGTTGGACTTTTTTTGAAAGGGATTTGGAGCTGGGCCGAATACCTGAGAAAGCCATTTCTTCCTAAAAACAAAGCTCTCATGGCATTACCCATAGCCACTGCCCCCAGCCTGTCTAGCTATATCTGCTTTAGACAGAACTTATCGTTCAGTCTTCTTGCTTGGACAATCTCCAGATTTCCCATTCAGCCTCCTCACTTGGACAGTCCTCAGATTCCTTGCTGAGATTGCAAATTGTAGCCACCTATTGTTCTTATTTACATTTCAACCATAGCCTTAACTCTGACTTGAACTCCAGAGCAATGCAAATTGTACGTGTGCACGAGGAGTGACAGTTTCCTTTCCTAACACTGAAGGACAGTGTTCATCCCTACCAACCAAACACCTAAAACAGAGGGGTAAGACATGTGAATCAGTCTCTTTCTCTCCACTGATGTGCAGGGAGCCTAAACAGTCAACTTTGAGTTGACTTGACAGAAAAACATCCCAGCCTCTATTCCCATTTATTCTTGTCTAAATTGAGTGTCTATTAGTAAGTAGCATTTTTACTCTTTTTTTTCCATGACTATTTGGCTTTCTTCAGTGTGCTACATTAAATATGCCTTCATCCAGAATAATCCCTGGAGCACAGCTATGTTCTGTCCTGAGTTCATTTACCTTCCTAAAACCATGAATGAACAGGGGTAAAAGAGGGATGGAGAAACATCTGGTTAGCTAACACACGGGATAGAAGATTAATGAACCTTGTATTTTAATAGGTAAGTCTCCACCTGCACAAGATTTCCAGCTTCTGCACCAGCAACAGCTCCAGAGAGGGATAAATAATTAAGGCAAGAAGGCTAAGGTGGAAAATGGCTGTGATATTTGCTTTCCTTAAGAGCACATTAGGGACATGCATAAAAATCAGACACGATTGAGTTTGCTCTAACTGAACTTTGACTGACCCCAGAAGCCCTTTTAACTGAACAGACTGGTGAACCTACCCTCTGTAATCTGAAAAAAACACTGATTACGCTTTGGCTAGTCCTAAGACTTTGTGAGTCTCTCTTATTTGAAACTCAAGAATCCTAAACCCCTGTGATTTCATGACTGCAAGCTTCAAGGGGCCATGACCCCTGTGTTATGCAATCATCCCACAAGAACCTGCGTGCTTCTATGGCTACTACCACACTGAGCCATTTGCCACTCTGCCATATAAGTGTGGTGAAATGATAAGTTGGATCTAGGCTCTGAAAAAGCTTAACCATCGCAGTAAATCTGGCATGATCCCTATTGCTGTAGCAATAATAATTGTAGAGGGAAACACATCATCAGTTTTTCATTGGAATAGCCTCCTCCATGTAAAAAAATTATATGGTTGACACTGATCAACAGTTAGGTGGCTGACATCTTCAATTCCAAAGGAAAGCAAGTTTGAGGAGAGTCAGGTCTAGAGGAGATCTTGAAGAAGATCTTGAAGGTTAGACAGAACTGTTTGCTGAAATGTACACTAAGATTATTTGAGTTTCCCAAGAATAATGTAAGTGGTATTCAAGGGGTCTTGTTCAATCTGAAAACCAAACTATGCTGAAGCCCTTCATTGCTTTCTGTGAAGCCAATTTGAAATTAAGCTTCTGACCCTCCTGCTGTCAAAGAGCCCAGCTGAGAAAGAGCAGATCAGAAGCTTATGGGCTTTTCACCGTTTCTCTACATCCCTTTGTACAGACATACCAACACTGATCAGGTTTCACACCCATAAGAAATAGGCTGAAAGACATTGAAGAGCTCTGAAAAGTGGTTCAGAGAACAGCCTATTAGAAAGGTGCAGTGTAGCTGCAAAAGAAACTCTGGTGACCTCTTGGAAACTGTTCACACTATTGTCGCTCCTGGCACACTTTAATCTTGAATCAAAATGTCCCTGCTCTCTGCAAACAAAGATGACAGAGTTTATGTAAAAAGAGTCCAGGATAAAAAGCAACAGACACAAATAAACAGGAAAGCACCAAACATGGTGTCTGCCTTTAGCAGTAGCTCCACAACTACCAAGAATGTCAAAAATAAAGTGATCTTCAGTGTTCTCATTGTTTCTGAAATAGGGAGTTGTAAGAACTAATAATATACTAAAATAATATCTTGAATTTCAAGGAAAAGCAGAGGAGGGTATTTAAAAGAAATGTCTATGATATTCTTTCCACCATTAGTCAGGGTACCAAAGAACAAACTTAATACCCTCCTAAATTTCAAGCTCTGCATATTCTGGTGAAAACTTACTCTATTAGGAAGGTGTTTATGTGTGAAAAGAAGAGATACACTACTTGTTTTCAGCTTTAAAATTTACAGGATGGTGACATCAGCCCCTCACACTCAACTAGGGGCAGATTTTTTGGAGGAATTTTGCAATACTTTTACTGTGCTCTGTTAAAATATATTGCATACCTTGCAGCTCTAACAATTTTTTGATATATGCTAATGAAAATCCAGAGGTGTGACAGTGGCTATAAGTCTGTTGTATAAGTGAAGTGACAAATATTTTCTTGCTTGCTCACAAACCATCAAAAAATAATTTTCTTTAAATAGTATAGGTTTTTATGAATATTCAAATTACTAAGCAAGCTTTAACTAGCAGTTTCCAAGACTAACACTGCTGATACTGTTATCCCTGAATGATAAGCTAGTCACAAAAAATATTCATACTTTTTACTGCAGCTTTTTGACAATATTTGCTGAGAAAATAATTGTGAAAGTCCGTCCTGACTGGTCAGTGACAGACAGATCCACAGTAAGCCTCAGACATATTTACAGCTAAGGAGGTTTCCAAATGAAAAATGGTGTTCTGGGAGTGAACAGGCTGACTGATTGCTCGTGAGTCACAGCTGAGAAACGCACTACAGGTATGAGCTCATAAAACCCTGGGTGACCTGCAGAGCACAGACATGGAAACCATATCACAGGAAAACCCCAGTGCCACATAAATGCTGTCTGAATAAGTTCACCTAATTGCAAATCAGAGCTGGACACTAAAAGAGGAAGGGTCTTTGCACAGTACCACTGCGTGGAAATGAAATAGAAAAGAGCAAGCTGAATAACCTACATACAGAGTCACTGTGGGAATACTGCTCCTGCCAAGAAAGAACAGGAAAGGAAAGGTGGCCTTGCTTTTAGGACAGAGTTTGGAATTTGGAAACCTATGTTTGGGTCCTGGTTTTGCTGAAGCACTTCCTAATTCTGAGCAAGTTCTTCTGAGAGGACATGCAGGTGCAGTCAGAAATGAAGGTTTTAGCACTTTTCTGCATCTGGGATACACCACTGTCTAGGCTAGAGAGATGCTTGAGTGTCAGGCAGTGAGACTAGGGAAATCTCATCACATTCAGGTTTTGTTCGAAAACTGAGTCAAAACTCTTGGCTCTTAAGTAAACAAATGTTCTTGCCAGGTGGTTTCAGCAAAATGGAAACCTTCAGAGTGAAGCAGAGCTGGAACCAGTCAGAGAGGTGTGAAGAGTGTTTGTAAACATGTCCTCTCAATCACATTGCCATTTATAGAGAGCCTAACAAGTGACCAGGGTAGCTGGCCAGCATAAATACGTATCATACATATTATAAAGCACAACACTATACTACGAAACACCAGTTAGGATTAGGAAACGCGAATTAGTTTCATCCATTGCTTTAAGAAGATTTTGTGATCTAGGATTCAGCTCTGATACCCATATTTTAATAATGAATAGGAATTATTTGAAATCTGGAAAACCTGCTTAAAGGAGGGAGAAATGCAGGTTTCTTTTCCCACTTTATAGCTTGATCTCGTAGGATGCAGGGGAGAATGTGGGGGATAGGGCAATATCAGAAGACTCCTTACTTCAGTTATTAGTCACAGGCATAGCCTGGATATTTACCTCCTTCCTCCTCCTCCCTCCCCTGCTTTGTCCACTCTAGAGATGAAGTGCCCTGGTTTGGATTTGTTTTTCCATCAGGGAGGGTCAAGCATTTTTTAACTACAAAGCAGTTGATTCCCAACCCCTTGAAACCACTGCACTGAGGTTAACCACCTCTGTAGCAAAGGTTTCTCAACTTGTACATTGCAAAACCAGGGGAGATAGGGGAGGAGAAGGGAGTGAGGGGTCAGAAAGGCAATCAGGGGTGTTTGTAAGGCATTGAAATGTTATTACAATCCAAGGCCAAGAAAATCTTGCTATTCTCCTCCCTGTACCACCTTCAACTCCAAGGTCAAATACTCCCTGCCAAGATCTCAGAAAACCTGAGCACAAACATGTTAGAGAGACTTCACCATGCTATCACCAGCAGATTTTTCACTCTTACTTTTATGGGGAGTCACAAAAATGATTGACTTCTAGAAAGGGGTTATGACCTAAGGAGGCTGAGAAATCTTATACTTGCTGAACCAGAAATTAGGGGCTAGTCTGAGCCCTAATTCAGTGGAATGCTACTAAATAAGCCATAGAAATATTACAGCTGAGGAATTAACTCCATATTTAAGCACTCACATAACTTTTTCAACAGGACTAATCATTGAGATGAAATTGCACAGGCGATTAAGCAATTTTCTGAATCAGAGCCTACTTGTTTATTGTTGGATATTTGTTTGGGATTTGTGTTTTATTTATTTATTTATTTATACAGTCCATTTTTAGTCATACCAATGTGAAAACATGGACAAAGATCCCCCTAAATGTAAAAGGAGCTAAAAGAAAGTATGTGTGTCCATTTTCTAGGAACTGAATTCAGGGACAGAGTGGTATAAAAACTCTCATATTCTAATTTAGTAAAACTCACAAACATATGTTTCTTGGTGGCATCATCCCACTCTGACTTTAAAGAAGTCTTGAAAATACATGTTTAAGATACATCCAGGATTGTGACAAGTGTATCATATCAAATGCAAATGGCACTAGAAGATCTGCAACCCCATTTGGGTGCCATTCTCAGGAGCAGCAAGAGAAGAAATTAAATGCAAGGTGTAAGAGACCACTGCTCCTTCTGACAGGGAAACTTCTGTGCAGAGCACCATCTTCCTAGATGGCTGTCTGGTTCTGGCAGGTCTCCATGAAGCACCTCAGGGGTCTTTCCACAGGTATGCAAGGAGCACTGTGGGTCATGCAATTTAACCCTGAAAGTGGCTCAGTGAGCAAAAGGTAGGAATTTTCAAAGGTTTTTTCTTCCTTACTTGCAGCTTATCCTCCCCTGAATGTCAGCTGAGAAAATTTTACATGCTGCTCTGTTATTCCTTTCACAGGGCTTAAAATAGTCTAAAGTGCTTGCATTCAAAGATGGGAAGAGCCCTGTAGGAGCTTGTTGAATCCCTACCTCGAAGAGCCTAAACCAGCAGTTTAAATTAATTAAGACTATGAATCTCTTCTATATCCCAGTCCCATTCTTCACCCACCTTTCTACCCTGGAGCCAATCCAGTCCTCTATCCTCCATCCTGGTTCATTTCTACACTGGAAGAAAGGGAGAGGATGTCAAGTATGGGAAACATCACTGCTTCCATGGATAGACAACTGGCACTTTCAAAGAGGGAGCTGGAGACACAGAGGAACACAGTGTCATTTGTTGTATCCTCTGCTTCAGCAGTTTTTAGATTGCCCCAGATTTGGCAAAAAAATCATACCTTAGGCCAGGACGTGACAAAAGGTTTTCTTCTCTGTCTGCTGAAACAAGGATGCCTGTGTGCTGTCCAATCTGCTGGCCCTTCTGCACAATTCCTTTAGAAACCTGCTGCACATCTGTGCGGGGACGCACTGAAGTCATTACCAGCAGACTGGAAAATGTGCAAAGGCCAGTATTGTCTTCTGGGCCGCTGCTCCACTTTGAGTGATTTGCACTTTAAAGAGATTTGAGGCTTCTTGAATGTGTTCATCTTTGTAAAATTATAAAAACTGACAGTGCAAAGACAGGCAGAATGATTTCATTAGGGCAACACACATAGTAATTTCTAGCTGCATCCAGCAAGTTACCAGGGATTGGTAAGAGTATCAGAAGAGTCCTTCTATTCACCATTCCAGTACCTGCAGATCCTTATACTAAACCACAGACCAGCTTTTTTGTCCTCAACCTCCCTGAACTGATAGAGTGCAGTAGTTCTCCCTCGTCCCACTTGTAAATTGCATCCTTCCCCTTCCCCTCCTTGTCAAGCTTGTAAATTGGATGCTAACTCTTCCCTTTCTCTACACATCTTGTGACCCTCTGGGAGAGGAGCTTTGGGCTTCTGCCAGAAACCACAAACTAGGCTGTGTGAATTTGCTTGTAAAACTGAACAGCATGTTATCCCTGTGGCATTTACTTTCAAAGTGTGTGACTATTCAGGTAAACATGGGAGTCCAGGCCCTTTATCTTCTGTGCTGGAGGCAATTTCCAAAGAAGGGCTCTCAGAGCCTCACTGTCAGTCTTTGAAATCTAGGATGGAGCTGACTGCATGAAGGTTTGGTGCAATGGCAGTGCTTGGCAAGTAGAAGAAAGGTTGCCATACACCAAACAGAGTAACATGAGCATTGGCATTTGTCATTTAGGCAGAAATGGGCTGCAGAAAGAAAAACCAGTGAATTTCTTTCTTCTGATTCAATCTATTTGTTGTATCTGCAGCCTGAGGAGAACAACCTGATAGCACTGTCTTTTCCTCATCTCATAGATTACTGCATGCTGGAAAAATGATGGGAAAGGTCTGCCTTAGAGTCAGTCTCACCTCATTTACTAATATTCCTATATGGTAAAACTTCAGCCATGATGAAGGGTCCATCTCTGACCCTCAAGTACAAGAGAGGAAACATCAATAGAAAATTATTAAGACAGAGTGTCTAAAATCCAGCAGCACTGGGAACTGCCCAGTAAAAGTAATTTCTGATAAATTAAATAACAATCTGCCAACAAAAAGGAACATGACCACTAAAATGGGATTTAACAGTGGGGAGAGAATCAGACAGCTACAAGCACCTTATAAACATCCAATTGCAGGGATCAAAAGAGAAGGGGGAATTTCTTCTTGTCTGGGGAAATTTGACCACATCCTTAAATAATATCTTCACATTTCAGAAGTCATAATAACAACAACTTGTGTTCAATGCCTTTTGTCCTGGAGGAACCCAAAGAACATTACTAATGACTTAGCAAACTGTACAACAACATTCACCCACTCATTCCCCTCCAGGCTGAAGACTGACTGCAGTTGGCAAGCTTTCCCTTTTGGTTTCCAATGGTTCCATGGCTATTTCTCTAGGCCACTGCTTTTATATCTTTGTTTTGCTTTAATAGCAAATTTGCTAGCATGGGAAAAAAGGCAGCTCTTTTCTCAAGGACAGCTGCATGAATATAATCAATTTTGGGGGGTCAAGAAAGAAAAAAAAAGAGAAGTTTCATGCCATTCTAATACAAAAAATATCAGTTTTGCTTTCCAAAGGAGGTGGGTGGGGAGGGGGGTCTTGTTAATTGCAGAACAAAACACCCCACTTGAAAACACAGAATATTTCATTTGCTGCGAATCAAAACTTTTTCTTAATGTTTCCTGAAGACTGAAGTTGACTCACCTGTAAAACAAATCAGATTTAATTTGGCAAATGTAAATGAAACTTTTCAACTTTCAAAATGCATTTTTTCTTTTGGACACAACTTCAAGAAAATAAGAAAATCCATGTCACTTGGTGCTTTTCTTTGCCCGAACTCAAAGCAATGCCTAGACACAGCCTAAGGAGAGGACAAGTACTCCAGTTCCTGCTGTCTCTTCTTGTCTGCCCACCCAAACTAGCAGCAGCACCTTCAACAGATCAAGATGGAGTTTTTCCTCCATGTATTCATTCAGTTCAGCTCCCATTGGAGCTGTGTAAATTTTACTGTTCACTGCATCCTGTGGCAGGGGGTTACACAGCTTTTGCATTGAGCACAATGGCACTTTGTTTTGATTGTTTCAGTTTGCCTCTTGGTAATTTTCTAGAAGCAGGAGGCATTCAATCAAAGAGTGCACAATCATTCCTTTTTCACCATCACCATGCAAATAACTGCTTTTCTCTTTCCATGGGGAAAACCTGTGTGCGCATGGTCTCTACTCCTGCAGAGGTGTTGAGAAATTGCTTTGGCTCTCTCCTTGCTCTTGAGAAACTATAGTTTCTATACTATTACTGTAGCAGGAGGCTAAACTTTATAACCAAATGTGTACAGGGAATCTGTGAACGTATTTTGTTTATGCACCCCAGAGTGACCTTCCCACACCACTGTAGGAGTAGCTCAGATACCTAAAGCATAGATACGGGACAGACACAGGACCTTATTGGACTTCCTGCAGTAGGAAACAGAGCCTCTTGGGGATCATAGGTATGATGAAGGGCAACAGAAGACATGCACTTCAGGGAAAATAGCATCCAAATTGTACTATGTGCCTACATACAGGCACACATTTTGATCTCTGGCAGTTTCCTCTTAGTATAACATCTGAGTAGGTCAAAGATGCACACATTTTGTCCCCTTGTTACAAACAGGACTGATGGAAATTACATTCCTCAGATGAATTCCTCTGGCGAACTTAAAAGGGACTGCAAAATACCTTACAGGCATATTGGATCACCGGATACTGAGCTCAAGAGATGCTCCTCACACTTCTGGAGCAGAGCTGGTGAAAGATAACTGACCTATAAAATGAAAATGAGAATCATGTCCCTTTTCCTCCCTTAAAAAAAAAAACAAAAAAAAGAATTGAATTCAGAGAAACTGAGAAACACATTAAGCAGAGTGGAGGGAAAAAAAGCTTGCTCATCCAGCCTTTACAAGCACCTGGGCTTCTACTGTGCTCTTTGTGCAATGAAATATTATAAAAATGTTATTAGAAAGACAAATTTATGTATAGCAGGAGAAGAAGAGGGAACAACATCCTGAAACCTTGAAAGATTAATCAGCCTCTTTAGGAGAGAGATATTAATCCTCCCCTTACTCATTTCTTTGAAGTTTTGGATCTTTTCCTCTACTCATTGGGCAGTTTAGAGCAACAGAAAAAAGAAATACAAAACAAAGCAAAAAACCCACCCTAGTTCCTTTGAGCGCAACATCCTTTTCTGAACTCAGCCTACTGAGATAGACCTCAGCTATAGGGCAGGTGGAGCAGGAGAGAGCTAGGTGCTCAAAGAGATTCTTCACAAAAAGATCTTACTCAGATTTTGTTCATGTTTTCTATTGACACAGAGGTAGCGAGAAGAGATTCAATTTTAAGTAGGATCACCAACAAAAAAGAAAAGCTAAGACTATATAAAATGTGTATCAGCTGCTGAAAAACACATAGAGACTCCTTTTTACTTTAATCACTGTTCCTTCATTTCAAATCTGATGCAGAGGCCAGGGAAGCTCCACAAGTTAAAACTTTAGTAGCCAACTTCAGGCACCTGCCTTTGTTTTCACAGATGGCAAATATCAAAAGGCAAATCAGCAGCTATGGTAGTTAGAGGATTAAACATAAATCTTAAGACACTGAGTAATCACTGAAATCCCAAATCACAGGTAATTCAGAAAAATCTGAGTTTCATTTCATTAGTCCCTTTATTTATCATCTCAAAAATAACAGTTATGCTAATTAATTGCTTTCAGCTGCAAACTGTAAGTGTTAAGTGAACTTTCCCCAAAGTGCTGCATTTCAGAAATTAGGATGTCTACTGTGCACAGGGATAAGCCTGGTCTGGTTACAAAGCATGGTGTTACACAAAACCTCTTGTTTCCCTTCAGTTTTTGTCTTGGTAGAAAAGAGACTTTGGTGTGTGTTTCAAGTTGACTTGTTAACGGAATTAAGCCTTTCTTTTTTAACTTCTGTGACTTGAGGAAAAACAGATCATTATATTTTTTCCCCCTGAAGTTACAAACAGAGAACTTGGGTGGATTGCCTGGGTTACCAAGCCCTGTCTCCACAATTGCAGCAGCTCTTCAATAGCTTTTTACTTAGGGGGACTACAAATCTTCTACTTCTGATGTTCCCACACAGCACAGGCTGCAGGATTCTCCCAGCGCACAGCAAAGTGGAGACTGTAGGAGAGGCTGGGAAACTGCACAGCAACTAACAAAAGCCATGAAGGATATTGCAAAAATCCTTTTCTCAAAAAAAAAAAAAAAAAAATTGTCATATGATACTTGGAAAATAGATCTTGTCCTTTCCTACGGAGAAGTGTAAAAGCAGATTTGAGCTGGGGAAAAATTCATGTCCCTTCCCAGTCCCAGCAACTTGATTAACTGTAAGCATCTGAGCCAGACACACCCAAAGCACAATGAGACTGATACAAATAGAGCATGTACATGTGCCCAGGAATGTTCTCTGGCACTGAAATCAACTGGCACCGAAATTAACTGGCACCAAATAACTGGACTGCTGCTTCCCTCAGACCCCCAAAATAGGCTGGCTACCTGAAAGCTGCCTTCTGTGAAAGATTTCTGGATCAGCCTCTGAGCAACACCTGGAAGTAAATTCTGGAGAGTACTAGCCAGCATGGGCAGAATGCTGACAGGGATACCATGTTGTGTTTTATACCATTGAGCAGTGTAAGAATATGGGCAATCTCATGCCAGTGCCTGAGACTATTTCTAATCGTTCTTTACTTTTCTGGTATAAATGTGGTAAGTCTCTTGGAAACTTTTGAATGGATTTAATTATGCGCCTTATTTAATTTTGTGCAACCTATTATAAGGATTTTTTTTCATTAAACCTGCTCACCATCAGTACTTGAGGTTAGAGCTTCAAGCTGTTATTACTCAGTATATAGGTTTTGTGGCAGTGCTTGTGTGTGGCCCATAGTATTAGCCACCAAATATAAACACAAGTAATCATAACAAATTTTCACTCAGTGGCTATTTTGTAATATTTATATAAAATTTCATTGACCTATAAAATGTTTCTCAGTAAGTAAAATTAATACCCTTGAATAGGCAGGAAGTAGAGCCCAAACAGATTTGAAGAAAAAAACCCAGCCAAGTCATTCAGGCACCTTTCTCTAGTAAACACCAACTAATTCCATGTGATTGGGCCAACCTCAAATACTTAACGTGGCTCAAATGAGACAATCATGAATTAGGCATTCCTTTGTTAATCCCATGTCCCAGAAGACTTCAGCAAAGCCATTTTCAGACTCTGTGCTATGGTCCATATGTCTTATATTCATTTTGACTCGAAGACTTTGGTACCTTCAGAATTTTAGTACATACCACAACTAGCAAAATAAGAATTCTTGCCTAGAGACTTGACGTTGTCAGAGTACCAATAGCAATAGCTGCCAAAAATGCCTGGAGGTTCCAGGATGGGAGTTCCCTGAGAAATGAAACAAAGAGTCTGGTGGGTGCCAGACTCAAATAAATGACATTTAATTCCTTCCAGGTGTGTGTCCTCTAACAGCAAATTCTCCTGATAACAATTCCATTCCTCCATCTCAAACTCTCACAGTACCTTTATATTGTCCACCACATTTACAAGTTCACTCCAATGTCTGTTAACTCCTCCATATACCTTCATCTTCCTTCCATGTTCTTCTATTACCAGTGAGAAAAATATCAATATACCATGGCATGTACCAGCTGATTAGTCAGGTAAAAAATGGAGAAAACAACACACACACACGCACACACACATACACACATACACATATATATGATAACTACGAAACAGTTTTGCAACCTTTTTTCATAACAGGTACTTTTATTATGGTCTTAGCTATACACAACAACAAATTTTCACTAAACTTGATGTAATTTTTCTCTGAAATCTCCACCTCTGACAAATTTCATACAACTAGGCTAATGGCTTAAAACTATTGTGAGAATATAAAGGTGAAAAGGCAGACAAAGAGAGCAAAATCATTAAAAATTTGCTCCTTTTTGTTTTTTGTATTCCAGATCTTTTAGAGATTCTAAATATAATTTATTTGTCAGAAATTCAGCAAGTAAGTAGGTAACAATCAGAGGAAAAGCGACTACCAGGTATTATTCACAAGTCTCCAATTAGTCTGTGTGTGTGCGCTTGTGTGCGTTCCCACCCACCAAGGGACACCTGTCTGATGAGCTGCATCAAACCCCATGTCCCAATGAAAATTGCAGATGCACCGAAAAGAGTCAAGCTCTAGCAGATCTTTCTCTTCCCTGCTGCTCTCTCTGTCTTCAGTTAACTCTGGATGCAGCCTCCTGTTACAGATTCCTGGTTATCAATTGCAAACAGAAGTCCACTTATTTTCTGGAAAGAAAAATATTTTAGATGCAACAAGGAAGTTGCTGGTTGGGGTTAAACCACAGACTTGTCTCTTATGAAGTTGTGTACATAAGCTGCCAGAACAATCAGTTCTGCAATTCTAATGCTTGTAACTAGGGTTATAATAAATTTTGGTTTAAATCTGGGAAGGAGATTCATGTTGTAACTCTAACTCTGGAAGACATTCATGGAGTCATCTTTGCCTGAGGTTCAGTCTGAGGTCTTGAAGATGTTTTGTGGCACATGAACTAGACCAATGTCCTTCATGATCACCCAGGAGGCAGTGAGTTACTCCTCAGTAGTACTTCCAATGTAATTCAAGTGTATTTATGTCTAGATATCTTGGCCTTTATCCTTAGGACACTTTACAACTGTTGTACTCCATATCATTTCCTTGAAGAAACTGCTCTGAAAATGGAGAGAAAGCCATGACCCTTCACTACTGAGATGTGCACAGTCTTCTTAATTCTTAATTTAATTTAAAAAATTTAAAAGTGAAAATATGAGTCAAAATGAAAGGTAGTAAGAGAGAAAGAAATGGAAACAAAAGCTTCCTTTACTTTGATCTAGAAACCAAGCAACCTTGGGAAACCTGAATGATACATTCACTTTGTTTTCAAAAACCTCTTAACAGAATATAGACTGCAACAGAAGTTATCTTGTCCAGAAGAAAAAGTAAATGCTAAAACCAATATATGTCAAGGGAACGAGTGTCATAGTCATAACAGGCATCCCAGGGAGCACAGCTGATCACGTCTTCTGCTTAAAATAAATAACCCACTGTACATTAGGTTCTGACAGAAGAGGTCCAATTGCAATGTTTTCCACCCATTTAAAGATTTATTTTCATAGGGCCTCCACAAATTTTCCTAGCTGTTAGAAGACAGAGTAAATGGGAAATCTCTTTCTGAACTCATAGCCCAGTTATGGCACAGCAGCATGCAAACTGTAGTCATCAAAATGATCAAACAGAAGAGACAAAACTGACATCTGCACACCAATTACCATACAGTTTATCACTTTGCCTGAACTATTGTTTAGTTTTGCACAAGACTACTGCACTCTCTTCCTCTGGTGCTAGAAGAGCTCTGTAATAAAGAAAGCTGGAGTCTGCTGCTTTGGGAGGTAAAGCACAGCACAGCAATTGTCTTGCAGCCTCAGAATGAGGAACTCAGTTTTCCTTTGCCTTTTTCCAGCCTATCTCAAGATCACAACACGAACTTGAAGCTCCTTTTAGGACCGAATATCCCCCTGTCTTCTCTAGGGCAAACTGGGGTGGTATCATATCTGTCCTTAAGGCTGGCCCATTGATGGCTGGTTCCTCCTGTGTGCAAACAGGGCAAGGAACACATAAAACAGCAGTCTTTGAAGAACATTTTGTATTTTCCCAGTGAACAGTAGCAGACTACATTAAAGTCAAGAGCCTCCCACCATCCCAGCTTTCTGCAGGGGCAGTGTTGAGATGCTGGGCTGGAACCTGTCTGCTACAGGGAAGCCTCACACAGACTGATCGGTTAATTGTGCTTCATACAACAAAGCTGCTTGTAAGATCTGATTATATTTCTTCCATCAAAACTGTTCTTGTTCCCTCTGTGAGAAAATTGAAGGTTTGTCTCAATGGAAAACTGGATTGTGAAGGAATCATTTGCTTTCCATAGGGAATACCAAATTCGGTCAGTTATTGCAAGCCTGCCATTTTCAGTGGACAGCCACAGCTTCCAACCGAAACAACATATTTCCACATTACTTAAATGAAACAGTTTCATTTGCTTTATTAACTTCAGCCACTGCCTCTTCAGGAGCCACAATGTCTTCTAAAAATTGTGGTTTGACAGCTTCACACCCCACTCTCCCCTTTCCAATGGACTCTCTGCCTATGGCCAAAGCTGTGCCAGGACAAAAAACTGCATGACCCCTAGGAGAGACAAGGTTTTGAGAAAGGGCCTCACCCTGAGGAAGACCAAGTTCAGTTTCTAAAATATTGTATATTTTGTGGATGCATCTGAACCAACTACTGATGTGACCTCATAAGAAACAAAGTTGAGGTGAAGGCTCTGTCCTATTATCTGCCAAGCCCTAAGCTGTTTAGAAATGTCCTGATTTTAGAGCATAGATGGAAATCTCTTTGGAGAAGCTTCTGCAGGCAATACCCTCACAGCCCAAAGATGTCACAGTTGTTGCTCTGTCTGAAAAACTGGGAGAGTGGAAGGGAAACTGATACTGAAACCAGAGAAAAAAAAAAAAAAAACAATGCTTCTGGTAAGATGTTCACAGCTTTACTATCCAAACATCTCTTCCTTCTTTGACAAAAGCCAAGCTCATGGGACTTGCCATTGGTGGGCGTTGCTTTCTTTCCACTCACTGCTGTACTGATTAGATGTTAATAAAATGAGTGATGATGTGCATCTTTATTGAGTGGTTCAATTACAGTTTCCCTTACCACAGCCCTCCCACAAGAAGAGGGCAGGCTATGCCAAGGGTTTGACTTTGTTTTTCAGGTTCATAGGGGGTAGAAGGGTTCCTTCTCTGAAAGCAAAAATCTGCTCATTCCCCTGAAAAGAAAATAATCCCCCTTTTCTGAGCCAATTTTCTGCTGATTTTTGGCTCAGTTCCTTGTTCCATTTGGAAGCCATATTGCAGTGTGAGCAAGGAAACAGCCAATAAACAGGGGCTCTGGTATTTGCTTTTCTGGAAGTCCCAGACAAGACCCATAGCTAAAGGACTGTGATCAGTATCCCAGAAACATCTGCTTTCTTTTCAAAGCTGAAGTATTCTTTTTATTTTATTTTTTGCCCCCCTCTTGGCCCCATAAGCACCTTTGTGCTGTGGAGGGAACAGGGGAGGAAGGGGAGCTCTCAACTCTGGAGGCAGAGCAGAGTGAAAACTGAATTCTGCAATCTCTAGATAGTTATGCCTGGCACCTAAAGGCTAGGGCAGTAATCCTTACATTTCTTTCACACTCCATTGATGGATGGTGTGTTGGGGGTGTGAAATCTATTTCCTGTTTCCTATTGCTGTCCAAGTGCTGGAAATGGAGGATGAGCTTATTAAAGCTTCATCCCACTTAGCAGATGTTGTACTTTTTTAATGGGATTGGGGTTTTTTTTTGGTTGGTTGGGTTTTAGGTTTTTTTTGGTGGGTTGTTTGGTTTGGTTTGGGCTGGTTTTTTTGTTAGTATTAACATCTGGACTGCAAAGAAAGGGCCACAACGTGGCTGTGGAGTGGAGTTTCCAGGCTGCATTTAAAGCCTCTTCCATACATTGACCTGGCAAAGAGCAGCCACAAGCTTAAGATTAGAAACATTTTAGGAGCCCAAAGAGGTGTGTTGTGTCAAAAGGTTCTACTGGTTTACTGAGCTGCTGTCAGAGCTTTTAAGGCACTTATGTGAGTGTGCTATTTATATACAGTTATATCTACATACATGAGTGCCTAGGCACACCTTGTGAAAAACAAGGGCTTAGTGAAGGCTTCCTCACCTTTAGAAGGTTTGTTTTGAAGGTCAGTTTTGAAGTCAGGACTAAACTGATTTTTAAAATTCATATTATGTGCTTGTTCTAGTTCCAACAAAAGTTCAGAACACTCTTGACTTGTTTGAAGACCACATAGATTATACAATAAGTCACAAATATCTCTTCTGGCTCAGCACTTTATAATTCTAAGGAAATATGTATTTGTGTTTCAGTACATATATGCATCTATTTACAGTTTTTTTGTTAAAGTCATATATGAAAACATGAAGTTTGAAAAGGGATTTGAGCTTCACTACAACTTGCAGAGAAGTTGGAGAAGTTTCTGATTAATCTAGTTTTAGGAAACAGGGATGCTAAGGCATTAAGATGGGTGTTTTTATATAAATAAATAAGATTTCCTATGAGGAACATTGCAGAGATGACCCTTTGAAAGCAACAAATATGCACAGCAGTCGTTTGTGCTGAGTATGAAGTGATAGGAGATTTCCTCCCAACACTTACCCACATCATATCAAAACACAGTTATGATATTTTCAACTCATGTTAATTCAAACATTAAGAGTACAATCCCTTACCCCACTCCAAAATTTATGTTTATGCTGTCAATAGATTGGACATTTGTCCTCTTAACCGATAAACCTTCTGGATTGTTCCTGAACCTTTCTCATGGAAGAGATTGTATTATATGATAAATTTCTGAAGCACAGAAATAATTCAGTATGCTGGAAGTAGATTCAAAAATTAATTTTTTCCCTTCAGTGTCAATAGGCTTTTGAACTCAAGTTTCAAGGACTGCTTTATTATTACTTCTCAAAATACATTCTGGAAGTTTTAAGAGGAAAGCAGAAAGAATTTCTGCACAGCATTTTTATTCTCTTTTGGTCTACAGTTTCCAAATTTTCCAGTGAAAAAATCAAGTTTCAATATTTAAAAAATATGTTTATCATATAGTCATAGAAAGGTTTTGGTTGGAAGGGAACTTTTTTTTTCAGTTAGGGAGGATTCATATGATTTCTTAAAAGAAGCACACAGGCAAAGAATACATGGAATGAGGTCTTACAGAACACTGTATCAGTGATTTCAACCAAAATTTGGAACCTCCTTTCCAGATAGGAAGCAGGAAGATTTACTCAAAAACATTAATTAGCTACATTCAACGTTCAAACACTTACACAATACATTGCTAATAAATACAGAAATTAAATCAAAGTTCCAATTCATTGCTTTGGGTAAACTAAGACTATACTAAAAAACAAACAAAACACAAAAACTTAAACTAAACAAACAAACAAACAAAAACAACCAACCAATCAAAACAAACAAAAAAAACCCCCAAAACCCACCATAACCTAAATCCTGAATTAAAAACCCATGGAGTACAGGAAACACAATTACAAGGGTGAATCCCAGCACTCTTTCTTCTTAAAAGTGCCCTGACATTGCTCTTCTTCTTTGGACATCACCACTAATATGAAGCTCAGTGCCACTGCAGAGCTCAGAAGCTCAAGGAATATACATTTTATTCTGATTAGAGGTTATTCCCATCAAGACCACCTCTCTTACTCAAAGTGTGAGACCCAAATTGGAAGGATGAAACAGAAGCTCTGCCTCTGAACACACAGGCTTAGATGGCCATTATCAAGACCTTCAAAGGGTAGGAAAGATAAAAATGAGCCTTCTGTGAGATGTTTTGCCATGGTCTTCATCTCAGGGTTATGTCAGAGAAATTGGAGTTAGATTGGCTTTACTAGTTGGTTTTCAATCATTTCCCAGTTGCTTTTATTAACTATCACTCCACCCTGCTAAAATCCCAATGTTTATAGTATTATTTTTCTGATGAAACATTTTCTGCTTTTGGATTATAATTATATCTAGTCAGAAACCAGAATTTTCTTTCCTTAGGATACTCTGGCATTTGAAAGAGAAGAGTTTGTATTCCAAATTGGAACAGAAAGCCAACATCGTGACATTTCTGCTGAAAAGAACACAGTAAAAATTTCTGCAGGGGACCAGTGAAATTTTCATTGTCATAAAATCAAAGTATGTTGTCCAGCAAATGAGAACATATTTCAAGAATGTAAAAATAAAAGTTATGCTTCAGATGAATCATTTGATTCATCTGTACATTAATATAAATATGTTTTATTATGATCAGACAACCAAAATCTCAAATTAGCACATTATATGGGCAAAATGAAAAGGAATAACACAAGGAAGAGCAGTTATCAAATTGTCATTTGTAACCAACTCTACAGAAAGAGCTATCTTCTTTTCCCATGGCAATTTGCTTTATGAGCAATCATTTCCCCAAGACTGAGTGGAATGCAGAGATCATATCATTCTGACTTTCTCAAGGCACATTGGATTAGCCTCAGTGCACATCATCTCTTGCCAGGTGGAAAGGACATAAAAACCACGAGGTTATTACGGAGGAGGTAGAAGAAAGGAACATCTGGAAAAGAGGACACAATTCCACAGGAAATCTGACTTCAATAGCCAGATCACTAAGCTGTAAGTTGCTGCTCATGCAACAAGTTATTATTTCTGGAGATATTGGCTTAGCATGAGAAGCCCTGTCTGGGGTGTTCTGATCCTCCAAAAGGTGGTGAAGAGGATAGGAACTGTTATCTTTAAGGCTAACACCTGAAGCTGGCATGCCAATAAAGTAGGAAGATTGAAGGAGACCTGGAAACTGCATTAATGCAACCTTGGGCAGGAAATTTCACCTTCATGATGAGCCTGTCCTATTCTCTGGTAAGTTCTAGCCAGTTTAAGTGTCCTCTGGAGGCAGCCAAGAAACTCAAACCTGTTATGAGTTCCCAGACATTATCAAATATAGACCCCAGCTGTTTTGGGGGACTGAGTGGGGGAAGGAGGGGTTATTAGAATATAATCAGATAAAAAAATCTGGTTCTGAGCTTCTGTATGCATTTGATTCTGATTGCAGTGAAGGTAAGCCTGTTGCTGTCTGTCATAGGCACAAGGACAGCTAGTAGAGTTTATTAATACTGAGCCCAGCACTTCATTTGGAAGACTGTGCCAACCAGCAAATTGTGCTGCTGGGAAGTTGTCCTCACATCTGTAGTTCCCAGTTCCCAGAAACTTGTGTATGTATACATGTATATGTGTATGTATATACTCTACTTCTCTGTGACAGCAGGTCTGTGCTGCCTCTCAACACAGCACAAGCCTGTGAGGGTTGAAGATCAGTATCTTTGTCCCTTCCACTGCCTGCTCTCACAGCTGATGTCTGGAGAGTTGCTATAAATCCCACAGATTTGGACCATGCTGACATGGCTCTAGCACATCATTGGGTGAAACCTTTCTGCTCACAAACCATCAAAAATCAAAGTTGAACAGAAAAGGGAATGAATTAAAGATTATGCACCAGGTCAGCATATGCACTGAGACCAGCCTCAAGTCTCCAAACGCCAGCTCCTCCTCATCCCTCTGAGCAGCCAGTGTGCATGTGCAGCACATGTAATCCCTCCTCAGAGCCCCAGAAGGATGGCCAGACCTCGAATGTCCAGTGTGCTCCTGCATTTTGAAGCAGGATACATTCAAATGAGCCAACAACTACATGTACATCTCCCTTGCTGGATCAGTAGGTTTAATGGAAAATATAGCTGATGTAAGGAGCTGGTTTTCTTCATGTGGAGGTGTTAAAGGACAGATGTCAGGTAACCAAGGGGGTGTGAGGGAAGAGATGGGGAAATAAATATCGGCCTTTGAGTGCTGTATAAGCCTCAAGCAACTCCAGTTACTTTCCCTGGCTGCTGAGGGCATTCATCCAGAATGGTAAGAACACAACTGAGATCACATCCTGGGCCTTAAGGGCAGAAATAAAATGCCTGCTAGTCTAACCAGGAAGGGACACAGAAAGTACATTGGCACCTTATTTCCTTACGGCTGTGTTCACAAACTTTTTTCTTTTGCATTCCTGACACTTTCTCCTCAAAACACCACTTTTTATTAACGATTTCCTTCTCCCTCCTTTTGTCAGCTGTCACAGCAGAGTTCTTGTAAGGGCCTGGTCAGAACAAAGTAAATACTGTTCCACTCGCACCAGAGGTGTGTCCGTATATGCTGATCTCGCTGTTACCCAGCAGGCTGCAGGAGGAAACTCTGCTAATCATCATGACTTGCAGCATCAAGTGCTGGGTGGGCAGGCTGCCCGGCGGGCTGAGGTGTGCACGCGTCTGTGTGCGTGTGTGCTCTCGCATGCACGCTCTTCTTTGCCTGCTTAAGATCACGTCGCAAGTCGCCATGCTAAAGATCCCACACATTCCAGAAAAGTACAGCCTGTTTCCATACATCCACAGGGAACGAAAGCTAAAATCACATTCCCTCTTCCTTGCCTCTCAAACCAGGGAAATATTGTCCTGTTAAATTGGACCCAGTCCTCGGGTGGTGTACAGTGGCATTGCTGCCTGGGCTGCTGTGTTGAGCTCAGTCACTGTCTCAGTGTATCCACTCAGCTTCTGATGCTGTATCTGTACCACATATCTGTCTTTCTAAATAAATTCTGATTGAAAACAAAAATTAAAAAAATGTGCACAGTATTGAGCAAAGATCTGTTGAGAAAAGCTCATACTGGAGAGCTGGGGCCAGATGGAGGTGAAACGCCCTTACACTGGAAAGCAAATTTTCACTGAATTTTCACTCATGAGCATGAGCATTGAACCTACCTCAGCTTCCAATTTGGGAGTGCTATTTTCCCATATTCCTTCTGCAGATTAAAAGAGAAGAGAGATACTGGCAGTGGAAGACCAAGTCTACTTGGAATTGAAATCTCTTTGGCTCTACCAGTCTCCTTCTCACAGACGTGGATGAATGTTGCCCTTGGTGGGCCACTGAGTAAAAGCAAGGTTCCTCTTTGCCTCATTACATTTGAATGTCACATAATTAGAGGAAAGGCCCAAGGCCAGATTCCCGTTAGATGTGTAGACCAGAATATTCCCTTTGGCTGTACTTTCCTCTGTTATCTCTCTGCAAGTGGAAGCAGATTTCGGGGCTGTGTAAGCCAGGTTCTCACATGATGCAGTACACTACTGATGTGGAATCACAAATTGTTGCAATTTGTTCATTTCCCAAGTACACACTAACCCTGTTTCCTGGAACAGGAGTTGTTATAAGCTGTATGTGAGCACGTAATTCACTGTAGCAGGATCTATCAGTGAGTAGAAATGTTCTCTTTCCACCATGGTAGTGTTCAGTCATCTTTTAAAATAGCCCAACCAATACCTCATACACCACTTATCTCCAGAGACTGTGCAGCCTGGCACCTCTCACAGTTAGGAAATGATGCAACATAAATGTCCCTTTCCAGCTTACACTTTCTCCACATTGTGGCCCTCCACAAGTTCATTTTTTCTTTAATTCCCTTCAAACATTTAACTAACACACATCAGCAGACACTGGCCTGGAACTTCAAAACTGGCTCTGACCTTTGCCTCAGAATATCAGAGATGTGTTCTTTTCATTTGCTCTAGATATGATCAAAACATACAAGGTAGATGTAATTTTCAGGGCTAGTTCAAAAATTTGACTCAAACACCACAATCCATCCTTTGCTGTTCAAATGCCTCTCCCATGTCTGCAGTGAAAAGGACCCCAAAATTTGGATAAGAGTCTATCTGAAGCTCATATTTTAAATGTTTTTCAGTGTGGTGGTAAAGTTGGAAAAGTTAATGTAGCTTCAATTAAAGCATTTCTTTTCTAGATATTTTTTCTTTTGGCAGGGACCAGGGAATATCTACAAAATAATAGTAATGGCCTGAGTCAACAGTGTGTCCCTCAGTAAATTGTAAATCATGTTCAATGAAAGCCTTTGCCTGGACCAGTACGTGGTGAAAATTGAGACCCCAACACAGATATGCTGGTAGTCCCATAATAACAGTTCTATATGTACACAGATGCTGATCTGTTCAAAAGGACAGTGTGTTTTTCATTTTCCAGCATTTGGCAAAGGAAATCATGTAGTAGTTATGGATTGGGTGACTATCACCCTGGTCAGCGAGGCAGGTATGATTTATTTATCAGCTTTCCAGCTTTCCACGGAGGATAAGGGGGAGGGAGAGCTCTGGAGGCGGCTGCAGGGGGAGAAGATGAGGAGAGTGGGGGAAGGGGACAGGGAAAAGCAAGATTTATATCCAGATGGGAATGTTGAGACAAGGGTGGGAGCCACAGCAGGGAAGGAGCTTCCACAATGAAGGCTATTCATCAACTCTTGCAGCAACACAGCTCTGAAATGGAAAGGGCTAGAAACTATTCCTTCAGCTCCATCCCTGGGGTGCCTGGGGTTCCAGCAAGGAAGCAGCTATATGCTGATAGCTGTACATTTTTGGGCTCAAATATCTCCTACTGCAATTGCATCTGACTTTGAGGATCACAGAGAGGCTTTTTTTCCTCTCTTCAATTCCTTGTACATCAGTAAGAAAATACATGCAGCATCTCTTTCATCATTAGTCCCTGAGCAAGGTGGACTACAGCAAGAGCAACAGAGTAATGAAATAAAAGCACAGGCACTACAAAGGATTCATGGTACTTGAGTTTTCAGGATCACAGAAACACAGAACAAATTAAGCTCAGAAAGATATTACAAGGGCTCTGTTCCGACCCACCTCTCAATCATGAGATTTCCCTGCTTTAATATCACATATGCTGTTCCCAGCACAACAAATTACCTTGTTTTCTGATATCTTAAGTCAATTTGGCTGTTTGTTATAACTAGTGGAAAATTTGGCCTAGAACTTTCGAGGATTCAGATGTTTCTTAAATAAAAAATCATAAAAAGAATTGTAGTGCAAGCAAACAAAACTGATTGATATGATATGATACGATATGATACTTGTATTTATGAGAGTAAATCTCAGAGTTTTCAGAGGAAGATACAATTCATCTGAGAAGTCTCTTAATTTATTGTCAATGTCCCCATGCATATTTGTGATGCAGGAACCTGTGGGTGTTAAGACGTGATGGTGTAAATTGCCAGATTTACCTTTTGCCAATTGCCAGTAAATTTACTCATTTCAGTGGGATGAGGCCAGTTTCATAATCAACCAAACAGCAGGTCCAAATTTTCTTTTTCTCCTGTTTTCTTTTTCTCACATAATTCATTTATAATCTTGCCAGGCTAGCAAGAAACAATGGATTAAAAACCAAATTGTGACATAGAAACATGACCTGGCATTTGAAGAACTCAAAGGCTTATCAGTTCATACGGAACCCAAGTGCCAATACCTATTTTTAATCAAAATACTGCCCTGTTTGCATAGGCTAGGGTTTCCCTACCCATGCAGTGACATAACAAAGGGGTGAGTTGTATGGAGTGCTGGAGATTTCTTTGATGCCATAATGCTTGCTAATGTTCATTCCTCCATTGCAAATTTTATTCCTCAACAAGAAAATCTTGCCTCTGCTCCTATTAAAGTCTCTATTTAAGTCTTTCCTCAGTTTATTTCATCTTAGTTCTATGTCTGACAAAAGCCAAAATATCCAATTAGGCCAAAATCTTTCAAGAACATTTACCAGGTTTCCCACAGGTGACACTGATTGAAATAGCAGAGGTTGCTGCATCATCTGATCTTGTCAGAGTACTGCAGCCATGCAGTTCTTACCATTCAGTTTGGCATAGCCTCCACCCCCACCACCTTTTTAACTCAAGGTGATGAGAATCTTGCTCACAAGTGTCCTTCTGCAGCCCTCTGGGATTGTCAATTGCTGTTGCATAGGTTTTGAAATAGTAATTCTTATTTCCTTTAAGGAAAAGTCCAGTCTGGATAGTCTACTATGATAATACCACTGCCCCCTTTTCCTTGGATATTCTATTTATCTCCTTCAGAATTTAAGCTATTTGCCCACAAAGAACACAGATGTGGTGGCAACAAATCACTGAAATAATTTCTCTGAAAATCACCATTTTCCAGGATGTAATCCCTGTGGACAGATATCTTCTCTCCCCATGGCCAAGGCTTTGGTTTCCCTGTTGCAGTTAATTATAAATTTCTCTTTCCTCTAAGTATGCTGTGATTCAATCCCATACCCTCAGTTCAGTTAGAATAGCCAGGATATGCATTTCTCCCAAAGCACAGCAAGTTCTCTTCATCAAATACTATGTTTAAAGAGTTTTGTAACATTCAGTATGACATGATATTGTCAAACTAAGCCTACATGTTTCTAGAGAGCTCTCTGAGGAAAGGTGAAAAAAGAAAATAACAGAAAGACTGGCTGAACAGAGCCCTTTGATGGCAGGATGGCTAAAAAAGCTTATGTGTTTCAGCTTTATTTCATAATACAGTAATGGATCCAAGGTTAGGCTCAGTCATTCTGGTGGGCTCTCTGAAAAGTCATAGTAAGAGATTATTCTCTTATTGTGATATCTCACCCCAACCTAGAACAGCCAGGGTTTTTTGTCCTGCTGAGATATCCCATAGACTAGAGAAAGAGAAAAATTGTCCAGAGTAAAAGCCTGGGGAGAGCAGTCTCCCTTTTACAAAGGCTTCCTTGCTCTTCCATCTATCCATCACTAGTCTAGAAAGAGCAACTTTGCTTTAACTGTCTGGGCTCAGTGCATTAACTCACAGTGCTACAGATGTTGGGTAGCTCAGGCATGACCTTGCACAAAATCCTAAGGGTCTCTATCAGGGGAACGGGAGGGTGTTCTGGGAAAAGGACTAAAATCCACACTAGATGCATTGTTAAGACTCCCTGAACTGCTGCCATAAATTCTCTAAAATAAAATCTCAATAACTTGGAATAAAAGGCTTGAGTTGAAGGATCTGGAGAGCACTGTGCTGTGACTCAGACTTTGGAGCATTGCTTGGCCAGGGCAGTGAGGCCAACAGAAGAGGAGGTAGAAAAGTCACCCAAAGCATACCTTGTACCCTCACCTGTTGTTTACAGATTGCTCACGTGAATACTCTCACAAATAATGGCAGCAAATGGTTTTCTGTCATTGAATAAATGGTTGCTGTTTATTCAGACACAGATGAAGCATTTTGATCTGAACAAAAGTAAATTAAGTATTAGTAAATTAACTATTTTTAGTATCATCTACTTTCTGGGCAAGCTGTTTTAGCATCACAGTAAGACTTTTATAGGATGACTGCTATACAAAAATCCAGTTTGTATATCTCCAGTGGTGGTCTGTATTTTTTAAACAATGTTTGATTATTTTTTGAGCATTTTGCAAGATAGGTTTTAGAAACATTTCATTTCTATGCTGTCTGTAAGCAGACTATGTATGGAATTTTCTTTCTTCAAAACTTTCAAGATTTCTAAGTTTTTCCCTCCCACTCTAAATAAGGACAAAGCCAAAATTCTCATGTTCAAAATACTTTTATTTAAGAAGTATTCACATGGAATCGGTTGAAACATTTTGAAGTTGGTTCTACTCCAATTTAAACCTGTTTTTCTTTAATATATAAAAACAGCTCAGCCAGAGGGTAGTTTTGAATCAAAAAACCTCCCACCTCCTTTTCATTTTGAAAATGCTGGAATGAGATATTTCAACACAATCCCAAAAGTATTTTTCACTTTCAAATGCTGAACATAGTCAAAACCAGCTCTTTTCCTCCAAATTTATTAATTTGGATAAATCTACAAATTAAAATTATAATCACTGCTTTTTAGGAAATTCTCCAAGCAGCTTTTCCTGCATTCATAAAAAGCTTTAAAGTATTACAACAGTGCCTCTGTCTCTGCAGTTGTAACTGAGCCCAGCACAAGGCTATGTAGTCCTTGTGTCTCAGGCTCAACTCTGATGTTAATTCATAGCAATTTTTGTTTAAAAGCATGTTCTCGCTGCTGGACAGAGTGTGATAATGGTGTCTCCTGCAGTTGTACCTCAGCTGGAGTCTTCACATGGTGTTGCTTCTCCAAGTTTGCTCCTGAAGGCCATGCTCTCAGCAATGGTGCAGAAGGTGATGCACTCTGGCTTCCCTGTCTCTGGAGAGCTGAAATAAGTGCTACTAGAAAACAAATGACTGTGTTATCACTAATTAATCCCCATGTGCATTTTTCCCTCACAAAATTGTAATTCAGTTAGTTTCTCTGACAACTGAACTTCCTGATTCCTAAAGCCATAAGGGAAGCAAATAAGGCTAGAAATAGACTGATCCAGGCAAACCCAAGTAAAATACCTTATTCCTGGTATTTGTAAGACTGTGTACTTCCCCATAACTGCTTTTGATACCTCAGCAAGTTATGCACAGGGAGAAATAGATATGAAATCTAATCGCATCCTGGTATTTCCAGCACCCAAATATCAGAATGCAAGGAAAAAGCTGACTCCTCTAGCTCCATGACTAATTCTCAGAGTTCATTTAGGCATGAAATCTAAATATATTACACATAGAAAACAGAGTAAAAAAGTAAAGCGTTGTGTGTTACCACCCTCTCTTTGTAATGAGAAACCAGGTGCCACAAGAGCACTTCAACAGATCCAATAGGATTGGATTTGATCCACTTGGTTGTGGATCAAAAGTCACCCTGGTAATGACACCAGAAAGGGTCCATTCCTTACAATCATTAATGAAGTAACTATTACACATGAGGGCTTATGATTCTGCCATGGAAATGAAGCCATAATTCTGTGAGGAGCCCTAGTGACCACAGAAGTCACGTGTACCACATTTCATGCTACCAGCAGACTTTGCTCCAGAGAGTACTGAAACTGGGAGGGACTTGGTGCATGTTTCATCTGCAAGCACATGAGAGGCTCTTCCACCGTTAGTCACTTGTTTTGCCTCCATCCATCCATCCATCCATCCATCCATCCATCCATCCATCCATCCATCCATCCATCCATCCATCCATCCATCCATCCCTCTCCTCTTTTCTCCTGGACAAATGGGTGGTAGTAGCAGCCTTGATTAGCCCTTTAGGACTCTTTCAAATACCCCTTGAAAAGGAAGAAGGTTCAACTCCAGAGTTGTAGCCAGGCTGTTGATACTTGGCTGGACATTGATTACACGTACATTGTGCCTTACCTCTGGCAAGAGGCAGGGACCCCAAGCCAAAGTCCTTTGTGTGTCCAAGTGCCTGTAGCCCCAGGTACTTTAGCATTACATGAGCATCCAGGCAAAAAAAAAAAAAAAAAAGGAAACATCAGGCTCACTTCTATATTTTTCCCCTTTTAAATACTACCTATTGAACAAGAAACTTCAGGGTGCATCCAGCTGCAGCAGGTAGCTGGATCAAGAAGATATATCATAGAAAGCAGATGGAAAATTAGACAGGAGTGCTGTGTCAAATAGGTCAGGTTTAAGCAAGACCTTGTGATGGAGCTGAGCAGATAATAAATCTGCAGATGGAAGCTGATTCCCAGATTGTCATTGAAAGACTGTTAGTAACTTTCCAGGTCATGTTAAGTGATCTGAAGATCCACGGGATCCTGTTGCCCTTAGTATGCAGTGAGAAGTTTGAAAAGATGGTTCATGACAGGCCAAATGAAACTTTGAGCACTAACAAGGATCCATGGCCAGCACTGGGAAGCTGGATTCATGTTTTTTTCCACTGACCCACTTAGTTATTATTTCTGAATTTTACATTACCTTCATATAAAATGTTGAATTAAGAAGTTTATTGGAGAGAAAAATATCACACCTTTTTTGGGGAGATAAATCTATTAATTCTAGCCATTTTTGGTAATAATTTCAATTTTTTTCTTTAGCACTAAGATAAATAAAAATCCAGTCTCTGCCTTGAAGAGTTTATAAATAGCACTACACTAATCTTGTGAAGGGCATGAAAGGGTCAAGGAAAGAAAGGAATTACTTAGGGTAGCCCAGGGAAGCAGAGCTCTTAGTGAAAAGGTAAAGCTAAGAAGTGGAATTTGGGGCTTAAACATTATCATAGTGCTTCTTGATATGTATTTGACCTGTAAGTGGTCTCCTAAGAGATAAGAGAAGATCTTAAATGCTTGGAACATTTCAGTTAGATTGGACTGAATTCCTAAAATTTGGCAAGGAGTTAGCCTTCAAAGAGATAGATGAGCTAATTAGCTTCTTTTCCATCTCCAGCTACCGTGGCTTTGTGTGTTGCCAGTGCTGACCTTAGAAAGGAAAGTGTGGGACATATCTGTGGAGATGTACTATAGTGTTGTATTTTCATGCACAGCCTCAGAACCACTGGCATGGAGCAAGATATAAGAAAAAAATGGTACTCGAAATAAAGTACTTAAGAATAGCAAGACAAACCTTTGCAAAGGGATCTGATGCAACTATTATTCCTCAGTCACCAGTATGTTCGATTTCTGAAACACCATTAAAAAATAGCAACACATTTTCACCCTGCTAACTACTACTGGTTAACAGAATGATCCCAGCACATAAGCACTTGATAGGCTAAAAAAATATGGAAACACTTCACATGCAATGTCTCACTGCTGATTCCTTGCTGTTTGTGTCACAACACTTTTCACAAGATAAATAATCTTGCCTGAAGTGAGTCACCTAAAAGACGTCTGTACTCCTTGCCCCTTGATATGTTTGTCCTTAAATTTCTGAATGGATCCAGGATTAGAAGTGTAGACATGGCCATGATCATAAAAAAATTAATAACTCAAAAAAATGATACTGTATGACTTTTGATTTATTTCTTCTTTCTGTTTTCAGTCCTGATCTTCCCAGCTCACATATCAAAAAAGGAGGATGTTATCCCCTCCTAATATTACAAAAAAATGAATTAGTATTCATCTGTCCTGTCCTTTTTCTAGTTAAGAAAAGGCCATGATGAGAAATGGGAATTTTGCCATTCTACTTTTTCATGTATAGCTTGCCATTCTCTTTAAATAAAAATGTTAAGACCTTCATCTAAATTTTTTCAGTCCAAAACAGACCTGAACCCACCATTTCAATATCTCTGAATTGGGAATGAATGCATCCAAAAAAAAAGGGATTAATTCAAGCTGAGGGTAGGAAACAAGAAATAACTGCTGTTTGCAGCCTCCGTGTTGATTTTCCTGCACCTGGAACTTTGTACTGACCAATAAACAACTCATTAGAAACAATTTGGACATACAGACTGCAAGCTTCATGTAGCACTAAACATTAGTAAGAGTTTTCACTTTTTATACTCATTCAGGAGATGAAGGCTGCTAACAGAAAACATCCAGGTGTTAGTAAATCATTCTTGCACCATTTTTCAGATGGATTGTTGCACAGCAATATACCTGGATATGTAGGCTTCATAGTTTTGGAAATTTCAAACTAAAGAAGTTCATCTTGGGGATGTGTTAGCTGTTACCTTTTGGGAAACACTGGTCCAAAGTAGCCATTGATCTGAACAGTTGGGATTAAAAACTGAGATCATCTCTTCAGAAATGCCAATGATATATAATTCACCAATGGGGCACACAAGTTCTCTAAACCCTTACCACATATTAGTCAGCTTTCCCTCTCTGAGGAAAAGGAATCTGAACATTTTGAGGAAAAGATGATGTTTGCACAGTGAACATTGATTAAGTTGGCATTGGTCTTTGTGTGTCCATTAGCACATAATTATTGCCTTTGAGATTCTAAAGGCTTAATATTGGCAGTGTGCATGTTAAAATATGATTTTATGCATGCATATTATGTGACGCACCAAGAACCTCTTCTGGAGTCACCATTTTCGGTATACAGTATTATGGATTCTTGCTTTCAGCACAGCACAGATTTCTAGGGTATTTTGTAAGTCTCCCCAGAGGGTTGGGGCTGAGAAGTCAGACATGTAGCATCAGGAATTAGTTATAGCTGGAAAATCTCTCTCTCTCTGGACAAATCTTGTCTCAGTGATCTTCTTTTGCCATCACAGCCATAGCAACGTTACTAGCAAAAGATGAAAGATATCTGACAACTTTGTTTCTCTGGAACCACAGAGCTTTCTACTATAAGGATAACTTTCATGTGGAAGAGACACAGAACTTTTTCCGGGAGTGGGTCCAACACTTTGAAACAAATCCTCATAGGACAGGACAACCCTCCAAAACCTCACCACCTTCAAGTCCTTTGCACATCAAGTGATTTCCTTCTTGCCTCCTGCAGTGTAAACATGCAGAACTGCCTGCATATTTGCTTAAGCCTACCCAGCTAAGATGTTCCACTACTCCCACCCCTCTTCCTGCTCTTTGCAATGCTTAATCATAACTCGAAAATGTGCCAACATTTATGAACTTTATGATGAGTGTAAGAATAAAGAGTAGACAACAGAAATATGTTTTCTTAGCTCAACTGACAGTAGGAATATGAGTAGGGAGAGTGGAAAGAAGGGAGGAAAGGAGGCAAACTCAAGGCACATCCACCCACAAATGAAAAAAAAAAAGAAAAGTAGACACTGAAATCTAGTTTGGTACAGATTTATGTACAGATCCAGCACTTAGAACTGACACCACCATGAAAGCTCAGAAAGGGCAAATTTGACAATTTACAACAAACCACAGCCCAAAAGCAGAAAAAGGCCCCTTCATCCTTCTACAAAACAAAAAAGAAGTAAAATTATCATAGGAGACTGGGAGTCAAAGACTCCTTACAACCAGGCTGTATTCCACAGGATCAAGAAGTCCTCTGGTACTAAGAAAATAGGGCAGTGTGCCTGAAACCAGGGAAAATGTAGCAGTGCAGGATTAAATCAACACCTACTCTTCTCCTGACCAAAGAAACACAGATTCAAAAAAGCAGTCCAGGCATTCTGTGCATCTACAGTCCAGCAGTCCAGTCCCTGATATCTGTGACATGTCTCCCCTGATTACAGCACTATTCACAATTTCAAAGCTATTCTGTGTGTTCTTTTCCCCCTCTCATGGATTTACCAAGAAGATCTTCAAAAAGAGCACCAACAGCAGTAACCTTTCAGAAAACCCTTTCCCACAGACATGGGAAACTCTGCTAGCTGTGGCAGTCCTGACTTGCAGTAGCACTGGTGTCAGGAAGCATGGGAAACTCATTTGGGATGACCACCATTCAGGGTGGTTTTAGTCTTGCCAGACTCACTCAGCATCAGAATCAAGTGAAGAATCACATCAGGATTTCTGGTTTCTGTTCTCCACCCAGTTCTGCACATATCCTGCCCAGTTCAGCATATACCTGGATTTTTAATTTTTTTTTTCCAGAAGTTTACAGTTGTATCTCACAGCATTAAATTTGCCTGTCCTTGGCAATGGTTCCCTTCCAGCGTCAGCAGGAGGGAGGTGTATATCATCCCTGGGATCTGAGTGAGTTTTAATCGATGTCAGGGCAGGGGGAGCTGCTGGTACAGTCAGGAGCTCCCTGTACTGCACTTATCCTAAGGAGCTGGGAGCTGGGGTGCTTCAGATAAGAGCTGGGGAAGTGCTGAGTGACTGTGCAGCTGAGAGAGAACAGTTCCTGCCTTATCCTGAAGTGGGAAGTTCAACCAGAATGGATTTTGCTGTTTCAAATTACAGGCTGGTGGCTCCAGGCATATGTAGAGGGGGCTGCCATCTCCTGAAATAGCAGCAGCAGCAGCAAGAGCAGCATGTTCAGATCGGGAGCACTGGGTGACATTTAGTAGTGAGGGTTGCTGCAAGATGGCCTTTGAGTGCAAAGGTCACAGCCCATCAAAATTCTGTTCATCACTGGCTGACCCTTCACTCCATCCTCTCCCCACCTTTTCCAGGAGCTGGGGGAAAGCATGCAAGGGCCAAACCCCATTGCATCAAGAGCCAAGTCAAATCTTGCAGTCAGAAGCCCTTCCCTCCTAAAGCTCCCCTTTTTCGCACTGAGTCTAAAGCCTTTGGCTACATGGGAGCTTAAATATTTTGTTGCACCCTCATCACTTACAAGAATGTAGCAACTGACCCTAAAGCTTTAATCCTCCCATTGTCTTTAAAAAGCTTTTTATATCGTCACCAATAAAGATTGCCTGTCTCAAGGGTTTTCCTGCTTCTCTGGCTGGGTTACAGCAGTGGGGTGGAGGTAGAGGAAGGGGGGTACAGGGTAGGGAAGAGGGCTGGATCACTGCCAGGCTTTAAAAGGCTGCTTAAGCATTTTTCTGTGGCTTGCAGGGTTTTACTCAGCAAAGTCTCCCAAGCCACAGAATATGCCTCTACTTGTATAACATTACAAAGTCAAGATGATTAGAGTGTAAGCCTCAGCCCTCTGGAAGCTGCCCTTTTGTCTCTGGGGTGTAACGATACATTATTTGTCCTTGTCAAGTTCTTATCTTATTAATGCACTGCATTATTTCTGTACTCCCTCCTATCCCTGCTCCCATACACACACCTCCCTCTCCTGTATTTCAATTAATGGAACAACTGTGTGTCTCTAACCCTTTTCAAAGCTCTGGACTGTGGCTCTGAGTGTGTGTGTGTGGGGGGGGGGGGGGGGGAATCTGTGTGTCTGTGTCTCTCTGTGTCTCTGTATGTCTGTGTGTGTATGTGTGTATGTGTGTGTGTACTGCACATGTGCGTTGGAGTGAAGCCTCCCTCCTCATCACCCTGCCTTCCCTGAGCAGCTCAGCACACTGCCACCCCCACCAGTTGCAGAATCCCCCAGCAGTCGAGCTTTGTGCCCCGCTGGGTTGTGCATTGTTAGCTCAGGTCTCAAACCCTGCCTGTTTGCAGTGCTTGGATCCACAAATCCTCATCACTACATTTCATTGGCTCTTTTTCACCTTCTCACCTCCTTCTCACAACATGCCATTTTCCTACTGACCCAGGAATTGCCTGCATCTTGCAGTATGTTCTAAATGGAAGGAAAACCCCTCTTATGCCTGTGGCTACCACAAAGCACAATGGAGAACCAGCCTCATGGAGTTGGCTTGTGACTTCTGTATGTTTTCTTGCACACAGGAATCACTTGCAAATATTTGGGAAAAGGATGTTTCGTCAGCCTAAGAGCCACTGGAATGGGTCAGGAATACTCCACAAGATGTTGATCTAGGGAAAAGGCTCCATTTGAACTGAAAATCTCCATGTCTTCAGAGAAGCTAATCACTATGGATGAAAAAAATCCAGGATGTAAGAAAGGGACAAAATTCACTTTGGAATTAAAGCAAAAGGAGGAGTGAGGGTATCCAGACTCCACTTTTAGCTCTCCCAATGGCTTTTATTTTATCTTTGTGAGCATCACATCCTCCCAAGTTGAGCAATATCCAACACGTAGCTCTCTGGTTTGTGCTTACTCCCCATCTATCTATAGAACATCTTAACCCTGCTTTTTGTTTCAACCATAAACCCCTTGAGGCTTGGTCTGTCTTTTTTTCCTCTAGCATTTCTCCAGCATCTGGGACACAATGGTCCATGGCTGAGCACCCTCTGGGCACTGTACAAATTCAAACCAGCCACAGCAATAAATAGTACTGCAGCAAAACAACAGGGGATAGGGTCTAAATTTTCCTCATCATGCTGCAGGTCCTGGCCACTAAACTGGAAAAGAAATGATTGAGCTAGTCTGCTGGTGGGCAGTGATGTAGGGATGTCAGTGGAGTCTGCTGACAAGGTGAAATGCTCCAGCATCACTTACTAGAAGTGCTGGGAGTCAGAGCACTCAGGGACTACAAAGAGACTGTAGATCATGCTGCTGTCCTCACTGCAGCCCCTCCCAGATGCTTCCTCTGATCTTTAGCGGTGGCATCTCTATTATTTGACTCCCAGAATTTCCAGGGCTCAGTGTGGGGCCTGCAAATAAGGCTTTGATTGGTATCATTAACATTTCTGAGGAAGTGCTGCCGCTTCCTGGCAATATACCCCACAGAGCACCTCAGCAGGGAGAGAAAAGGGGACTGGACAGCATTTCATTCCACAGACATGCAATAGGGGACAGACTGTTCTGTTTGTGACAGAGCAACTTTAAAATGCACGGTAGAAACACGTTTCAGAGCAAGAAAGTGAAAAAATTTGTCGCCCAATGAAAAAACAAAATCCAATCAGATTAAGCCAAAGGAATCTGTTCCACAAAGTGCTTTCCTTGGGCTGTTCAGTGCTCTCTCTGTAGTAACAGAACACCATTGGCAGGGATCTCTTCACAATCTCTCTCTTCCTTTTCCAGGAACTATTACCCCCTTCCTGATTTCATTAGAAATTATAGTCTGCATTTTGTCCTGACTGGGGAGAAGGGAGGAGGAAGAATTTTACCCAGTAAGCAAAAGAAAAAATTTTTTTCTGTTTTTCCCTTCACTTCCATAAAAGTTAACCCTCAAAGTTTTTCCTCCCATGAGCAATGGTTACAGACTGGTCTAGGAGCTCCAAACAAGCACAGAAATTCACGCACTCAAAATCTCAGAGTCTGCTCTGTTTTACTGCTCCTTTTCCTGTAAGACCTTTGGGACTGGTTTTAATTTCACATGAGTGTCACCAAGACTCAACCAAAAAAAGGAGGAAAAGCTTTACCCAAGTTCTATCCCTTGGCTTTAGTGGATGAACAATTTCTAATATACCCAGTTTGCCCAGAGACCAAATGGTGTGCAAAGCAGCAATCATTATTATGTTCAGTATTTTGAATGTTGCCATATTGTACCATGGAAAATAGCGCATAGAAGAAGGCAAGAGAAAACAAAAAAAAAAGCCTAAAACAGATCCTCAGTATCAACTTTAAGAAAAGGGGCGTTTTTTCTTTTCTTCCACAAAATCCCTGTAAAAAACAATGCTAATTTTGATATAATTTTCACATTTGTTATGTTGAGAGTCCACAAAACCCAGATTAAGTCTAGATGCTCACACCTGGTTTTAAAGGGAATTAATACTTTCAGGCAGGTAATTAATGCTGCAATTACTGTAGTATTTTGCATATAGTAATATGTTTAGCAGAAGTAGAGTATGTTCAATTTAATTTTTTCTTTTACCTTTCATGGAAAAATGTATCTTGCAAAATTCAAATATATGATTTTTGAACATATATAAATGTTTGAATTAATATATCATTTGGGAGCAAAAATATTGGTGGTACTAACTTAATCTACAGTGCTTGCCATGGGTAGATCTCAGAGTGTTTTACAAGGTGAAGAAGAGGGTTCTGATGTCCCAGATGGGGAAACGGAGGTTAGAAGAAGTACATGCAGGCACTAGTAGAGTTAGGAGTGGAATAATTATTTTTGAGGGCCAGGTCTCTGTTTTGCTCATGACCTTGATACACTGTGACTGTCCCCAGCAACTTTACAATGAAAAACAATTTCTCACCTGCAAGTCCCATTGCAATTTCAAGCATTTCCTCACTTCTCTAGGGAGAGAAGCTCTGAAATCTCAGCTGCACATCTTGACCCATAAAGCCCTTTGCAGCAGCCTCCACTGCTTATATGCCTGAAAGCAAATTGCATCATCAATGTTTAATACAATTACAAATTTCTCTGCTTAATGTTTATTTGCATTAATTATTGTTTCACCCAAAACCTGAGCAATGGGAAGAAGGATTGGAGCTACATGACAGCAAAGATAGCCCCCAATGACTGTGCACAAAAAGAGATACTAGGGACTGTGTCTTTACCTTACAGGTCTAAATATTTGTCCAGACACTGTCTGCTGCGGTATCCAAACTGAAGGCAGGTGACTCAGACCTAGAAACAGTTTGTTTGCAAAAAGAAACATAGCCATACAAAAGTATGATGCAAACATGGGCTGATAACATCATCTTTTTTGTTTGCCCAAGGTAAAAAGTCCTTGAACTTTTTCATCGAAGCAAAGAAACAAACATATAAATTAGTATCTCAGAAAACACCACAGGCACAAAGCTTTTGCACCAAGTTTTCAAACCTCTTATCAACACCAGTCCTCCCAAAGACCGTGTGTGTGTGTGTGTGTGTGTGTGTGTGTGTGTGTGTGTGTGTGTG
>CM031863.1:14115381-14387688 GCA_018697195.1 Certhia americana
GCAGAATCCAACTGAAAGATAATGCCCGTTTGTTCTGTGGTCAGAAAAGTCACAGGATAGAGTGGTGAAAAAGTAGGATTTCTTGGACTGACCTCTTCTGGAGGAAGTCCCCTCTTCTGATCAGCTGAAGAGTTCAGAGGGGATGCCTCTAGAGCAGTAGGCTGACAGTATTTTCAGTGATGAGAGGGAGAAGATCTCCTAGACTAGTCTGGGACAAAGGCAGGTGGAAACACACCAGCATTAAAAGCCCTCCTTTGCGCCCCCTGAGTGTGGGGATCAGGTTTGCCAAAGCTACTTCTCCTCATCCTTTCCCACCACAGTGGTTTTGCAGGTCCCATTCTGTTATGGCACCTGGTCAACCAAATTGGCATGAGGCAATGAGGGGGCTACTTCACCAACAATGGGGACAAGTAAGGATTTTGGAATGTTGTAGCCTGCAGTCCTGGGCTAACCTAAAAGTCTGGAAATAGCCTTCACATTTCTTGAAGAACCAGGTCATGTTCATAAGTTGTAGAACCTCTCTCAGCTCCAACACAGAGCCAGGCCAGGCCAGGCCAGCTTTGAAATAAATGAGCCACCAAGACAGAAGTTTTCCCCTTGACCCTGGAGAGAAACTCTTCTCAGCCATCAAGCGGAAAATCCCTGGCTTTCCTTTCACCTGAATCTCAGAAATAAACGAGAACTGCAGCAGAACTGGGTGTATCTCATTGTTTTCCTTTTTTAACTTGTGTCACTGAATAATGCCAACTTGTCTCCCAGAGGAGGGAACCCTTCAAATTAAAGTGAAAGATGCAAATGTCCTGGCAATGGGTGCCAAGCCCTCCTTTCCAGAATCCTTCCAAGGGGTGACACGAGGAGGAAAGTGAATGTGAAGCAGATGGCAGGAGATACACCCCAGAGGAACGATGGATATTTCTGCTGTGACCCACCAGGGAAAGGTTTGGAAGCGCTGACACTTTTATGGCATTCTGTTTTATTGTGCAGAGCATTTTTTTCTTGTTAGTTATATTTTGGCTTCTCTGGGCAACATATTTCTAAAGGGCAAGAGACATGTGCCCTACATGCCCATCTGCAGCAGCAGAGGCACAGAGAGCTGGCAAGATTTAATCTGGACATTACCTGGCCTAAATCTCTCTCAACAGAGAAAATATCAGTCTTGTGCTAGAAAAATCACCAAAATGAAGACCCAAGGCTCTTCGTTTTCCCTGCACAGGCACGTCTGTGATAAAAGACTGCATGCCCATCTGCTGTGTGCTCTTCTGCTCTGCTAATAACGTTCTTTTTGACACTGGCAGATTATCCTTTCTTCATCTGATGTGGAATTTACCTCAGTTTCCTCACTGATGGATTCTGTGACCCTTCATGAACCAAAATTCACTTCCTACACTTCTGCAAAAGACTCACAAGACTTCAACTTCTTCCTTGTCCTTTTTCTCAGCCTGCCCCAAGGACATCCTACATTCCTTATCTGAAGACATCCAACAAGTGGCTGTCTTATTCTTCTTCTTCAAACTATCACAAGGGGAAAAAAACCCGCAACTCAAACCCACACATCTTTGGCCTCTCTTGCCTTAGTCTCTTCCAGAGCTCTTGGATGTTTTAGGTCTTGGATAACTGTAAAGCAGGGTGGGGATACTTTCTACCTGAAGCCACAACTTCTATTAAAACCTGACATAATATTCAGATATCAGAGGTGCAAACGTGAGAAGAGAGATGTGTAAAAACAGCTCTCCAGCTTAGGGTGCAGAGCACCTGTGGAGAGGTCAGGACAGAGGAAGAGTTTTGGCATTTACCTCACAGCCAGCATCTGCCAGTGATTTTGCTAATTCATCAAAATAGCCAGATGAAAGCTTAAGGGACTAACCTCACTGTGCATGGAGATTTATCAGTTCTCTGAAGAGAATGAAATAAACAACTGCTGCCTTTCAAAGCTGTTCTGGTTTTTCTCCTTACAGAGATGATAAGGCTTCCAGGACAGCAAAAGAGATACTCACCTCCCTGTTTCTTTTAAATTCAAAGAGTTTCCCATAATACAGGCAACTGGATAAAGGCTTTAAGGGCAGTCTGACTTTCTAAGCATCCTTTTTGCCCACAGGATATTTTTGGCTTTGCTGCACATTCATATAGGATCCTACATGTTACCCATTAGGTGAATATGCAGATGATAGCAAAGAACTCAATCCAGTTCTCATCAGTAGCTAGTATACTCCAGCAATGTGGACATGCTACCAATCTCCTCTGGTGCTGTGAAGGAGACAAATTCTCTGGGAAAGACTCTTCAGGATGCTTGTTGTTGCAGGCAACACCACATTGAGAAAATGTGGTGTGCATCACATGCTCAGGAGACAAACACACAAAGGGCCAGGCACAGAGCAAGCTCCTCAGGAATGTGTGTCTACCCAGAGCATTGAACCATCTGCTTTTCTCAGTACTCAAGTGATGAGCTGTCACCAGTGATTTAGAGCAGTATTTTAACCAAGTTGTGTAAAAAAGAAGAAGAAGAAGAAGAAGAAGAAGAAGAAGAAGAAGAAGAAGAAAAAGAAAAAGAAGAAGAAGCCCACAGAACATTTCCAGACTTGGGTTCCAGCTGCTGAATACAGACATCAGGTTTCTATGGTTTTAAAATTAAAGTGAATCTGGAATAAAGCAGAGCCATCTGCAGAGGTTTCATTCACGTGGGTGGATGATGGCACCTGATGGACTTAGTGAGATTTTCTCCAACCAGCAGTTCACGTACCTTTCCTCTAACATCATTGAAGGCACCTTCAAGTCTGGGGCTTGTCTCTACCCTGGTGACTCAGAGACTTTTTAGCATGATAGTCTTGTCACCAGTGTCAGGAACCTTGATAGTTCCCTTCACTGCTGGGGGATCCTTGCCTTGCTCAAGGCCTTCACAATTTCCTATCAGAAAATCACACTGGTATCTTTTGAACCCAACCATAATAAATAAGGTCTGTAAATAATCTTGAGAGCAGAATTGTGACTTCCAGTCAGTCACTGCAGGTCAACCAGTTATATTTTCTATTATTAACTCTGACAAAGAACATAACCATGAACACGTCACTTTTGTGTTGGCATCCAGTGTATGGGGTTTAGTGCTCTCTGATGAAGAACAATGTGAACTTTGAAAAAAGATATAGCTACAGCAAAACAAGCCTGTGGGATACAGATTTGACCTTTTTAATCTTGCCACTATTCCCTTCCAGAGGAGCAAAGTTACTGCCCTATTTGAGCATGAAATCCAGCCCCCAAGAGCAAAGTAGGATAGAGCAAACACTGAAATTGCATAACATAAAAAATATGGAATTATACAGCAGCCAGGATGAGAACATGGAGAAAAAGGTACCAGAGGACATGTATCTCTACTCCACTAAATATATATAGTTTGTAAATATATAGTTTATTTGAAAGTATTTTACATTTAACTAAAGTAAAGCAGACAGTGTTATAAACTTTACCCTAAAAGTAAGCATTGCTGGTATTCCACTTGCTTCAATTATTGTTTTTTCAAGTGCTGTTTAATCCTTGCCCCTCTTAGTTAAGAGAGAAAATGGTATATTGTGGGTTTTACTTCCCAGGCCAAAGCAGAATGATGCTTCTGCAGGACTAGCTGTCTTTCACTGCTTTTATTTTTTTTTATCTTTGGGACTCTATCTCTGTGTTCCTGGAACATGACTACATTTTTTTCCATGGGTGATATCTCTTTCTTGAGATCTCTTCTGACAAGTCACATTTTGCATGAGATACATGATTAAAGAGACTTTACAAGAGATTTTACCTTTTACTACAGAAAGTTAATTGCCACTTGTCTCCAATGGACTGTAGGGAAGAAAAATTCCCTTAAAGAGGAATTTTTGATTTGAGATTAAAAATGAGCAGGTCAACAAGCAGAAAAGGTGAAATAGTGAGAAATAAGAGTATTTTTTTCATTAGGAAATGCCATTTTATCAAGAGACATGCTTTGCTGGAATATGTTTTCAGAGAGAGTAAATAATTCTGGAATCAGACTTTCATTTGGACTTCATTGGAGCACTTTATGGAACTAGTAATTTATGTGAACTACTTTTTTTGCAAGCTAAATCATTTAAATAGTGCTAACATGAATTTTTGAACCTTTTTTTGTATCTTTATATAGAAAGTGTGGCATTATGTTTGAACTATACCAAAACAGTAGAGTCCCACATAGTTTGATATTTCAGAAGTCCAGAAATTCAGAAGTTGTATTCTACAAATCACCTGAGTTTTTAATCATTTGCATCAATCTAAGACGATGATTTAAATCCTCTCTGGAATTCTGACAGGATGAGAATTGCATTCTTGACAACTTTACCTGCAAAGTTCAATATTGATTCTGAACCAGGACCCAACTAAAACTTTACTCCTGCTCCAAACCCCAGTTTGCTCCTTTTGTTCCATCATTGCATCCAGTGGCATTTTGGAAAGCGCTTCAGCAGTGTTCTTCACAGAAAGAAAATCCTGCTCCACCAATAAGGTTTTTCTCCTACAGGCTGACATTTTGGGCTCCTTTTTCTCTCTAGCAGGAAATCTATCCAAGTGGAAGGTATTGGAGGGTGAAGTCTCCTGCTGGCACAGACACTGAGTCTTGGGCTCAGACGTTGTGTGTAGGGTGCAGGTATGGGCACAAGCAGAGGAAGGGAGGCACAGGAGTTCTGGCAGGGAAAAGAGGGAGGTCAGATTCTTTCCCCTGAGGATCTCTCCTGCAGAACTGAGACATGTTTTGTAAAGCTAAAGGGACTGGGGCACCACGGTCAAATTCCTTCTTCTCATCCTTTGTAAGTCACATTCCTGGCCTACAAGACAGCCATTATAAAGATCAGTCAAAACCAATGGCAGAAAAGTACACGCTAGCTGCTGTACCTCAGTGTAGTCATGACAGGTTTTAACTTGGCCATTTTAAGAATCCTTGGGCCACCAGAATGAGTTCTATTGGCTAGCTCTGAGTGAAAAATTGGAAAAAAATGCTTTTCCCTATTTCTTTTACTGCCTGTAGGGCAGGTGCAAGCTGACAGCTCCATGACTATAAATTGCTGCTGGAGCCATTGAAGCCTTCTCTTCAAACCAGATGCTCCTCTTTTCTGCATGAGTAGCAGAACACATGCCCTGACCGTCTCCATCTATTTTTAAAATATGGGTTTCTTCATCGCTTGTTTATAGCTTTATGTGCTGGGAAAAAAAAAAAAAAAAAAAAAGCAGAATTAACTTAAAAGAGGAAAAAAAAGTCTGTGAGTCAACATTCATCCTCTGGAGGCACTGGAGAGATCTGGAGAGTTAAAAAATATATCTGCTTTGTTGCATGAAACCATAAAGCCAAACTAAAGAATTAATTTTTTTTTTAAATCCTGAGAAGGTTTTTGAGTTAAAAGTAATGAAGAATCTAGCAGAAAAGAATCTACCCTAATAAAACGTTTGAGGCCATTATCCTGCAGCTGCAGTTTTCCCAACAATCATATCACGTGTTCATCAGCTATGAGGGAGCTCAGTCCTTGCCAGGTCACCCAAGGATAACAGCCTGGGTCTTTGGAGTCCATTTTAAGAAACCATTTTGCAGGCACCATCCTCTCCACCGCAGACTCATTCCTCTGGCTTGCCTGTGAAGACGCCCCAAGTTTTGCATCTGTAAGGAAGCAAATGAAAACCAGAGGAAGCCCCCATTGATGGCATGTCACGAATCTGGGAGCTCTGGTACAAACAGCAGCTCCCCAATGAAAGAATGGCAAAAATATGGTTCTCAGAGCTGGAGAACTTCCTGTTGCTTTTTAGCTCTACCACTGAAGAGGGAGGAAATATGCGACATTGCAATATAATTATTCTTTTTCCACTGTCAGGGACCCAGGACAACCGCATTAGTCATGTGGAGCCATGAACAAGCTGCACAGGTCCTCCCAAACAAGTGGTAATAAAACTTCATTTCTGACAGTGCCATCTCCAGAGCTGATGACACATCTTTGTTTGCTTTCATTTAGATTTATGTGGATTTCCTAGGCCTCCCTTCCCTTTCTTTGATGTTGATCACAGACAAAATGATGTCACTCTTGGCCAGAAGCTGGCACCAGGCACAAGTGCAACAGCAAATGAATTTTATCAGTAATTCATGACATGCCTGCAGTGGGTGGTTGGCCCTGGGAATCTCTTTGCCTAGGCCTGTGGCCAAGAGAGCAAGAACTTATGCCCCACACAAATGTACTTCATTCACATGCCTCTTTCCTATTCAGTCCCATGTTGCCACCTGTCTGCCTGATCAATCCTGTACAGCCCTGAACACCTTAAGTAAGAGCACAGAAGCCCTCAACATACCCACTGCTCCACAACACCAGGTATCTGAACCACTGCTGGTCTGTAGCCTCATGCCTACCTGCCCTGATAGGATAGACAAAATAGATTATTTTAGAATTTGCCAAAATGTGTAAATACTTTGTATTTTCAGATCAATCAAGTGTAACTGTCAGTATACAACTGCTGGCCTCCATCAGATTCTGTATTAATGCTCATTGTTTCAATATTTATTAAGACAGTTATTACAGTATCTAATATAGCCCTTTTGAAAAATCTGAGCTTCATTCCACTGTTGGTATAGAAAAGAGCTCAACATTACTGTATCACAAAGGAACTTTAATTTTTTATTACTTCTGCAACCAGTTTTGAATGCCTGGGCATTTGCCCAGAAGTTTGCACTTTAAAAATAAAAAGGAACAGTACTGGGTGCTTCCTTGTCCCACTGGGGTGCTCAGTGGCTCAGTGGGGTGACCCCAAGGCTCTGTGTGTGCAACAATGCACATATTCTGCAGGCAGAGAGTCCCCCCACCTCCTGCAGTCACTGCAGCAGGTCTTGGTCAGGACTAAACAGCTCAATTCAGCTTCAGGCCTGAGTCTTAGCTGCTTCAGCTCACTGGATGGGATCCAAGAGCTTGTCACAGTGCCACAGCTCTGCTGGGGAAGTTGCATGTCTTTCCCTGTGCCAGCTTTATCTCAAAGCCTTTTTTCTGTATATAGTTCAGTGATTTAAGTAGATGATGTGGAGGCACAGGAGTTGGAGTCCTCGCATGCGGCACCAGTGGATAAGGAGAGTGTGAGGGAAGTGAGTTATCCACCCACACACGATCAACACAAGGATTTGATTTCACTGGATAGTTTTTCTTTTTTATTTGCCATCGTAATTAAACATTTTTGCACTGCCTTGATCTCCAAATCCCTCTATCTCATTCTCTCTGTGTGTCTATGTGGACAGGTCCCTTGAATGTTTATTCTGCTGCAAAGTGCAGTGATTCCTGGGCAGGATGTCCAAAGATAAATCTGGCTTGTGGCAAGAGTTAAAAAGATTACAGTAAGGCCTTGTTTACAAAAGAGAAGGATCAGCTGCTGTTCTTGGAGTTTGTTTAAAAATTCTTTTTTTAACCATCCTTCTTTGTGTTTGGGTTTGTTTCCCTTGTTAAATAAATAACCGGTAAGATCTCCATTGATCACCTCCGTCTTCTGCGGGTGCCTGAGGAGAGAAGAAAGCGAGAGGATTTCATGCCTTTCTGCAGAGGTCAGAAAATTTCTAGGAAATTTTTGTTAAACGTCAGGGAGTGACAGAGTTAAATGCAGCCCAAAGCTTACCAACAAGCTGGAACAGGTGAGAGACGGGTCACTTATGATCAGCCATACACTTATGAACATATTGACACATATATCTTTCATCTCTCTGCCTTGCCTTCTTCCACAAGGTGGCCTTAGCAATGACAGCTACTGACCTGACCTGCCTGTGGAGCTGTCTGCCTCCTTCCCTCAACTGAACAACCAGAACAGCAGCAAGATTTCTGGTAGATAACACAGCCTGGCCAAACTCGAAGGTTTTCTCAGCCTTTTCAGTCTTTTTACCATAAAGGGCTGATGAAGAGAAAGCAAGGATGAAGAGGAAGCTAATGCTGACCTCTGTCGACAAATCAATAGAAGAAAAATCCAAAGACAACTTCTGGCTCAGTCAGTCCTTAGATCACTTCCTAGTGTGACTTTCCATCCACCTACATGTTTGTCCTTCCCTAGGTTCACACTTTTTGGGGCCAACAGCAATGCCTGGTGTTTCTTCAGCTCACAGAGTGATCAGCAGCGTTGCCTCCACAGGCACATGGGCACAGCTCTCCCCTTATTGCTCTGGCTCTGCGGTGAAGACAGACTCATGTTCTGGTGTCCAAACCAGTTCTTTGGGATGACTTTGAAATACAGCACATATGTCCCTTCCCAATGGTGGAAACCATTTTCTCATGCAAAGAAAGTGTTAAGGAAGCTAGATCTGTGATTTTACATAGATGAGAACAAACTTAATCTCAGTGCAACCCTGTTTAGGGGACAAAAACAGTGCTTTGCTTACTTTGGATTTCCTTAATAGAATCATTATTTTTCCTTAAATAAAATAAAAACAAGGTATGAGGGAGTAGGTGAATAGAATTCATTTTAGGAGCACAGCATGAACGCATTTGTTCATGTTGTGAACAACTGTTTGAAGGTGAAGTAGGTGTTGTTTTTCAAGAAAGCAGTGATGCGTTTCAGGACCTTGAAGGCTGGTTCGTTGTTAGAGCCATAATTAACTGCAGCGAGCTGAATGCATTCATCAGCATAGATGACCTCTTTACCAATGCTTACCAGGAAATAATAAGCAACAGGGTGTAGGTCCTAAATGAAACAGAAGCTGCCAGGATTGAAATTCCTCTATGGAACAAGAGCTCCACCTTCAAAGCAGGACTTCATTCTGCAGTGCCTCTTTCCTAAAAAAAGAGCATTGCAAAAAGGAGACCAACCTACCTGGTCCAGACTTGCACTACATTTTTTCCAACCTAAGAAAATCACCTGACAAGACTGGGAAGTCTTCTAAAAAATTATCTGGTCATGTAACAAGACAAGATCTTTAAGGCTAGCAGTTTAAACCACGAGAGTTAGTGTGCTTTGGTCAAGACTTTCTATAATTCTAAGTTAGTAATTTGTTTGATCAATTATTCAATAATTTAGGGCCTGCAATAGCTATATACATTTTAATTGTATACAGGTAATTGTAGCAGCTTCAAATGGAGGAATAGAAGAATGTCCAAATAAGTTATTATCCATTCCTCATGTAACCTACAGACAAATTTTTTATCCTGTTCTATAATGTTCTTTTAATGGCAAAGCGGTCAAAGTAAGACATACCTAAAGTGCTACTTTAAAGTCATGGCCCTTCATGCCATGTTTATAGCTTTATGTGCTGGGAAAAAAAAAAATAAGCAGAATTAACTTTGCAATAACAGAAAAGAAATTTTCCCAGAAAGCCTTATTCCCGATTTCCATGCTGCCAGACCCGAATCTTTGCAAAGGCTTTAAAAGGACTGAAGCAATGTTTGCCTTATGCCAGCCTTTCACTGGGGTTAACATCAGTGCCTAGATTTTCTCACTTGGTGCCAGAATGAACATATAGTCCCCTACTTGTGATCTGCTTTCAAATTATTGCCAACAAATTTTTGCAGAGCTACTCACAATGTCCATTAGAAATATGGCAGCCTGAGTATTCCAGCTCCTGTCCACCCTTTTTCCCCATGGTTTAGGACAAGTGTAGCAGGGAGGAAGATGTTCAGAGCACTTTCTAGTTTCTATCTCTAATGGCACCATAATGAAGCTGACAGAACCGTTAGGATTAGTTTAGTAGAGGAATTAAGCATCTGGACAAAAATTGGATATGATGGATTTTCCCCATTAGGGTTTTTGGTCTGAGCCCAAGATAAATGATTATTGGTGTAATTACAGGGTGATTATGCTAAGTTAATTAATGGCATGTAGCTTTATTTACAACATATTCTCTTTCCCCAAAGATTCAGAGAGTGCCTTTTCCTCCCAGCCCTCCCCTCTTTCAGCAGAATAGTTCTGCACAGACATTGGCATGCTCCAGAGGATTTAATCAGTTGCTTACTTACAGAAGCTATAAGCAGATACATGAGCTTGAAGATTCATTTATTTGGCCTCTGATCTGGAAACCACAGGGTTGTATCTGCTCACAGCACCTGAGCGTGTGGCCCTGAGGTATTCCTCATGGTTCAGAGGTGATCAACATACAGAGCTCAGGTGTAGTGCTGATGAGGACAAAGATATGTCATGACCTGAGGAACTCTTTCCCTTTCACAAGAAATAACATGGACAGTCCCAGGCTGACAGGGACAAGCTAAAGTCTGTGTGTCATGATGATACCCCATTTCCCAGTAAATCTGCTCTTTGTATAAATACGAAGAGGTAAGTGCTCAAGAGTGAAGAAAAAGAAGGAGCAAAACCAAATAAGAATCAACCACAAAAACCCTGCTGCAGTCACATTTAAAAACTCCTTGAGTATTTAGGCCAGCAATTTAATGCAAATTAAGTTTGAAAGGTAGTTGCTTGCTTTTCTCATTCCTGCCTCTTCCCAGCAAAGAGTATCCTACCCACCAGGGAATCTTGTACAAAATGAAGGTTCAGAAGGCAACAGGTGTAAAGGTATCTCCTATACAAACACACCTATGTTCAGAGGAGGAATTAAGAACCCCGTACGTCCCACATCACTGCAGAGTGAATTCAGGGTGCCTTTTGCCACTGTGCTTCACAGTTGGAAAGGAAGTCAGAGACTGGGCTGTGCAGGTAACCTCTAAATCATGCAGCAGTCTTCAGACTACTGCTTTCAGGACAGGCAATGCAGAGGGATGAGAAAGGGCCTCTCTTGCTAAGCACTTTTCTTCCCCCTTTCTTCAATGGCTCATACCACTGATGTGAGTACCCAGACCGTATTTGCAGGCTCTGACATGTAACAAGAGCTGTGAGTTTGACCTTTTGGGGGCACTGAGTCTACCCTCCTGAAGGTCTTAGTGAATGTCTTTTTTCAGATCCTAATGACAGAAAACAGGCAAATACATACATAAATATTTACCTCATTTTGCTAAGGAGACAAGACATACACGATTGAGTGGTGTCTCCTTGAGTCAATTACTAGAGAAATTGAGCAACTAAAACTGGTTAGCAGAGGTCTCAAAACACTCTTAGCTGAAGACAAATAGGTGATCCATTAGAGAAGAGGTACTTAGTCAATGTTAAGATATGTAAGCGCAACCCTGTATTAGGCATCAGAAAAGTCACTTTCACAAACAGCATTCAAGTTTGCGAAAGAGATTATATCATGAGTCATGACTTCTTCACCATGTGTATTTCCTGGTATCTAACAAGGGGCTTGGCAGCCTGTCATTACTTAGCTGTTACGGAAAAACAAGCATCAGATAAAAAGTACTAAAAAATAACCCTTGCCGGAGGTTCATCAAAGAACCCTCTATCTTTAAAGGCCACTGAGATGGTTTCAAGCCTTCTGTCATCCCAGTCCATCATATTTCCCCAGCAGAAGTGTGAAGCCTTTATTTAGAAAGTCTTTTCATACCTTGTTTCCTTTGGGCTTCTTGCAAACCCTTTCCGTCATCTGTCCCCAAAGCAAGCCAGCTCCCATTTTAAATGGGTGGGGACCTTGCCATTTTGAGAAACTTTCCTTCCTCCTTCATTAGCTGCTTTTGAAAGTCTTGGCCTAAGTGATTTGCATTTGTGGCAAAACTTGAAGGGAGTCCCAAGTGTCCCAACCAAATGCCTGCCTTGTAGAATCATCCTTCTTCTATGTAGGTCAGCAAATTGCCTTCCTGGATGCCAAAAACGATGGGGTATTCCATTAGCCTTTGCATTGCCCAGAAGCCTGGCTTCATTAGGAAAAGAATGCCTATTAAAATTATAATCCTGAATCTAGTTCAGACCTGAAGCCACAGGCCTTCATCAGCTGCTCAGTCAGCTTTCTCATGAGTGTGTAATCTGACATCCCTGTTCGGACACTGCTCATTCTCTAGCCTGCAGACATTCACCCATGTCTCATTTCTCCTGTCCTTGGGAAACTTCCAGATTTCCCAAGCAGAGAGGAGGGAAAACACAGCCCAAAGGCAAAGGAGAAATGAGTTGCTGGATGCAAAGATCTTGCAGTTCCCCAGCTGCTGGGAACTTGTGGGGGAATTATACTTCTTGTCACTTTGGATTTGGGTCAGAAGAACAGCAAGCATGTGATTCTTCCAGAAATTACTGGAAATTATGTCCAATGGTGTTGAACAAAAGGAAAGAGCACAAATGTATGAAACAGGAATTGTGGCATTAAAGCCAAAAGATTTCATGTGGGAAGAAAGGAGCAGACAGGCTTCACAGACATATCCCAGACAGTGCCAAGCCAATATCAAAAGTGTACCTAACCCAGGGCAGGAAGAAAGAACAAGTTCTCTGTGTCACTTAGATAAACTAATCACTTTTTGTTTGGTTTTGTATACTCGATTCAGACTCCTGGAGTTAGATCTGTTGTGCTGTGTTGTTCCTGTCTCTCAGGGAACATCCAGAAACCGTTTTACCCATGACCAAGGGGCACAACACGAAGGCAGAGGATAGGCAGAGCAGGTGTGGGCAGGTGAATTGGAACCACCAGGGCTTTGGATGGAGAGACATGCTTCACACAATATTGATTTGCACACAGCAGGTTCCCTCAGAGTGGATGATAGAGACATTGGCGGAAAAAAAAATCAGTATCTATTGAAGGAGTGTGTGAGCTTTAGCACCTCTTAGGCAACCAGATACATATCCAGTATTGAGAATATCTCAGATGATAACTGTTGAGCCAACTCTGGAGCAAATAGCAAGGTCTCTCTCAGGTTAGTCTGGAGTCAGAAACTGGAAAAATTAGACTCATTACTCAATGGGTGTGAATTAGGTCCCAAGAAGGCCAAACACTTCCTCAAAATATTTGGCAGGTCTTTCTATAGAGAAACTATGAAATTTTGAATGGTACATAATATTCTGATTTTTATTTTCCTGGATAGTCATGCAAAGGAGGAGAAGTACTATGTCACACCTTAAAACCCTTGAAGAATCTGGCTAGATATGTGAATAAATAAGCATAAAAGACAAGTATACAAATTTTATCTGTTGCTTTTTCAATTTTCAGTCAATTCCTCTGCAAGTAATTTCTGCTGACATGTGCTTTTCCAGATATCTCCCATGTTCATGGGCTGAAATTACACACCTGTCTAGAGGCAGAAAAGGCAGGCTATCTGATTTCAGATGAGGATGCATCTTAAGGTCTGGACCTAATGGACTTTCTAACAGCAGGTTGACCAAGGGCCATGGTTTTGAAGGTATTTGTCCTGTTTCCAGGCTGTCAATCTCACCAATGAACGAACAGTCCTTTCTCTCCCAGGGCTCAGGAGCATAATTATTACCAAAGCTCAAATTATCATGCGTCAATAGAGCCATGGTGATGAATCGCATGAGTGCTGCTAGAAGCAGAGGAATTAGGACTGGAATGGACCTCAGGAGGTCACTACAGCCAGCATTCTTCAGTCTGTGGTCCATGGTCTGGTAGGCATCAAGCAGTAGCCAGGAAACTTTGGAACAACTTAATTTTCCAGTATATACACTCATTTCCACATGTGGGAGCAAGCAAGGAAGTCGAGGTGGGGGCCTGAGGGGGCAGGGATGACGACAATAACACGGTTCAATGTTTGAAATAGACTGGAATTGCAATCTATTGTAGAAATATTGCACTAGGTGAACTGTAGTTCCTCCTGGATCAGAAAGGTGAAGTCATCCTTGTATGAATTGGCAGAGGAGAAGTAAAGGCTAAGGTACACCAGTTGAGTCCAATCCCCTTTCCTAAGGCAGAATTCAGCTATATTAAAACATTTCTGCCAAATATTTTTCTAACTTCTTCTTAAAAATTTCTATTAACACAGATTCCACCCCTTCCCTAGGCAATGTATTCCAGCATTTAACTATTCTGACTGTGAAAAAGTGTTTCCTGATGTCTAACCTGAATCTTTCCAGTGCAATTTAATCCCATTATGCCTTGTCCAATCCATAGGAGACCCAAAAAGCAATTTATTCCCTTTCATAGCCTCAGGCAGCACAAGATAAAACATGTTAGCATAAACTTCACTAAAAAGCATACAGTATGCAATGTAGAGAAGCTCAGAGTACTTAACTCAAGGAAATTTGTGTTGTTGGGAACATAAAACAACATCCTTCTCCTCCTCAGCAAAAACAAGGTAATTGCTTCATGGTAAAAAGGGGTAAACTGCAAGTCCCAAGACATCCTTGAGCTATTCCCTGAAGTCCTCCTTGAGGCAAGAAAGCCCACCTACTTGCCTCCAGAATGTCTTACATTAAAAAAAAGAGGAACTGAAAGCAAGGTGTCTCTAAAAGGATTCTACTGTCTCTAGAGTTCTCTTATTCCTCTGCTGTGCTGAGAAATCAGATGGAGCAATAAAAAGAGATAAAATAAAAGAGTTAAGAAAAGAACTTTTGTGGGCAGCTGTTAAAAGAAGGTTGAATGCTTATTTATTTATTTTTTTGTGGGGGAACATTGATGCGAAGAGAGAAAAACAAAGAATTGCTTTTGGAGAAGTCCAAAAGCTCCCTGCTGACACGTTGGCCCCACCTTCTCCTCTCCAGTGCAGAAGGACCCTTTTCAAAGAGAATCACCTGGCCCATAAATTCCAACTTATGGTAATTTAAGAAAATAAATTATGAACTCCAGCCTCCGACAGTGTTTAGAAAAGGCAGAATTAAACAAAGTGATTAAAAAAGAAAAGCATTTCCTTGCCACCTGACTTTGCAGGTGGGATTTCCTGCAATCCTCCCAGGTTTGTGGCTTCATTATGCAGAGACTTCAAGGGGTTAAACTGGCACAGATGGGGTGGGGGTTGCAAATGCAGTGAAGGCTGGAGGAAGGGCAAGAGGAAATTAAGTGGCTTCTTTCTTTTCACCTTCCTTTTTCCAGTTATCTGTAGCAAGCCCTTAGAGCACCTATATTTAGACTAGGATATATAAAGAGGCACAGATGCACACTTGACACAGGAACATTTCCCATTTTCTATTAAATTGACTAATTTTTAGCTTCTGTGCTGCTTTATTCAGTGATCTGGGATTTGGCCAAGGACAAAAAAAAAAAAAGGCTTTTTAGGGCCACTTACAGAAATAAAGATCTTGCCTGAGCCTTAATTACAAATGTGGTGCTCCAAATTAGATAGGCAACGATGTTGGATTCAGCAGGGAGATGCTTCAGAAACCAGGGCCAAATACTTCGGCTTTGTGGGGCAGAAGAACAGAAAACATGGGGATGTCACATCCCTTTCAGTCCTCCTGGGACCACATGTCTTCTTCTAATAAGCACGTTGGCCTCTACTCATACAGTGGGGAAAGCTCCGCCAGAGGACAAATTGGATTTATCACCCCTACTCCTCCTCTGGAGAGGCCAGAAGTTTACTCCTCAAATGGTCAGAAATTCTCTCCTTTCCAGTTTTAGTTTATTCCTGGCCCCATTTATCTTTTTGCCTTCTGGTATGAAACATTTTTACTTCAGCTTAAATAGCTCTTCCCCTTCTGGCATCTTACTTTCTCCAACTTCAGCACAACCACGGCAAATTTCTTGACCCTTGTTTTCCTGCAAATAAAAAAACAAAAAAGCAAACAAAATTCCCTCTCTTCTCTTAAGAAACAGGGTTTCCAATGCTCTTTTTGTTCCCAAACTTCTCTTTTATTCCTGTGCTAACATCAGTGTTCTGTGTGTAAAGAAACAGGTTGCAAGTCTGGTCATGAAACAGAAACTGGCTACAGGACCCTACTCAAGGCCACAGTACCAAGGCTGAGGCACCACAGATGATCTGGCAGAAAGTCCTCGGGGAGAAGCTCAAAAGGAGTCTGTGCCCAGTGTTTTGTGGTCCAAAGAACCAGAAAACAGCTGGCAACACATGCCTTCCTGGGGTAACATTTCTTCCAAAGCTCTATGGGGCATGCCAGGAGTCCACATCTCTCCAAACCATGTTAGCATGTCTTCCCTAGCAAGGAAATCCCATGGGAGACCCTCTCTACAGATACACACAGGGTGTGGGTCAGGAGTCAGACTGCTTTCACCTCATGTGGGGATGACAAAAGCTCCCCACACCAGCCATCATGACTCTGACATACACATCTTCCTACCCCTACCCCTACCCCCACCCTGGACACCTGCTCCTATATTGCCATCCAAAACCTGACACCATCTCAAAGCCCAGCACTTTGTTCCTGTGGCTGCATTGTGTCCTCACCACTCCTGGCCCAAGCTACATTCCAATTCCTACCAGTTCAGCCCACCCAGTTTTCAGATCATGCAGTCTCCACAGACCCAGAAGATGGAGCAGGTTCATAGGGAGCATTTGGGGAGCAGCAGAATGGCCAGGGTTGGGGCAGCAGGGAAGGATGTAGTTAATGTTCCTTGGTGCCTCTGTGACTACAGTGGTGAAGGAAAGGTGTGGGCTCCTCAGAGCTCAGAAAGACCAGACACTGGTGATGATACATGATGGAAAGTGCGCTCTGGCCAAGGCTGAGCTTGGCCAGAACATTACCCTGACATCAAGCTTCCATTATATTTTTGTTGCCATTTCCAAGTACAATTGTCTTTTTCCTGGGAGAGAGGAAGTGTTGAAACCATAACATTTTCATTTCCCATCTGGAATTTCTGTGTGTTTTTCTAAAAATTGAAAATCTGCTTGCTTCCTTGAATTTCTTTTTCTTTATCCTCTCCCATTCTTTCAAATAAAAATATCTTTTTTCACTGATACAACTCTTTCCCCTCTCCTTTCACTTTCTAACCAGATCTGACCTGTATTTTCTTAGGCATAAATTAACAATTTAAGATGCCCAATTTAGCATGCTGGACTGAGTCTATTTTCCAGAAGACAAATGTCCCGCAATTTATTAAAACCTAGTTCCTGGATTCTCTCTCTCAAGATGTCCAACAATTATTCCATCAATGTTATTCCTCCAAAATACAAAGAGTCAAAATCTCCAACAATTTTAGAAAGCATCATCTTTGTATAGTGAAGACAGTAATCTGAACTCTAAAACAAACAAAATTTATTCCTTAAAACAACCCCAAAAACTCAAGAGATGCCAGCATATTTATTCATAAACAAAACTTCTCTAGCACAGCCCTGGACTTCCCAACAAGCAGTTTTGTGAGTGAACTTTATAGTATGACATCAGTGAACAGATGGCAGGCATAGCTGTTGGCAGAGTGATGAGAAAGCTGGCCATTTATAATGGAAAATGTCCTGATAAAATGGAATGCACTTATTTTATTCCACGGTAATGTTTATAAAATTCCTTTCCTGAGGCTTCTTCGAGGATCTTTTCATCATTATTGCATTATTATTAATAATAAAACATATAAAGGAAAAAATGTGCATAACAATTGACATTTTAAATACTCCAGAGAGAAAAGGATAGGTTTGCAGCACTGGTAGGGTTGATTGCATTGTGATGATTTGTTACAAGCTTTACAGTTACAATCCATGATGGCACGGACATTTCTCCCAACAGGGTTAATTGTAGAATAATACTCAATAACTGGGAGGCCTTCCCCTTTCAAGGGACAACACTGGAGTGTGAAGGCATGCACAGATACTGCCAAATCTCTGTACCTTGAGAATCTCTGAATGCTGATGTGTCTCCAGTCTTTCACAGGCAGATTTTCAGTTGGATTTAATTCAGGATAGGTCCATTATGTAAGCAATGGGAAACAAAGCTAAGCCTACGAAAAATTGTACTGCTGAGGAATGGTTTTTGCATTGAAAAGCCAAATCCAGGTAGTGCAATCTAATTTAAGTTAAATTCATTCTAATAATATTTTCTGGAAATTTCCAGTGATAGCACATGACACAAAGCTGGGAAGGTAGAGATTCCTCTCACAGATAACCACTGGAAATTCTGCACTAGTGCCTGACAGGAGGAGACACAGGATGAATTGAGGGTGGGATTCCTCGATCCACCACAGTGCTGAATCACAGCACAGAGGAGGGAGACCTCCTCTCACTCCTCCACATTCTACCCTATTTGCTCTAATTCCAGGAGCTCAAAACCAAATAGGCCTTGCTGAGCCTAAAACATCTTACAAAGTGATTTCACTTTGATAAGACAGGATGAAGACGTGTGGTTTGGATTAATTCCAATACATTTCCTTCATACACAGCCCCAACAAACCAAGACAGAAATCAGTGACAAGGTTTAAAATAGCATAAAACTGAATGAAGCAGGGGAGCAATTCATAATAATAATTGAAGGATTATTATCAGGTAGTTCTTATCACTCCTTATCTTCCAGCTCTTTATAAAAGCAGCTGATATCATTATTGTACATTGTACAGAGATGAGGTCAAGAGAGATCAGACAATTGATGAATGGTTGCCTTGCCAGACAATGATAGAGCTGCAGAGATGCTCATTCTTTACCTGTTACATTCTAATGCACTGCATCCATCAGAATAAAAATATGACAAAATAGACTTTTTCCCAGAACAAAAAGATAGGAGTCAAAAAGTTTGTCATCTTTCAGAGAAAAAACACCTCAGTAGACAGACTCCCTTTCCAATCTATTTAACAATATCAGACAGAGAGGGCAGCTACGGTCCTATGCTATCCACTTACAACCAACAGACAGTGACCTTCTGGTGTATTACAGCAACATGGTTAAACAAACAACTTGGTGTTCCAGCCCCTCTTGGGTCAGATTCCTTGGTGGGGGCAATCTATTTCCAGCATTTCCATATCCGGATCTGGAAGTCATTATATCCACCTATTCCTACAGTGAGCCACCCTGAGTATATCTACAGTCTCTATCTCATCCTGAACAACATGCCAGAGACCAGCTGTGCTGGAGGAAACTTGTTTTCTAGTAGATTCTCAGACTCAAATCTTCTTAGGCACGGAACACCAGCTAGTCTGGGTGAACTGGATGCTGAATTCACAACAAGTTCCAGGGTCATGCCTGAAATCCAGTGTATTACAATTTTGTGCTGCTTCCTGCTTCCCTCTTTGCACAATTCTGAGATGTCCTCAATTTACCTGCAGATATATTAAGAAAGCTCTTATCTTTTGGGCAAAATATCAACTTGGAAAAGCCACAGGAACTATAAACTATACTTCAGCAAATTGCCTTAAGCTCTCCAGCTCACTGTGGTTTGATACCCTGCCTAGTGGACCATTCCCAGTCCTCAAATTAATCCACAAAATATTTTCTTTTAATTTCCTTCCATCTGCAGCATTTTCTGTTCCACCTCCTCTATACAGCTCTGCTTCCCTGAGACAACAATCTTAACAACAATAAAATCTAACAGCAACAACAGTGTGCCTAATTTCAGGCTCTACTGTGGTCACTTCCCTGTTCAACATGGTAGAGACACATGGGCATGGGCACTAGGTTCCATTTCTCTCCTGCCAAGGATCCAATATCCTGTTCTCAGCTCATACATTTTGGATCTGCCACAGTTTCTGCCAAAAGAAAAAAAAAAAAAAATTAAAAAAAAAAAAAAAGGCGCTTCATTTTACAGGAGAGAAATGAGAAAAAATAAGAAAGGGAGAAGATGAGGAAGAAATATTTTTAAAGGGCAGCCAAGATAATTCCTTCTTGATGTTTTGATATTTTTAAATAATTTGTTTTTGAAGAAACTATATTCTGGTGGCCCTCTGCAGGAGAGAGTGCCTAGTGGAACATAATCCTATCACCTGGGAAGAAAAAAGATGCAAGATAATATTATTCTTTTCTAACTCTAAATAAAAAGGAACTTTTGCATGAGAAAACCCTACTAGGAACAAGAGGAGATTAATCCTCTCTCAGGTGTATTGCAGTGCTTCCTCTCAGGTATGGACGGATGTGCAGAGATACAAAATAGTTTCAGAAATGGGTTCAGGTGAAACAAATCCCATCAGGATCCAGAACCAGCCACTGAAAATACCATGTTCCCAGAAATCCCTTTTTCTTTTATCCCCACTGCCAGAAATCACATCACCAGTTCAGGGCACTGCAGTGGCTCTACCTCTGCCCTCTGCTTGCTCAGATCTACTTCCAGCCATGCTGTGTTCATACCTAAAAGCTCCTTTGTGCATCATCCAAATTCAGATACTGGTCCCATAGAGGCATGGTCCTCTTCTGTCTCCTTTTTTGATGGGATGGGCATGCAGCTCTAGAGCTTAGTAAACAAAGCTTGCAACTTCAAGACAAAAACCAGTCAGGACCACTCCTTCCACTTTGTTTGCTAGGGTATTTCTAGTCTGAACCCTCCTAACTTGTGTGAGTGTCAGAGACCTGCTCTGATATGCAAGGAGGTTGCACTGAGATGCATCATACTGAAGATCCAAGTGAAAGTCATAAAGGCTCTTTTGACACTACAGCTTTCATGGAATAAGTCCAGGTTTACACCAGGTTTGGCTAGAGCAAATAGAGACACTCTTTTATTTGTATTTCCTGAATTTAGCACTGCTTCCAATTCACGTTCCCAGTCTGTACTCTACTAAAACTTCAGACATTTAAGTTCTGTTTTCTGTAGAGCTGTATTATTTACTCCATGCTAGTCGGGACAGACCTGTAAAGGTTTGCTGCTGTTCTCTTAGTTCCAGTTTCTTTTGGAAGTAGGTCTCATATCGTGAAATTCATTCAGGGTTATTGAAAGCTCAAAAAATTTCTTTTTATCATGACAGATTTTTAGAATAGATACAGGCCTTATACCTAGTTTTCCAGCTGAAGTGATTAAACTCATGTTTTGGGTCCTACAGCTGGCTTGAATTTGACCTCCATTGCAATGACAACCTACAAGAAGAATGGAATGAAATAACAATTACGAAACACCCTGATTTTTTTATCTTTGCTGAACAACTCAAGCGAAGTTTTGTTTAACAGATTGCAGTAAGATTCTGCAGCAGTCTCAGTATCCATAGGCACTTGCCCCCTGTTCCCAGGTATTTATGTTTAGATTATCCCATCTGGTCTTGTTATATGGTATCAGAGTACATTCAATACATATCCTGATCACTCTGAGACTGCTTTGTTTATTGGCAAGAAATTTTAAAATACTCATCAAGGAAAATAAATTCATTTTAAAAGACCATGTTTACTGAAGCAGCAGCTGAAGAGCTTGCAGTCTGAACAGCATCTCCTGAAGGTCCAAAAGCAGGAGAGCTGTGATTTTGGACATGCTACTGTGACAGCTGAGCCAGTAACCAAAAATTCAGAAATTCGTGTAAAATGATGCCACTAGACTATGAAATTCAACTATTTTTCTGTTGAAATTTTCTTGCCATTTTGAGCTCAGAAGAATCAAAATGCCTTTAGTCATTTAGACTGTACTTCAGACACAGCCTTATTTTCATTTTAATGTTGTTGATGCATGAAGTTGTAATATTGTCCATGCATGTTTCTTGTCAATAACATTAAGAAAAAAAACTATTTTTAGATCTTCCCAGTCAAAAAATACTCTGTAAAAACTGAGTTGTTTGTTTACAATGATAATACAAATGGCTCCACTCTCCAGCTCAGTTCTAGCCCCTTAAATTCAGAAGCCTTACTCTGCAAAGTTCAGTTTCCTAGCAATAATATTCTGCTCTATGCTTCTGAGCACTCAGCCAACACTGGCAATGCCTGACATAGCCTTATTTAGGCAGAGCACAGGAACAGCCTAGAGTCACTCATGCCCCCAAGCCTCAAACCAGATGAAAGGTTCTAATATGAGACTTTGCTACCCTTGGGAGCCCAAGTAACACAGCAGTGACTGCATTTGGGGAGGATTTGTATGCCTTGCATGACAGATTAACATTCTGTCTCTTTAACACAGGGATCTCCACACTGTCATGCTATTCTTTGGCTGGAAAATGAGCTGTACACCAGGACTTTATATACACAGTCTTTGACCACTGGGCCAGAGCGTATTTGTTAGTTGTAAGTTGGCATGCAAAAATGTTCTCAACAAGATTTAGCAGAAGACTCGGTGATCTGATTTGTTGGAGCAGACAGCAGATCATCCACAAAATCATACAAAAAATTTCATTTGCATCTTGTGGGGGTGTCAAAAAACATGATTGTTTTTCTAATAGTGATTGCTGCCTTCTCCATGTGAGACTGCAAAATGCCTTACCACAAATAAAAGCACGACTTATCATATCTCACTTCCTTCAATGTTCCTTCTACCACTTCTCCCTGGAGCTATATTTTCCCTGCCTTGGCTCCAGTGATGACTTCTTTAGTCTCACATTCAGGTGTTACCTGTATGTCTACATCAAAACTACACAGGAAAGGAGAGAAATCCCTGCTTCTCCAGAGGGTGTTTTCAGCCCCTTCCACCAGATTAGCACTGGCAGAAAGGGGAAGGGGAAGGCAGTGACACATTTGACCATTCTGCTCTCTGCTAAGTGAACACATGTCTAAACTCCTATTACAGGATTTTGTCCTGTAATTAAAGTATGTCTCAGTCCAGCATTAGAAAGCTAATGTGGTTGAAATTAAGACAGGAACCCTTTCAACCCTCACTCAGCACTTTAGCAAAGTCAGTCCAGAACGATTTTATCAGTCCACAAATTTTCTTAGGGACGTCAAAAACAAAGAGACAAATCCATCACTGGAACTGAATATTCATCCCAGCTGGATCCTGTAGAAACCCTTTCTCTATCCCATCATTCCTCTATTACCTTCTGTGTCTATAATAATATATTCAGGTAGTACAGCCTTCATTTTCAACAGGGACTCTTTGCAATTTTTCTCTCCAACTTCCTGATTTCTCTTATATTCCTGATTTTACACCAGACTGTGTAAGTATGGGAGATCATTTATTTTGGATCCCATGGAGTTTGAGAGCTCCCTGCAATCTCCAAGCAATGTTTTCAGCCCTGAATTCCTCTTTCTAAGATATTAATATAATCTAGCAGAGATGGGTAATTTGGGATTCCCACAATACTGTCTCATCTTTTTCTGTTATCAGTGCTCAAGGTGAAACTTGGACAATCTCCAGCCTTTTCCCTTTTAAATTAATTGGAATAAAACACAAAGTCTGTTCCATTGTTCTTGCTAATACTTCAAGTGTTCCTCCATCCCTCAAACAGCTTTGATGTCATCTAGTTCCACTTGAAGAGGAAAGAATGTGTTTGGGAATAATTAACAGGCTAAAAATTACTTTGTCAGAACATTTGTGTTATTGAATTACTTGCAGCTACCAACTCTAGAGAGCTGAGACAGTGGCTGGGCACAACTAGAGCCCTTTAAAAGGAAAAGAAAGAATGGTCTGTTGCACCAAAGTGCAGCACAAAGCTGTCCTGAAGAGGGGCATGTTAATCTCCTGATTTACTCTCAAAACTCTCATGTTACCTCAGGAACATCACTTAGTCTACCTATACTTCAGCCCCTCACACAAAATCCCCCTGGTGATTCTTGACTCATTGTAGCATAAGCAAATATTAACATTACAACAGAGCTGTCTCTTAACCTGCATTCCTACCTCATCTAGCATGAGAGTCCTGGATTTTGTCAGTGCCTCTGGGTAATGCTTTAATACAAATAATTCTCAAGACAGAAGTCTTTCTTTCTTGCTTTCTTCCCTCTTATGTAGAGCATTGTTATTTTGAGGAGACATAATAATAAAGTTGCCAGCCTTTATAACAAGGACTGTGAGCAATCAATACAAAAAGTCAACTAACATATGGCTCTTTCTTCTGCCGCTACAAAGCAGAAATAAAGACTCTTCTGTTGCCCCTCTACAGCTGATTTAGAAACTCAGATCACTTAGTCTCTTGTTTCATTGTGAGAATGAGCATATATAGAGAGGATTGCTTTAAAAGTACACTTTGGTATGGGATAATTTTACAGAAAAGAAAAAGTTCTGGCCTTAATAAATTGCATTTCATGCCTGGATTTTCAAGCATTTGAGCTATCTCACCCCTGCAACTAAGATAGCTGTTCCATCAACTGTGCCAGGATCTAGCCTGAGGCTCTTGGAGATTTAACCTTTTCAAGCCACAGTGTAGAACCTAAGATCAGATTTAGAAACCCAGTTTACCCTCTGCACTCCTTTAAACTTTTGCTGTAGTGAATGAGATGAGCTGTTCTGTGCCTGAGCAATTGCACAGACAAGAACACGCATATACAACACACTTACTCAATAGGAAACCACTCTTTATAAAAAAAGAGGAGAACCTAGAGAAAACCCAAAAGGATCTTTTAGCACAGCCCCATTTTCTAGAGCCTCCATTTTCTCTTCAAGCCCAAAAAGTTCCCTACCTCCTCCTTCATCCCTTTTAAATCAAAGCTGGACCTGGTAATGTCTATGGCTCCAGTTATTTCCAGTGCCTATAGTTCATTGCTCTTACATAAACCTTCAGCTTAGGCCAGCTTGTAGCCAATGAGTGACTTTTATTAAGAGAAGGGTTGGTGGTACTTTTGAGGAAGGAGCAGTGCTTCATTTGGGAAAAAAAAAAAAAAAAAAGGTAAAAATGTCTTTTCTTTATATAGTGTAGTGTCAAGGGTCTGTTGTAGCAAAAGGCAGTGTTTCTGAAAGGAAGCAGAAGATGTCAGTCCCAGATGTCTGAAAGCCTAGTAGGCAAATTTTGTCTGCTGCTGTTTTATTGCTAACTTAGTCTCTGCTGTATGACTCCTAAGGGGGCTTGCATTTATTGGTCAGAATGCTCTCTTAGGCTAATCCTTATTTCTTCACTAATAAGTTTTATTATGAAAGCTTTATTGTATCTGTTCATCTTATGCCTGTTTAATACCTGTATACCTTCAGCTGAAGGGAAGGGCAGAGTACACAATGTGAAGTAACAGTAAAGATGAAAAATCCACAATCAGTGAGCAAAAGAGATTTTGGCTGCAGTGGGTGGGGAAGGATGGGTTGTCCTTGACAACTAACGTAGCCAAGACTGGTATGTGTGAAAGCTACTTGTTTGTCTTTGAGCTCCACAAAGGAAATATCTGGTGTTTGAGCTGAGAGGCACCCAAAGCCATGCACCATGATTCAGCACCCCTTTTTTTCTGTCTCTGAAGAGGAGACAGAAGCTCTGAACACAGATCATGCTGCTAAATGAGTTTACTGTATGTGTATTACATCCGGTAGTGAACGCGCTTCTATTAAGTTCAGCTGTGTTGTATTTATTCTGTTGAAAAACAAAGGAATGCTGTGTCTTCCTAAGGAGTTAATCCCCTGCCTGTGACCCTGTGGTCTGCCTCAGAAGCTATAGTTAAAGCTCTGCCTTTAACCACATCCTCTGTGTGTTGTGTGTTGAGTTTGTGCTGCTTTGTGTTTCCTTCTCTCCTGATTGTTAGGAGAATAAAAGGTGAGAAGGAAGCCATAGGGAAGTGTGGCTAAGGAAGGGAAAGTACAACATATCAGCCAGACCACCCAGATGTCACTAACTTGGAAGGTGTCAAAATGTAAGTTGATGTTGCCATCATGGCAGACTTAAAAAAAAAAAAAAAACACTGGAAACTCAATTCAGTGTGTAGGGGGGGAACAATCTTAGTGGTTGAAGTGTGTGATGGGATCTGAAAACTTTGAGGGTCAGACATCCTAGCAGGATGCATAAACATGGATTTCTAAATAACGCCTGTCAAGTGCTGATGTCCTGATTTGAACCCTTGATGGCAGCTGAGAGGCAGCACAGGGTGTTTGCTGTGCACCCCCCAGCACACAGGCACCCCCAGTGCCCCCACAGCCTGTGTATAGTTGTTCTCTCTTTCTACTTTGGTTTGGAATTCTTCTTTGAACTTTAGTTCTCATTATTTTTGGACTTGTCACTTTGTTTGGAAAGATTTATTTCCACTGTTCCTTCTCTGTTCTTTCCTTGCCTCTTCTCCTCTGGATGCTTTTTTGGCAAAGCCTATTGCTATTTTTTATGACTTTGTGTACTGTTTCAAAACAGTAAAATGTTTTTGAAGCAAGATGATCCTGTGTTGCTATGCTCATGCAGTAGCTCCTCCACCTCTGCTCCTTTTTGAGAGACTTGTGCTGTACTTCTGGTTTTCAGTGCTTATTAAGAAAACAAGACACTCCAAATTGTAAAACTAAATTAAAAAATCCACTCTTCCATGTATCATGATGTTACTGAGATTTTTACTTCCCTATATGATGGCAAGTCAGATGTCTTTTTGTGGTCATGCTTTTACTCACAGATATGAGTAAAAAGGAGCTGGGCTGATACTTCTGCCAGGTGAGGTTGTATTTAGCTGAAATTGGTGGTGTAAGAGGGACAGCCAGAGTGATTTCTGAATTGCCACTTCCTTTGGACACCAGGACTAAGACTAAAACGTTTGTGTATTTTAGATCATATTGTACCATCCTAGAAACAAGTGAACCGATTTCACTTGGAAACTGGAGACAAAGATCTAAATCTAATTTTAGTAGCTCAAAAATCATGCCAGTTTATAAATACACATGTAAATACATTTGATTGGTTGAAATGGTTTTCCTTTAGTACTCTGGGGTGAGGCTTGTCTTGTGTCTGCAGGCTCCTACAGAAAGCTCTTGAAAACACTTTATTCAGTACACTAAATGATAGCAATAGACATTAATATTAAGATTAATTGAAGAAGTGTCTCTATGTACTTAAACAGTATATCTTGAATGTTAATTTTATATGGAGATGGGCCACAAAGCTGAGTTTGGTGCCTATAGTGGCAATAAAAGCAACTATTTCACTTGTGTTTCTAGAGCTAATACCTGTGCTTCTCAACTATTTTTTTTTTTTCGAGATTGAGCGGTTTTTTAAAATAGTCTATTTCTCTTTTCTGCCAGTCAATTTTTTTATTTGTTTGGAGAAATGCTTTTGAAGTGCTGAGGTTGCTACACAATACTGGTCTGTGTTAAGGGCTTAATTGTTTGGATGGCTATAGAAAAACCCTTTTAAGTAGACATAGGTGCAGTCTGGCTGGCTGGTGGATTGACAAGATGCTGGAAATTCATATTCACAGCTTTCCAGAGATGTGGAATGGAGGGGCCACTGTGACTCTTTAAGGAGAATTGCAACAGCATGGTTCTGAAGGAGAGTAGCTTCCTGATTTGGACTTGCAATGAATATCAGTGAAGGACAGCTAAATGTCAAATTTAGGACCAAGAAAGATATTAGGTCATAACATGTAGTTATCTACAGAAAGCAGCATATGATCCAGTATGGGAAGATCTAATGCTTCTTTCAAAAGTAACAATTTCTTGCATCTTTTCTGTTTGAAAGTTTTAAGAGAACTTTGTTCCTCTCAGTTATTTAAACTTTCTCCACACTTTCCACCTGACATCTCTGTGACATAGTTTATCCCCAAACTCAATGCAGGCTGAAATACCCCTTTTACCCTCTTGATGAATGACTTAAATCTATTACTAAATAAAAGCTTAATTCCAATTTTAGTAGGCTATCTCCTGCACCTGCTTCCTCTTTCTTGAAGAGCACAAGCCAGAACTGTACACTCAGGTGTGACAAGTACACAATCTAAGAAAAAAGGATTGTGGACAACTCAGGACAAAATGATGAATTCATCCCCTTTAGGTGAAAAGGGACATCCCAAAATGAAAGCAACTCTGTCAACAGTTGTAGTGCTGTAGCAATTTGAACCAGACCCATGTACACCTGCAAAAATAATTTGTGCAGCAGCCGCTGGAGGGGTAATAAAGACTTTTTTTTTTTTTTTTTTTTTTTTTTAATCCAGCCATTGCTAGAATGAATGGATATTGTCAAAAGAATCCCTTTCCTGTATTAAAAATAAGCATGTCTTGCTTCAGCTTCTGCAAGACACAAATGCCCCAATCATTTCCCCTTCCTTTCTGGAACTCAGAACAGACTTTCAAGGGCAAAACAAAGAAGTTCAAATTCTAGTGAGACCTGTGGAATGCAGCTCACAGTGAGTATTATATAGAGGATCTTCAGGCAACCAGGAATTTCCTCTGGAAAGTGAAAAACAACTCTCATATGAAGAAATAAATTTAAATAAGCTGAAGGTGAAAATGTTGGAGTTTGGAGTGGGCCTTGTTAATGGTCTATAGGGACAGAAACTGTGAGAGAGGAACTGTTGTCCATCACAGCTGTTAAGGCATTCTCCTGTTATTTTGCCTTGTGGTGTGGAGTTTGTGGCTCAACCAGTTTCAAACCCAAGGAAATGTCTCTATACCCTGTATCAAATGGACCTACTTATGTTTTTGGGAGATCATTTGCAGGTCTCAGACTACCTGCAATAGAAGTGCATGGGACCAGGCAGAGGCACAGTGTGCTATGGCATGTGCTTTCCCCACAGCAATTTGATGGATGTTTCTTGGGAACAAAGGACCACAGACAGAAGGGAACATGTGCGGCCTTAGTGTCTCCACTGTACAAGCTAAAACCTTGAGGCTTAATGCCCTCTTCAAGAGCTTTAGAGATCAGGTTTGTGGTCTTGTCCATGGTTTCTGTTGCAGAGGAGGTGTTACTGGTCCTGAAGAAGGCTTGCACTTGTATGGATGTGGTGGTTTGCCTCTGAACACAATGCAGATTGTCCTCATAGAATTGGCTTTCACCTGTCTGAGTATCCCACAGGGAAGGAAGGGGATGGCAGTGTTTGGGATCCAACACCATTGGTCTCAAGTCTTCAAACATCCTCATGTGCTTGCAGCATGGAAATCTGGCATGTTAACACTCTTAATAAGCCCCAAAAGAGCAAGATAGTGGGTGATTACTGCAAATACTTTTTAAAAGGCTGCTATTTTATCAAAGATGCTTTGAAAAAGAAGATGGTTTCCTGGGAGGAATGTTTCATTGAGCATCAAATGCAAGTTATTCTCCATTGCACTGTGTTTTGAGCCCCTGTAGATTGTTTGGGTTTGCCCTTTGCCCAAACAACCTTCAGTTGCATGTTTGCCCTCCATGCCCAGTGCAGTGCCTGCCACCCGGTCACTGATCCTGCTTTAGACACCATGCCTTTAGTTTATTTCTAATCAGTTGCAGGGAGGAGGGAATCCTGTGTTTGGCAGGGCTTGTTTCAATTCTGTTTGATTTTGCTTAGCTCTCATAAAATGATCCCGAAGGGCCCTGTCCATTGCATCAGCTTGCTGCTTGCTTTCAGCTTCCATGCCTTTGCTTGCTTGCAGGCAGTCACCCAAGAGCAAAGTCAAACAAACTAGGCTACCAGGAGGCCAGCCAGAGGCTGTTCTTGCAAAAGAAATTTCACCCATCTTACCCAGAAAAGGGTGGGGAAAGAGACAAATTCTCCATTAAACTGCTGGCCAAGGGACATCCTGAATACTCCTGTCTCTCTTTTGAAACAAAAATAAATAATTTATTTTTGTTATGGGGGTGGAGGGACCTGTTATGGACACAAAAATTTTATTACTTGTCGTTTCAATCTAAACTTCAGCTGCCAGCATTTCAGGGCTATGTAACAGCCAAAGCAAAGAGAAAATAAATAAATAAATAAATAAATAAATAAACAAACCACAGATTTAACAGTAAAGCTGCAAAACTGAAAGATTCATAAGTTAAAGAACACCAGATGTAAAACTCTTAAAGGTGTTCCAGTCAAGCTGTGTTTTCTCTTTTTTTTGGTGGTTTCTTCTGGAGTGGGACTTGGGGGTATTTTTGGAGGGGGGTTGTGTGTGCTATTGTTATACATTATCATAGTCTTCACTTAATGAAATAAGGCACACTATCTCGTTTGTATTTTTTTAACTTGTGGAGTCTGCTTCTCTTCCACTCTGGGTAGATATTAACAAGGGAAGAAATAGGAGCAGAGAAGATGCTGTCTACCTGCACCACAATGTTCTCCGGGAGCTGATGCCAGCAAGCCCTGCTCAGCTCTCAGCACACAAAGCAGTAGCACAGTACTTAAGAGCAGGGAGGGGACGGGAGCAGGTTCCTTGCGTGCTGAAGCTGCTTGAAAATTTAGTTGCCAAACACTGGCAAATTTTCTATTAAGTCTGTGTGATTTTTTTTTTAACTTTACAACTTGACCATATTTATATATTTTTTTTGTTTTTTACATTGATGGTATAAGTGCCATCTGTGAGATCGCAGCAAGTCCTTCTGTCAAATTTTACATTCCTATTCTAAGCAAAGGCGTTACAGTTTTTCAATGGAACTGTTGTTTATTTCTTTTTTCACTTGGACAAAAAGATGTCTTTCTTCAATTTTCCTTGGGAGTGGAACTGTTTTAGCTGAAACTTCAAATAAAATAATTCTGAAGCAGTATCATGGAAAACTTCAGGTTAAGCCATTTCAGTGTGATAATTTTAAAAGCAATGATAAAACAGAGGCCTTTCTTCAAGGAAAAAAGATGTTAAATTCTATCTTTATTTCCCATGGGGATGGGAAACATGGGGTGATAGGGTTTTTTAGGGAATCCCATGCAACTATTCTTACATTTGTTGTGGGAATTACACCAATTTCACTTCAAATCCTGCCACTGACTGGTATGGACAGTAAAGAGCTGAAGAGTCCTCAGCTTCTTCAGGGGTACTGAGTATATTTAAATACAGACAACCTTGCCTGATGCCAAGTGCAGGAAAGACTAAGGTCTACATTCATCCCTCAATTCCCAGGAGACAGCAAATGATGGGGACAGGATGAGATCACTGAGGTGCTCTCTACTGACCTCAGCTGTGGCTTGGTGACCTTCATCAAGTCCTGTGAAAGCACTGAGCCTGAACAATCCCTGTCAGCAGCCCACAGCTCTACACAGTCCTGCCATCTCTGCTTGGAAAATTCCCTTGGCTTTGCTTCCTCAGAAACTTTTAAAAGCTCCACAGAGACTGTAACTCCAACAGTACAAGTCAGCAAACCCACGCTGTTCATCCATCCCCAAACACATTGCTCATTTTGAGAAAGAAAATGGAATTAAGAACTTCCTTTAATATATGAATATGTTTTAAAAAAGCAAAAATAAGGAAACAAGCATTTGAGGCAAGCTGAAAATATTTTTTTTTACTTTTATTGCCCCTGCTTGAATCAAACCATTTAGATAATAATACTCTTTCCAATATATTTATGAGTACCTTACTGCCATGGCCCATTTATGACACAGGAAGTGTGTGAGGAGCATGTGCCTCAGAGCTCATTCCCTGTGGGGTCTCTGCTGTTTGGCCCAAAGAACAGGATAATAGCCATATTTTCTTTGTCTTCATACTCATGGAAGCAAATATTGGATTTGAGGTGAAACATCTGGCTTGTTTGGGGTTAAGGTTATTTATCTCTTCTTTCCATTTGCTTTGATTTTTTTTTTCTTTATTTTCCTAAACTATTTCCCCTTTTTAGAGTAAGGGCCTTATTTGAATCTGCTTGGATTTTTTCTATCTGTTTCAACAAGGCCTTGGACCAGGCTGTAGATGACAATACAGATTTCTTTCCACACTCCTTTGTAATTGTTCTTGTATGATCCCTAGTGGAAATGCCTTGTGCATTACCTGATGTGTTTGTTATATCCATTCCTACTGCATGTGAACACGTGAATGTTCCATTTAAACCAGCAGCATCCTAGATAATATTCAAACATTTTTGGGAGTTTGGATGGGTCATTTCCCCAGGAGACAAAGATCATGGTGGACTGAGGGAAAAGAGCTGTGACGCTGATTTTAATGCCTTGCAGCACTGCCAGGGACATGTCAGTTGTATGCAGAAATACAAAAGAGTCTGCATTTTATTAAAGTCTCTACCAGACCATTAAGAGCTCAAAATATGCAAGAAAGTATGTCTTCCAAAACTGCATGTGATCTACTGCCTGAACAAGTTCCTCAAGGATGTGCTTTTGGCCTAAGTGACCAGGACAGCAGCATTACAGACTGAATGTCTTCCTTCCTAAACAGCAGGCTTTGGCCAGAAATTTAATGTTTAATACCAGCTCTACTGGCTGACAGTCTCTGGCATGCAATGTGCCTTCAAACCTAGAGCTGAAGAAATTTTTCATGTGTTTCAAACAATGGCATCCTCTACATATTAGCAAAAACAAATCTTGCCTGTCTGGTATTCTGAATGGCTTTCTACATCTCTAGAAGACACTGATTCTTTCTACTAGAAGACACTGATTCTACTTAAACACTAATGTCTATCCAAATTTGATTTAAATTTGCCTTGGCATTCAGTCAACAGTGAGGTGGATGGACACACTCTTAGGCATGTATTTCTCATACCATACAAGGATTCCTTTCTTTGGGGAGGGAAGGAGCACCAGAAAGCCTTGAAATATAAGTATTTCATTGGATATATTTGAAACCAAATGTTGTTGAGCCCATTTTGCATCTTGATCAAGTTTCCCATTTGCCATGTGTACACACATTCTAACAACTCACACATTGTGGCAGCTTTGAGAATGGCTTAGCTGAAGGGCCTTTCACCTCTGTCCACCTGCCCTCCCTTTCTTTATTTATGAACCTCCAAAGCTGTCAATGTTATTTTAAAAAAATTGTGCTACTTGACTTTGTTTACACTAGTTCTCTCACTGCCTCAGAATTGAGCTTAGGGTATCACCCTGCATTTATACAATTATTCTGCTTTTGCTTCATCTATGCACATTATCATTTCTCTGATCTTACCCGTTAGTCATGTCCTCCTTGTCTCATTCCCCTGAGCACCACAGAGAGGTGTCAGTATGGTTCCTGGTTTCTCACTACCTTCAAGATAAGGACAATTTGGTCTAAATTATTAGAACCAATAGTCAAAATCAGACTTTGTTTCTAAATCAGTTGATAAAATTCTGTTTTAGGAGGCTTTTCTCTCTGTGCTGGTTCACTCATGGTCTCTTTTTACCTACTAAGAGTAGCTCTGAAGCCTTGATCCCCAGTCCTCCAGGTCCAGCTTTTAGTCTTTTTCCTGTATTCCACTCCCTCCTGGTGAGCCAGTAAATACTTGTCTGATATTATAAATCCATAGAGGATCTCCACTCACCTGAACATGAAGCTTCCTTTCTTGTTCCTCTTTATGTAGTTAAGGAACAATTTCTTATCTGTGCTAGCCTTATTCAGGGGTGTAGCTTACATGACCTCTCTGGAGGCTTAAAGAACCAGAACAATTCTTTGTAACCTGCAAAGATTTACTCCTTTAACAGACACATTCCTGAAAGCTGCACTGGAACAAATAGCCAGTAGGAATACCTGCAGGGTTTGCCACTGTTCTCTATTGCCAGGCTACCAATGTACAAAGAAAAGAAAATCATTATGCACTTCAAAGTGAGTCAATTCAGTGGGAGTAAAGGTTTGCAGAATATTCTGCCCCTTCTTTATTGCCTGTCAGCATAACTGAAGCCTGGAGGAAATTTCTAAGGAAATCTAGAAGTCAGGTCTACATGGAAAGATTAGTTATATTTTCATATAAACCTTTGGTTTATTCATTAATTTCTTTGTGCAGACTGTAGGATTTCCCTGTCTTTCTTGGTTTTTACTCAGGTGTACCAGATGGCAATAATTGAATCCTAGGTTGTGGAAATTCATTTGTTTTTCTAGAAGGAGCTATCAGCACAAAGCAATGGCTGGAGCTGCCTTGACAGCTGCTGTGATAGGAAAGCCCTTTCTCTGCACAATGTTATTTGGTATCCTAGAGTAAGGCACTGAGGCAGAGCATCCTCAGGAGTGCTCAAGATCATCTGGCTTTAGGAAAATTGCAATTTCCATCTTATTTCTCCCAATCAAGACATTTATTTTTAAATAACTTCCCTCTTTCTTGGCATTAAGTCCATCTGGTTTTGTTTCCTATGTTCAGAGAATCTTATAGGAGGAAGTGGGTGGTCATCCAACTAGAAATAACACCACACTGTCACACCATCTGACTGTTTTCTGAGATCCTCCCAAGCATATTGCCCAAAAGTGACCTCCAGACTACTTATGTGCTAGTGGGGATTAAATGTTCAGACAAAACGTGTGAGCAACAGATGAAGCTGTATTGTAAGAAGTTGTTCTCCAAGGACATTCCTCCACTTGTCTCTTGAACAAGATCTGAAACAACATCTGGACTAGGATTTTTGTCACATGACTTTAAACATGCTGACATTTGACTTCAGTTAATCAGTGACACATTCTGATAGCGCCTGCTAGCTAAGGATTTTATTTATAATTTAGATTGTATTTATTGTCTAATAATAAAGTACTGCATAATAACTCAAACCACATTTACTGAGGCTGTTGCAATTATATAACAGGCTATTATGCTTCTAATACGTAGCTGGAACCACTCAATTACGTATGAATTAAAGAAGTTTTCTAGTTTACTAAGAAGCCAGGAGTTGTTAGCATGGATTTGTTGTTGGTAACCAGAAAAAACTCATGCTCTGGAAATGATGTTTTTCCTAGGTGACAGCTGCCCAAAATTATGGTTTACCTTCTCCTTCTTGACTTGTACAGACCACCGAAAAAAGGAAAATGAGGAAATAGAGAGAGTAGAGGCTGGGACAGGATGCTGAAGAGACTGGCCCAAGCTAAAAAAGCAGGAAGTCTGAGGTGGGTCAACATGTGAACATGGATCTCCTGAAGTCATGTTCTCATTGCACATTACCTGGTAGTGAAGGTGGAAATCCTGCCCCTGCTGCTATTCTGCACCCCAGGGGAATCTCTTAACTGCCTGGCAAGTGCTCCCCTGTGGTGAGGGAGCCATTAAAAAAAAAAAAAAAGCAAAAAACTTTGAAAGATCTTCTTTTTTATTTTTTTCACCTTAATGAAAGGTGAATGGGAAAGGGAACATTTATGAAATCTCAGTTTCATGGGGTGGAAAATTGCTTTTCTCTCTCTACTCCAGAGCAGATTGATAAAAGACTCATGATAGCAATTGAATTGGGGGGGGGGGGGGGGGGGGGGGGGTGTTGATCTGTGCAGCTGTGCTTAATCCTTATTATTTTTACAAGTCACTGGAGGTATTTGGTAAGGTCAATATATAGCAAGAAATCTGGACCTGAAAGTGAAACACAGTGTCTGTCAGAGGGGCCAGATTTTAATTGGAAACTAAATTTCACTTCTAATGCAATCCACAGCACTCCAAAGAGCAGCCTGCAAGGAATATTTAAATAAAAAAGTTCTGTTTAGAAAGACCTTTTGTAAATGACTCCTTGATACTGTAGGTAGATAAATGCGCTTGATCTCATTCTTTACAAATGAGAAACCACATATAAAACATGCTGATGACTTAAAGTAAGATTTTGAAAGTTTTTTTAACTTTGACAAAGAAAAGTTGATTATTATTTTTCAAACTGCTCAGAGAAGCTTAGGTTTTCTTTTCCTAAATATTCAGAAGGGAATTATTTTTATATGAAAGTGGAAAGCAAAGGCCAAATTAATTGTACATGAAAGAATTGAGCTTTCACTAGATGCTTTCAATTAAGAGACTGATTGAGGGGATGCTTTTTGTTTGGATTTCTTTTTTCTTTTTTGAGTTTAGATTTCTGCACCTTGAAATCATTCAGACTGTTCAAAACATAGTACAAATGTTGGTACTTATAAAATGAGCTCCTAGAAGTGGCAGTGAGGACTTCATTTAGGTATGTTGCTCAAACTTGGTGAACCTATGAGCTGAGGTTTTGATCCTTAAAGTGTCGTTTGATGAGGACAGATTTCATGTGCATTGTGCATTGCAACAGCCAGAGGATGAGGGCCTAGGGAAAAAGGATGGTGGGTTCCTGGCCTTTCCAACATGCAAGACCCTTGGTACAGCCTGGGAAAAGGTGAAGGATGCAGTGATCCTAAGAGGAGCAAAGCCAGAGTTCACTATCTAAATTACAAAAAGATGCGGAGATGAGATTTTGCTTTTCTATTTCTCCAAGCATACTTAAATGTCTTAAGTAAACTGAAAGTTCTTTTCGTTGAAGGATGATGATGACATTCCTTCCTTTTTCCCCCTCTATTATTCCTAACCTGTGGCCTCAGCTGATTTGCTCAATAGCAGAGCCTTGAATTCTGAGATGTCAGAAGAGAAATGATGTTATGTGAAAGGATTGCAGGCACCCCTGTGGTGTCCTCGTGTGGTAATTAAAACTAATTCAGGGCTAAAGAGATTAGTAACCAAGTCCAAGAGGAAAAATTGGGTGAGGAAGAGTTAAAAATGTCCCTTTCTTTCTCTTGTGTGAAAGTGCAAGGCTGATAAAATAAACAAATCTGTTGAAATCAGGCATTTCAAGCCAGAGACTGGTCATTCCAAAGTCTACAGGGAATAAGGGCAATACCTGTCTCCATACCACACATCAAATCACACTTGGCTGTTTTTCAATTGGACTGCCCCTGAGTCCAATTTGAGTGGGTTATCACTATGTGAAGGAGCACGGCACAGCCCCAAACCCCCTGAACTAACAGATCCATGGTGACTTCTTTTGCAGCTGGCTTGACTTTTTCTGTACTCTGGGTGTGGGGGCAGAAGGTTAAAGAGAGGAGAGAAGAAGAGAGAAGAGAAAAATAAATAATACATGAAGAAACCATATTTTAGCCTTCCTTCCAGCATATATCAGTGGATAATGAAATTTTTCAACTGATTAGATGCCCCATTGGTTGGAAAATTTGGAAGCAATCATGCAATTATATCACAAAACCTCAGAGTCATGTACATTCAGCCAAGAAGAGAAACCGACTATTAGCAAAAATAGAGAGAGAGAAGAAAAGAAAAAAGACTATTTATATTGCAATACTGCTCCTAAAAAATGGAAAAAAAAAAACAATGGAAAATTTTCTGCAAACAATTAAAGAAGGGGGAGAAGGCTCAGGATGGGTCTGGTGTTTCAGGATAAATATAGAATTTATAACATAGTAAGAGCTGTTTTTAGTGGGCCTTAATTGAAACTACATTGCTTGCCCCTCTACTGCTGCATCCCGGTGCTGCAATCCGTGAGAAATAAAGGGACTGGGTGACTTTCCTAGCAAAGAACTGATACATCTCACCAGAGAAAACAATGATTGGCAATGCTCATTGCAAGCACTTGGGGCACTTTTCTAAACAGGGGCATGGACTTGTGCTCTGCTCCACGCCACAATGTCTCTGCTTGTGTCAAGAGGAGCCATCTGAAACAGAGTTTTGCTAAATTAAGTCAGTTGCCTGAATGTTTTTTTCTTTTACTGCTAGGAGGGTTTCTTGCTCCTCTCATGCATTCTAAATCACCTAGACAAGGACTCAGAAACACAATGTTTTCACTGGTAGGAAGATGGAGTAATTTGGGGGGGGGGGGGGAAATCTGACCCCAGTGAATTCTCAATAACATTGTTTTGGCCCTGGGGATTAGAAACTGACTTCAGCATTTGCAGCCTCTGTCAACAGCCTCCTTCCTTTCCATCTGCCCCCCCTCTCTCCAGGGTCTCTGAGGCTGATCTCACAGTGAAGGCTGAGATGACATCTACAAGGGAGCTGTGCACCAGCACTGGAATGCAGTGAATGACAAGTGATCAGAGCAGGATCAGCGGCACCTGAAGAAGGGGCAGGTGTCTCCAGCATGTTCTATAGCAAACTGAGGACCACATCAACTTCTCAGAGTGCACAGTCCTGCCTTTTAGCTCATTAGCCAATGACGGACCCAGTCACTGATTAATACCTGGGATCTGGAATCTGGTCCAAGTCCACCTTTTTAGTCTTCTTTTTCTCCTTTGAATGAACTTGAAATCAATTTTAAATCCCTTTCCACTGAGGAACAAAAAGGAAGAGAGAAGACAGGAAGGAGTAGTAGAGGAATTAAAAGAAATATTAGCATATTATTGGCACATATGAATGGAGGGAAATTGTTGAGGTGAACCAAACCATAAATTGAACCTGAAGTAGCTATTTATCTGACTGCTTTACCTTGTCCCCATCCTGAAAGTGACAATTGGTTTCTTCCCACAGATGGATTTCATCCTATACTCCCTGCTGGGATTGGAAATGCTCCATTAAGTTTGATGTCTGAGTACTATTCTATTAATGGAAGAAAAGTGTCCCTTTCCCTTGGCATTACAGATATGTGACATTCATGAAAATCTAGAAGTGTTTTTATTATTTAATACTATTATTTTCCAAGATAAAAAGAAAATATTTGGCAATTCCATCCTTGTTGGTGTTGTGGTTTGATCTGGTTCCCCAGAAAAGTCGAAGCTGTTCTTTGGATTCTGCAAAGCCTCCTGGGGTGAGGGGAAATTGGTGGCTCTTTGGGAGCTTCCTGGAATGTGAAATGTTATTTAGCACTGGTTTTATGTCCTCAGAGGTTTGGGAACTCCGGTGTCTCAAAGGCCTAGGGAATGCCAGGGAAGGATGGACAATTAGATAGGTAAAAAAGGAGAATTCATTAGAAGCATATTAAGATCAGAAACTGCAAGAGAACAGTTACATTCTTTGCCTTATTCTTTACATGAATGTTGAGAGCCAGTAGAAAAACAGACTATCTCAGAGATGGATCCAGTCCTAGCAGAGTAAGGGTAATGTTTTTGTTTTGTTTTCCACCAAAAACTCAACACCCTTATTTTCTCTTCTTCTCTTGCAGGGAAAGAAATTAGACTCAATAAAGAGCCCTTCACCCACCAGCTCTTACTGTCCCACTGAGTCTTTTACAAAGTCTAGGTGCCAGCAGGAGAAGGGCTTTTTTTACAAGAATTATTTGCCTGGTCTCTGGATGGTTATACATCAGATCTTCCCCACAACATAGGAAATGAATGCTTATCTGTAATCTGCCCACATTAAAGAAAAAAGACCCTACCCTAGCCAACCAATTTGTAGCAGAGAAAGGCTTATGGTGGAAACAGTTGTGAGAAATCTCAGGTTCTTCTATGCAAGGTGCAGAGATGGCTTTAGACATCAAGACTGAACAAGGCTTGAAAGGACATCAAAATGACAGAGCTTTTCCCATATGTTGGAGGACCTGACATTGTCCTCAGCAACTCTGTGACGATGACTTTAAAATAACCTGTTGAGAAAGAAAAGGAGAATATATTTATTTGAGGCTTTCAACCACATATACTTCTTTAGTAAAAAGTGGACATCTGTCTTGAATCTGTCCAATTTATCATGAAAGCACCAACAAAAATGCTGCCTGGTTTGAGAAGAACTAATGTTTTTGGTATACAAAAATCCATCTTTTTTTTTTCAGAAATGAGAGGAAAGTTTATTTTCTCTCCACTTTTCTTGGGTGGATGATCTCCTGTTTGCTGTAGGCTGGCCATTGCCTTTGTCCTCACTAAGACATGAAGCACCAACTTGAGCCAGATTCTTTCTAGGGACCTCATGAGAATCACTGAATTGTGTTCTCTCTTTATATCATGAACTGAGAATAAACTTTGGCCTCCACTTTCTAGGTCTAGAAGTTTCACCCCTGTGCAGAAAACTGCATGCCATCTTAAACACATTATATTCTTGGTTATTGCCTTTTCATCCAAAAGAATCCTCATGTCTTTTGATCTGGATAGTTTTTTGGAGTTTCTTTTCCCATTCTTCTCAGTACAGTGACTACTCACAGTATCCCAACAGCAGCTGTGAAGCGGAGCCCTTGCACAGTCCTTTTGGTCCCAGGTGAAAGTCTGTCAAATAATTGATTGCGGGTCAGTGCCCCTGTTCAACTGCTTCATCACTCTGTCCTCAGTATATTCTGAACTGTGATTGTTATCATATCCAAAACTCAGAGCAGTAAAATGAGAGGCCTGGGACAGAACTAGAGAACTTTATTATCTTACTAATTTCTCAATAATTTAATTCTGTTTGCATGATTTAAATTGTTGGTTGGAGCTGGAATGCGGATCAGCTCCTACAGCTCCAAAAGTCCTTTAACTCTCCTTGCAGGAAAGGAAGAACCCATTGATAGTTCATCCACTGTCACCAAATTTGTGTCCATTGTTGCATCTCTGAAAGTTTCCAGAGGGCTGATCTGAAATCAAGATTATTTCACATAAAATGAAATCTGCAGGTGACAAAATGGGACTCAATCTTCAAGGCTATTTGAACTCTCTGGAGTCTTTTGGTGATCAAGTGGGACACTTTTGCCATATGGAAACTGATCTTTTGAGGAGAAAGTAGAACAACATGCTTGCAAAAGAGAGCAAAAGTCCTACAACACTGCACACATAAAATATTCTTCTTTATATATAAAAAGTTTAGTCATGGAACCAGTTTGAACTGACAATTTTGCATGAGAAGCCAGTGCCACTAATCATTTGCAGCATAAAACTAAAAAAATTTGTAGAGGAGTCCAAACTCTGTTCCGTTACAGACTTTGGTGGTTCTTTTGTCCACTTACATTGCTTTTTGTGGGATCACTTCAGAATAATAAAGAACACTTCCTTTGACCTATGCAATTTATATCAAAACTTTTTTTTGGTTATAAAACCAAACTGAGCACAATTCCACTTTTAAGAATTAAATCCTTCAATTACCCACGTACAAATCCTCAGTAAAGGTTTTGGCTTTACTGCTAAAGCCTTTATAACCCACAGAGGAGAGCCTGAACATAAAAACCCATGAAAATTAATGAACATGGACTTGCAGCAGTGAGAAATTTGGAATTCCTGTTCCTTGGGAACTTCCAGCGTGTCAAAACTTATTATTCTAAGCTGAAGCAAGTACTTTCAACATTATAAATTTGTAAAAAAAGAAAAAAAAAAAAGAGTTTCTTATAATTTCTGTAAAGAATTGCCAATACTTCATTTGTTCTTGAATAGAAACTATAATGGAGAACTACCTATATTGAAACATTTGCTTTTATTTCCTACATTTGACACACATACTCCATTTGCCTGAAATTCAATTAATACTGGACTTCATATTTCGTGAGGGTCTCTCTTTTGACTTTGTAGTTAAAAGGCCAGAACCCCCAGGATTCCTGACAGACTAAATTTTCTGTCCAAATTACATTTCTCATGCAGCACGAGAGTCACATGAGTATCAAACACAGCACATAATTCCAGCCAAGCCAAGTGCATGTTATTTCTTGGGAGCTGAGTCCTCCAAAGGACTATGAGTCCAGAGTGGAGAGGAAAAAGTTGCCAATTAAAATTTCCACAAGGCAGGGCTCAAATAATGAAACTAAGCTGAATGGCATGGTGAACCAAGACTTTAAAAAACTAATTATTTTGTAAAAAAAAAAAAAGAAAAGAAAAAATATTCTTTTATGAACCTGGATTGTGTTTCATTTGGATTACAACACTTCATTTTACATCATTCCCACTGTGATTTTTTAAATTCTTCACTTTGGAAAATCAGTCTGGTGAACATTGCCATTCCTGTTGGAACCTTGCACCAGTATAAGTAAGCACCATCTCTGCTGCTGGTAGATACCTCCTCCTCTCTGACGAGGACAAGCACAATCCAGCACTTGGTGAATCAACATAGGCAGGAGCAAAGAAGACAGAGGAAGTTAGGTGATATAGCCAAATGTCACAAATAAAAGTATGTTAGGCTGTTAGTCATCTCAAATGACTTCTCTGTCTCACCCTCTCCCTGCCAGCCCTATGTCTTTTCTGATAGATAGCTAGATAGACAACTGCTATCCTAAATGTTGTGTTACTCCAGAGCACATCAACAGGAGTTCCACTGATGTAAGGGGATGGTTCCCTCATATACAAAAAAGAGGAGACTGAAACCAAAGACATTTCTGAGAAAGAACTGATCTTCCCAGTGTACTTCTCTGTTACAGAGCAAGAGATTGCAGTTGCAGTAGACACATGTTCCTATTTTAGCCAGAATTTGAGCTTCCTGTAGCAGTTCAATGATCGTCTTGGGGCCAGGTCCCCAGTGGGTACAAAACAAAGTAGTTCCTGCTGCTTAAACAGTTTGAAACGAGAAGAGTCCCCTCTCCTGTGGTATTCATTGCACTTGTTCCTGTTTTACATTATACCCACAATGCATTCAGCATTGCCCTAAACACCACCCGTAAGGCTCCCTGTCCTAATCCAGCCCACAAAGTCAAGAGCTTGGGAATTGAATAAAAACCGACTGTGCAAATGCATTTTGTAGGTCACAGGAAAGAGGAAAAAAAAAGAGCACATAGAGCACATTTCAGTTTTCATTGGTGCTTCTGGCAACCTTCTTCCCCTACACATCATCATTGAAGAGACAAAACCCAGGCTCCCCATTGAGTACACAAGAAAGGGAGACTTCCCTTGTGCTTCGCTGTGCTGCAAGCTGTAAATTTCTGAAGAGCTCTGCTATAATCTTTTACAGTCTGCAATCCCACCCTTCAGCTTAATGAAATGGAATGGTACAAATGCTCTCTGGACATTTCACTGCTGACAGTTACCCAAGGTTTGTTTCAGCTGTTACAATATGGCTATTTTATTGTCTTTTTTTTTTATTTTTTTTTCTCTTGTACAATTTCATGACTAACTATGTGTAAAATGGAAGGAATTTGACTATCCTTTCTTCATCCAGTTGGACACAAACTGGACTGGTTCCTTTAACTCACTTTTCAGCTGGCAGGGTTTGGTTTCTGTTTTCTTTTAAATGTCAGAAAAGGTTAAATAGGCTCTTCAAATCTGCAATAGATTTGGAAGATCTCTGGGGGTAAAACCTTCATGAGAGAAACAGTTTATATTAGTTCAAACAACAAACTCGGGTTCTGAACCTGGAAGGCAAGTAAAACAAACCTCATGCACATCTCACATAAAAAAATCACAGGATTTGTTTTTTCCCAATATCATAATATAATGAAATCTTTTGAATGGTTTTAGTCTCTTTAACTGTCTTGTTGTTTAGGGCTTTTTCACTGTTGTTGTTTTATTTGATTTGATTTATATTACATTTTACAGTTGGAAATACTCATGTAGATCAGGGAGCTGGACATAAGAAAGTGACTCCCACCATTTTCCTGTATTTGCCTGGTACCCTGCTTGGCCACAGGAATTACAAAGGGGTCAAGGCCCTAGCTAGCCTGCCTCATCTCTTCCTCACTTGAAACAGAAAACAAACACAAACACTGTGTCTAAAAACTTGAAGGAAAGTTGGCAAGTACTTCAGCTTTCACAACTCGATGAAAAATTCAGCATTCCTCATACCACTGAAACACTAGCATCCCAGCTCAGCATTTGCCTGGCAGATACAATCTTTACCTCAGGTAAAGGGCAAAGAGAGAAAACAGTAAAATGGTGCCTGGATCCATAGAGCTATCTATCAGACATACCATCTCAAGATACTTTAATTCTGAGGTAAGATGGGACAGAAAAACAATTTTCAGAGATTTAGAAGGATATTGTGTGTTGGGTGTATAAGGCTTTATGCTTTCTACATCCAAACACAGTCCACACTAGAGGACAGATATGCTTATACCAAATCCCTGCTGAGTCAAAAATTGCTTGTCTTCTACTGCTAGCTACATGCAAGGACCTTAAAAATTCAGGGTGACCATTGTTTTAAGATTCTTTGGACTGATCTTCTCTTGTTTCTCATTGCCAATATTGTTCATGAGGAAAGAGAGAATTTGGCCAGTGAGTAAAAGCTCTTGTGCAGAACAACAAGTCTGAATTTGTTGCACGTGCCCTGGGGTACTTGGAATCATAGACTCTGAATGTGGCAAGTATCTCGTGAGGCAATGCTTCCCTGATAACTGGACCAACTGCAAGTGTACCCCAAAGCAGAAGAACCTTTGCTTCTGCTTCAGGTTTCCCACTGCAAATGGAAAAACTCAGGTGGGACTGGAGAATCTGGATGAAATTGGAGAATGAAACTGGAGAATCCCTTGATGCCAGCATCAGTAACTGAGGTTACTGTTAACTGGTAATCCCTGCCTGCTCTGTCCTCACCTCACTATGGAGATGCCAACCCTGTGTCCAGACCCCAGGCAGGAGCTTGTGTAGGATGTGGTGGAGAGAGCACAGGCATGTCTGAGCAGAGATCACATTACTGTGGTGCTAAGCCACTCACCTCAGCACTCTTGCCAGTGCCAGGATCCCTTCCCAGCACTCTCCTGCTTTGAGAAAAATGTGAAAAGTGGTTTAATTTGCCTCAGGCCTGTTATCACTTATGATAGCAGTGATCAGAAACAGGGGCCATTAACAGCCCTAGTATTTAACTCATACATTCACTTACATATAGAGAGGTCCCTGTCTGTATGATTAATGTCATCTCAACATATTCCATTAACAAAAACTTGAAGTGCTTTGATTTTCTCCCCTCATGTGACTGACAACATAAACACATTGCCAAAAGCACTGAACAGATGGTAAGGCACTTAGGAAAGTTTACTACCTTTAAAGAAGTCACTGGCCTTCAGCAAGCACTTAAACAACCATGGGTAGTAATTGAAAGAAGGCTGCCCTTCAATTCCAAAGTGAAATGGAGTGAAACACCGTCACCGCATCCTCCATCCAACAGTAACTCTGGATTCCCATGATGGTTTCTAATGGAAAGCCACTCTCTTATCTGTAGCTGGTGGTCTATCAGTAGAGAATGGCACAAGAAGCAGAGGATGGGCAGAGTGTGGGACAGCAGCAGGCAGGGAGCAGAGCTCCAGTACATATAGGAAGGAAGCTTGTCACAGTGACAGCTTTCACTCTTGGATCACTTACAGCTGCCTTTTCCATCTTTCTTTGCAGGGAAGTATGCTCAATCTCCATTTTCTACACAGTAAGCCTTACATTCTCACCTGACAGTATCCTTGAATCTGCCTGTCTTGGCAATCAGACTACTCTTTCTCATAATTTCCTAGAAATCATTACCAGTTTCACCCTCCCCAGTGTCTATTTTCACTTTTGGTCTTTCGACAGTTTTAATAATGAGCGTTGATCAGCATCAATTTAACTCCCACAACATGAACTAATTATTTCTGCAGAGACCCCTTACCATGAAGACAAATCTGTAGGGGACTTTGCCTTCCTTGCTGCTACCTGAGGGAGTTTCATATTTTGTTGTTCTCCTCATCTTGCCTTGATTGCCTTGAACACCCTCTTGTTCTAGCAGCTGGTATAGCTTGCAATACATTCAGGGCTAAAAGCCAGTAGGGTTTGCTAAAACCTAGAAGGGACTAAACTATTATGAGAAACCTGAAACAACCCTTTTCTCACTTTTCTTTTTCACTGTGTAAGTTAAGTTGTCCTCATTCCTCAGGTTTTACAATCCATTAATGAAGTCATGCATTCAGAAGTGAGTTTGTTCAATTTCCTCTGAATTATTTCCCACCAATATTCTTGTAATTTTCTCATTCTACTACTACAAAGTATTCAAATGTAAGGATTTTTAAAATTCTGAATAAAATTTGCTTGGGAGCTTTCTAGTGCTAATATATTACTGTAATTTGTTTTGCTATGTCCTTTTTTAAGGTATTCATCCCCAATGGAGATATGGTGACCTTTCATAAAGTAACTTGAATACTCTAGCACTTTTACATGTACAGGCATTGTCCTGATAACTTTCTTCCCTGGATCCTACTAGTCATGAACTGCCTGAACCTGTTTCAACCCTTCTGTTTCCCCTCAGATGGCTATTAACTCACTAAATAAATGTTGATCAGAAAAAGAGAAGGTATATAAAAAGTAGCCTGTTTAAAGAAACATGGAAGAAATATGAAAGCAAACGTTGGACACACTCTGGACAATAGGTCTTGTCAAACAAATTTGATGCCATTCTGTAAGGTAAGCTGTTGTTCAAGTCTGACTCTAAGGTGTAAGTTAAGTTAGCAGAAAAAATATTAATATTCCCACCTACCTAACCTCTCATTGCCATCCTACACCATTTTTTAGAACATGGTGGCAAAGATTTATGATTTGGTATTTAAAACAACTAAGAGTCAGGTATGGTTATGAAGGCTAGGCCTTGGGCCCTCCAAAATACAGGTATTGATGTAACGCACTTCCTCATCCTGGGAAAGGAGCCATGTTTACACTGAAGGCACAAAAATCCTTCTGAAATTTACCTAAACTTCTAAGTTAGTATGGCTTCCAAAAACAGCAATCACTATCCAGTTACTGCTTAGCAACATTAATTAGACATTAATTAAACATTGCTCATTAGAGAGCTCATTAGACATGTGGTATGTTTGGATTACTGTCATTATTCTCACTGAATTACTAGGGCTCCATATTTTGATTTAGAGCAAATGATCACTGAACATTACATAATGCAGGAATGAATTAAAAACTGACAGATAGATCTCAAAATTTCAATAGTGGGAAAAGCCTGAATGACTGTATTTTTAGTGCTGGTGTTCTAGGATGAGGCTCATTTTGGATCTGCACTTTCCTCACAGATTTAGTAATGGGTACAAGTGGCTTTTACCGGCTGATAAAAGTTACTCAGTGAAACAAGCATTGCTGGAGCAATGATCTATAATCAAAGCATTCAACTGATAAAGTCAAACAAAATATTTCAGAAAAATTTTCTAAGAGAAAGGCAGTTCATCATACCTACAGAAAGGCAGGTCCTCACCACAGATGTCTTAAGACAGCAAATTCTGGTTATGAATACATGCTAAACAGGGATGATGAATTCATAGGATATGTTGAAAGAGAAATAATAACCTAACAGATGACATTATTACCTCTGCAGATGACATTTATACATGCCAGCTGGTTGCATCCTGTTCTGAATCCACACCTAAAAAAGGATACAAAACCAAAATATTTAGTATAACAGAATCACATGGTTGCTTTGGGTCTGTAGAAATCCCCTCTCCATGAGAGAGTTAAAGAAGTTTAACAGATTGTGTTAAACTAATCACAAAAGCAACTGGGGAGACAAGAGGTGACTTGATCACTCTATAATTACCTTCCCAAGGAAAAAATAGCAGTTGCTAAAGACATCCTTAATTCAGCAGAGAAATGCAGAACAAGAACCAGTAGCTTGGAGTTGACTTAAAACTTGGCACATTATTTAACTGGAAAGGGATAAGAATCAGCTAATTAGAGTAATCTGCTTGTAGAAACAAAGAACATGCCTTGTTCTCTTGTTCTCATGTTTCCATTCCTTGTCTTCTCCAAATAAGACCTGGGCATCTCTCTAGAAAGAACAATTTCACTGAGTATTGTTAATGGATTTTATTAGGTGGTGACCAGGAGAAAAACTGCACCTAGGATTCATGAACCAGTCAGATCAGATAACTGCAATGGTTTGGCCTAGATTCCGATACTTCAGAACTAAGAACTGCCTGGTACTGACCAGGGCTATGTGAGACGTTTCATAGTACAGTAACATTTCCAAATAATGGTATTTGTCTTCTGTCTATTGCAGATAATCCTCTTGGGGAAAAATGCTTAAAAAGGCATTAATTGAAAGTTTGGCTGCCACTATATTGATTGGATTACTGGCAGCAAGCTGAGAAACCTTGCAAAATTATGTAGTAAAGCTAATACTTATTTATATGTTCTTTTTACTTCTTTGTAGGTGATAAAAAGTCTGGAAGTACACCGAGTCAGGTTCTCCTGTAACAGAATTCTTGTGGCCACTGACAAACTGGACTGCAGTCATAAATCAAGTCAAACTGAATCTTTCATTTTATTAATTTTTATCTGCTGCTAGTAAGGCCAAACTCTCATAGAAATTAGTATTTTTTTCTCTGTTTTGACTTCTTTTTGGTTAATGAAACCCCATACCAAATAATCACCAGTTTCAGTGACAACTATCTAAATAATATTCATTTTTCTCTCTTTTTTTCTTAGCTAAATGTTTGTATGTATATCCTGACAGTAACCTCCTGCAATGGAGGAATATGATATCTTGGATTTATGTGGGAAAACCCGTAGACAGTGAATGGCCTTCTTGATACTCTTGCATTAAAATCACCGTGTTTGCTTGGCCCATGTCCAAAGACACCTATTCTTTTCAATATACTAATATTTCAAGAGAAGCCACATTAAATGGACTTACCTTTACCATTGAAAATTTTCTTTGTATTCTATAGAGTTTCTTGAATTCTCATACCAAGATATGTGTGCACGCTTCATTCCTAATGTCCTCAGAGTGTTATTCATGACCTACTAATTTCCAAGGCATATGAGAGAAATAAAATGACTGATTTCACTGATGTTGTTCCTTCCTAATCCATTCAGAACATTTTGAATTTGAGAGAGAAGTTGTTTTCTTGAGCAATTTAGTTTTTTCTGGTTGTTTTCCAAAAACTAGGCAATGTTGGATAATCATTCATTTTCCAAGTACACCAGTGCATGGTCAGACTGTGACCTGTCTGTCTGGAATAGTTTGCAGGATGCATTTTGCTATTTTATCCTGCAGATGTGCCACTAAGACACATCTTCCATTAGCACTTGTTTATGCACTGTGATACACAGATAAAACTAATCAGTCAAATGTCTTTATTTTAATCATCCACAGCAGTCAGATATGGACAAGTAGAGTATGGGACATCAGGATCTAATACTTCCAATACACAAAAAATCAAAGTTGTGATTTCAGAAACTCTCATAGCTTACAGCCAGTGAACATACTCTCAAACACTGGAGTCTTTTCATAAATATCTGAGCTTGTGATTCGGAGATGGACAAGATCTCTCCACCCAGATGAAGTCTGATGATCTCTTCCTGTATGATATACATCCTGCCAATGTCAAAGTTGTTTAAAAATGCAGTATATTTAATACATACTAGAAGGATATTCAATGCATGCATCTGCTTCTATTAACAGTAGTATCTTCACCCAGCTGTTAAAACTACAATTTCTTTCAGCCAAATGTGTTAGATCTTGACATTCTCCTAAAAAGAATGTATCAATTTTTTGGCAAAATTCTTCTCAATTACCATCTTATGTTGCTGGTTTGGCAATTTAGATTGCCTGAAGAGAATGTTCCAAAGTAACACAGCGAAATTTTTTTGCTTTATTTCTCTGGAAAGGTCAATAAGCCAAGGTAAAATCCGTGCAGCTGTTTTGTGAAGAAACTATGAGATTTTGGCCCTGAAAGACATTGAACAGGACTGAAAACAACACAGAAGCCTGTAGCCTCAGGTTTGAAAAATACAAGCAGTCAGTTGTGCTAGAAAATAATTCAGTGCCATGCTTTAAAAGGTAAAATCAAACAATTCTGTGTGCCATATAAAGTTGAAAGGAAAGCAGAATCCAAAAGGGTTGGGTGACCAGTTTTGAAACACTGTTTGAATAAGATGGATGGATTGGAGCTTGCAGTACTTGGTTTGCAGCCAGGAATAATCTTTTCAAAGCTAGAAGTGCTTTTGATCTCTCCTACTCCTCCTCATCACTGTGAATCTCCAGGGATACAACCCTACCGTGCAATACAAGGGAAAGAAAATGTGCTTCAGAAGAGGGAGAGGAAAAAGGACAAGGAAGCCAATGAAATAGTATCTGAGAACAACACTGCTGCCTGTAATGACACTAACCTGCTGGTGCCAGTGGAAGAGTTTTGTAATATTTTTCCAGGTCTGCTCTTGTTTTTTGATACTAGGCTGTGGAGCTGGTTCTGTGACTCTATACCACCATCAGCATGTTTCTAGGGATATTGGGAATTGTTCTTATGAACCTGTGACTTGGAAGTAGTAACAGGCCAATAGTCCCATCAGGCAAAACTGAGCCAAATTGATCTGACATCAGTGGGAGAAGATACACTGATAAGCAGGGGTCTTTGTATCACTACCCCTATCCAGGCTAGCAGCTGGCTGTGTTGGAGGTCGAATGCAATATGTTTGCAGTGTGCAGTAAACCCAGGAAATAAGTTGGGAAGAAATAAAGGGGTATAATCCATCAAATGAGTACAACAGAGGGCAAAAAAGGGCAAATGTTATTGTTTATAATAAAGGGCACATGTTTATAATGGAATGCAAACAGCACAGCTAGAATGACGTTGCAGCTCTAGTTTGAGAAAAGTTAAGCATCTCGTCTTTCAAGGACTCTCAGACCTCTTAGTTACACAGTACCTCCAAAAGCACCTTAGCATTAATTTTGGTTTAGACTACTTGTTGAGAAGGATGTGTCCATGGAATTACTGAGGCTGCAGACCTCTCCCTGGAGGTCTCTTGCTGCATCCTGTAAATGCTAGAAAATCAGAATGTCCTGCTGGGAGAGTAGCAATCCAATAATTTCAGGATGCCTCTTCTCTGCAACTCAGATGCTGCTTGGACTGAAACAGAATCATCACCTCCTGTTGGGTGGCATATCTTATGATGCATGGGAGATTTTAATAAGTTTTTTCTGTGAGTAATATAATCTCCTGAGACTGTGGATACAGGCTTGAGCCATGGAATAAATGTGGCTTTTTGGGCTTGCACTCGTCCTGAGCAACATTCTCCACTCCAAACCGCACCCTGCGCTTGCTGGCGGGAGAGTATAAACAGTCAGTTGGAAACTTCCTCTGGTTTCTTCCCACTCGACTTAGAAATCCCGGCTATGGAGATACCCAATGGCACCTCCAGCAGTGACCACCACACAGACCATTTCTGAAAGCCACCATAGCCATGGCTCCAGAGAATCCTGCAAACTGCTGGCTTCCCTAAAGCCGTGCCAGGGAGCCAGGCCCTTCGGGGCTGTGGGGCTTGGCAAATCCCAAAGGAACACAGACCGTACATCATTTCAGCAGAGATGGATCTCTGCCTGCTAAGTGGTTGAAGGGCTGCCCAGGCCCCACTCAGGGCCCACATTTTGATCAGTTCCTTTACAAAGTTGTCCTCTTTTGTTCACCACCTTGCCTCACATGCGTACTCACTCATGTGCTTCTTAGAGTGTACAAGACAAATGTGTATTGCTTGGTGTTCCCCTTGCTTGTCTCTGCATCACCCAGCCCCACAATTCCTGTCAATTCCCCTTCACCAGCTGTTTGCCAGAACATTATTAATTTTCCAGAAATGGTATCCCCTAGTATTTGTCATCCTGTTATGTACAGGGAAAAAAAAATGTAATCTTTTCTGAAAAAGAAATACAGAAAGAAAAACAGAAAAGTGGAAAGAGGGTATCAAGGGAGGGAGAGATGAAAAAAACTTTTCTTTGCCCTCAAAGGCTTTTCTTTTAAAGGTTTTATGAGTTTGCTGACAATGTTAATTTACTGGCATCTCCTTCAACACTCTACCTACTCCATAGAAACTTTAGCCAACTTTTAAAGCCAAACTGAATTCTAGGGAAAACTCACAAGATGCACAGAGAAGTAAATTTCAGCTTGTCAAGTGTTACACTGATTAGTGGTAGAGTAAAACAAAATCTCAAAGAACAACCTTCCCTCTCACTTCTTGTCAAAACCCACATCCTCCTGTTTTTCTCTCTCACCACCACCCTCACCTTAAAAATGAAAGCAATAAAAAGGAAAATAAAACAGCCCCCTTTCTAACCACTTTGAAGAATTAAAGCTTTGAATGCAAAACAATTCCATAAAATGATCCAACTGCAATTCAAAGTAAACTGGTCTCACAGAATAAGTTTGGTTATAATATTTGGAAAAACCACTGCATACGTTCCTATCCAAGGTCTGGTAAAGGCCAGCCACAAATTGTCTCATCACAAAGAAGGAATTTCCCCCTCACTGGTTTGTGGCAAGTGTACAGGAGGCTGAGTGATGTTCAAAGAAGACAAGCTGAGCACAACTTCTGCTGAGTGACTGATCCCTTCTCAGTCTCTACATTAAGTAACAGCAAAAATGGAGTAAGGAGAGAGGAGGAGACACAGCTCCATACGTCAGCTGTGGTGGGAGCCAACACAGACACAAGATGATTAAGATCAGCAGGGAGCAGGAGGGAATCCCTAAAAGATGTTTTCAAGTCTATGACTGATTGGAACAGAAAGCCCAGACATTAGCATGAAGAAGTTTCTCAAACCCTGCATCTCTGAAGAACTAACTCAACAGAAGAATTCACAATATGAGGCCCCTTTTGTGTACAGAAAGACAGTGGATATCTTCCCACTAACAATTGACTGTGTCAAGGGCAGCTCAGTAGCAAATACGAGACCATCAGTTTCTACTGAAATCATTGGTGCTGTCAACATTTATCTTTCAGATTCATTCAGCACATGGAAAAAGGCAAAAAAGGCAAAAAAAAAAAAAAAAAAAGAGTTGGCCACCACCCTGCCTTACAGATCTCTGCACACCCCAGAAGTCTTCTCCTAGAGCTTGTATAGGATCAAAGATAGAGCAGAAATGAAGTGAAACAAAAGCTGAGGAAAAGCATCATATGCATCGCATTTGGAATCCTTCACTGTTTTGACTGCTAAATGGGAGGTGCTGTGATTAATCTGTGATTATGTGACTCACCATAATTATGTCTTGTTGAAATTGAATTTATTGAAGCATGAATCATTCCACCCAAAGTAGAACCTAATTGCACGATTGCTGTGGCAGCCTTTTAGGGTTTAGAGGAGAGGTTGCTATGTTGGGAGAAGACTTCCGCTCAATTCAAGCAATGAAAAATTCTGTCTTGTGACTTTCAAAAGGGTGAAACATGTCTGTGAAATGAGAAGAGAAGAACCTATCCCATGAAGTTCCATTTAAAATGCTGGAAAATGTTCAGCCAACCCAATAGTGAAAAGCTTCCTTAGACTAAGAAGGTAAATTAAAGATCAATTTGGGTCTGTGAGCCTCTTGTCAGTATTTGAATGATTTATCACTCAAGAACTCTGGGCACATGATCACCAGGACTAGTATATATTCACAATAAACCTGTAATTTCATCAGTAAGATCAGACTAGAGAGAGATGAACCTGGCACTCCCGGCTTTGGACAATACATGCAGGAGGTTGAAGGATGTGGTATGTCTGTGGGGTGTCTCCCAATCAGCAGTTCTGTACAACAGAGAGAAAACTAAGGTCAACTTGGATTTTTTTTCCCCATTTTAAAAAAGAGAACCACATTTTCTATTCAGTTGTTTGGATTTTTAGATGCAAAAGATGTTTTTTAATGGGAATTTTTATGGGTAGATTTTTTTGTTCTTTTTTTTACCAAAAAGCCACATTTAATGAAATAGTCTTTGTATTCAGTTTAGAAGAAAAAAAAATTTACATCTTCTCCTCTGATGTAAAATGGACCCTTTTTCCTAACAGACTTTAGTATAATTATTGCTAGTATATATGAAGGAGTATAAACAATGACTCTCCAGAGTAAGGAGTTTTGTACAGTTGTTAAATTTCCTGCTCTATTTTTAAAATTCTTACTGCTGCTGCTGTTGTCTATAATATAGCAGTAGCAAAGGCCCACAACAGCAGTTAAAGTTGAAAGAGGGATGAAAATTGCAATTTAAAACAAAACCGAAGTTAGGAAATACTTTGCAGTTCATAATGCCCAACCAGGCAGAAGAATCAGACAGGGGAAAAAGTGTGAAAGTTACACTTTTATTTCCCACTTAATGCCCATTCAGAGATCTGTCATTAGGTTCTAGGATAAAGGAAACAATCCTGCCTCATATCACTCAACCTCAGTGCTCTGTGTACTATTGTTTCCCCACAATTATATTTAGCCAATGGGAAAGGGATGCAGGAGTCCCATCTGGTACAATGGAAGATTTCTCTTTGTTGGGATCACATCTGTTTTATGTTCTCACTGAATCTTGGAAAGGAGATATGGAGCCCGGGTATTTGCTTGTCTATTACAAATTTGCTACTTATTTCTAGCATTGCACCCTTGAAAGCAAGTATTCGGTGCCAAATAGCTGGGCTTTATGGATGGGGGAAAGGAAATAAATGTGACTTTTTTTGAGAGATATTATATGAGTGTGTTTTTCATAGGTGTTGCATTAGTCATCAGGAAGCTCTGCCCTTCAGGAAAAGAAGCTGCATATGGTGTCAGCTTTTCAATATCTGCCTCTCCAGAGAAGGCTTTCACTGACCCAGTCAAAAACCTTTCCAGTTTTCAGTCTGATACTAGAAACACTGGTTCTTGTGTAGCTCATCCATGATCTCTTTTTTTTAAAGGCTTGTCTTGTTCACCTCTATGGCAGTCATTTTATTCTCAGGCTCCTGCAGTCTGGTCCATGAGAGATTCCTTTTCACAATGGTTTCTTGCAGAGACTGCTTTTGTTTGGTCCTAGGGTTTTTTTCAGAATGGAGAGATAGAGTCACTTCTTGTTGTTACATTGCCAAATACAGATTTTTCAAAATAAAAGTGAATTGCAGTTTTTCTTTTTGCATGCAAAAGTGACAAGAATAAACCTTTTGCCTAGAACTGAAGTCAATAACTCTATACATTTTCCGAGGTCAATTCATTCAAGGTACAAAAAGAGTAAGCAACAGAAAGAAGTTCCCAGGGCTGGAAGGAGTACATGTTATTTGTCTTGGAAGAGACCTTGATCTTCTTTCTGGTTCTCTGCATCTGCCAAGGGGAGTTAGAGATGCAGAGAGGGATGGATGAACATGTGTATGGATACACAGCAGTATTGCAGGCCACTGAGTCAGGGAGGCAGAGATGGTAATAAAACAGAACTTTGGAAGTGATTTTGTTACTTCATCCCTGAGCAGATTTGTGGATGTCTATCCTTTCCAGAGTGAGAGGAATGGAAAAAACAGTGACAATTCAAGATCAAGGAAGCTTCAACCATTTTGCCACAGAATTCAGTGATCTCTCTGACACCTTAGCTAAGAAAACTAGGGTTTGAGTCTTGTTGTTTTACTACCAGTCTGTTCCTGATTCACACCAAAAGGTCTGAACACCAGAAGTCATCTCATAAAGAATGGGGCCACTCTTGTTGCATGGACAAATGTCATCTGACCAAGAGCTGTCCACTGTCTCTATCTCTATGAGAGTCAATCTGCTGTTTGCCCAAGCAAGTTCCAGTCAGTTATTGGCATACTTTCACCCTTTCTCTCTCTGTGTTAAAATTTTATCTCTCCTGTGTCCAGGAATAAACTGTTGGGTTTGCAGTCTTCAAGTTTCATGCTAGGTAAATGACACCATTGGTCCCACAGAAGAGTTGTCTGTTTTCTGGAATCATATATTACATATTTCTTTCTATCTTTCTTTCTTTCTTTTCTTTCTTTCTCTCTTTCTCTCTTTCTTTCTTTCTTTCTTTCTTTCTTTCTTTCTTTCTTTCTTTCTTTCTTTCTTTTTCTTTCTTTTCTTTCTTTCTTTCTTTTTCTTTCTTTTCTTTCTATCTTTCTTTCTTTCTTTCTTTCTTTCTTTCTTTTTCTTTCTTTTCTTTCTATCTTTCTTTCTCTTTCTTTCTTTCTATATGTATTTGCTGAGAAATGTATAACCAGACATTTTGATGAGTATTTTGTTGATTTTAACTGCTTTTCCTTCTTCTTTACCAGTGTAACATTTTTTTAAAAGCATTTTTAAAGGAAGAAAAACTCCCTTCAGAAGACGTTTACAGACAGAAAAAAGATACTTTATTTTCTCCTCAAGCCCCTACTGTTATTCATCTGAAAGTCGCTACCTTTCTCCCCACCATCTCTGCAGATGTCTTCACCAAATCAAAACTTTTACTCTAGAGTGCTTTTCCTGGGAAACTGAGTTTAATGTGATCATGTTGTTTATGTGTCAGCCAGTACAACTTCCAGCTAACAGCTTTGTAACCTGACAGGGAGGAAAGAATGCCTAAAAATATTGTGACTATCATATTTCATCAAAATAAGCAAGTGGAGAAAGGAGAAAGACTTTCTTACTCAGAGATCACACCTTTTATTGAACACTAGAGAATCCACACCAGTGAGAGTCTTTGGAATGAGCTTTTGTTTCTTCCTCTACTTATGGAACCCCTTTGTCTGTGAGTTGTCACTGCTCCCCATAATTACAGCCCCCTCCCCTGGGTTGTATCACTTTTTCAGCAAGTGTGAAATATTGCCTTGGAACATATCATCCCACGATTCACCTTGGGTCTGGCCTGGAGGATTGTGCAATTTCTGCGGTCTGCTCCAGTGCAAACAGGAAAGAGAACCCGAGCCCCAGTTTTTACAATGTGCAGCTTGTGAGCAGGAAGTGGACCTGCTCGGCAGCATCTCTGGGATGTTTATTGCTCTGCACTCCTGCCAGCGAGACTGGGGGCCACTCACTCTGCTGGTGGAGGGCTCTGAGCCATCAGCATTCATCAGGCCTCTGGTGCCCCACTGTCCTGCTGGACAGTGGAGCAGACCAGGAGAGCTTCTCAGGCACTGCTTGAGGAACAAGTTCCTGAGTTCTCTTCTTTTCCCAGACAGCTGATGTGAACAATTGCAAAGCTTCCACACACCCCCAGCTTGAAAGTTACAATCCAAATTTATTCACTTGTTTTCATCAGCAACCCTGTGTCAAGTACTAGTGGCGCAGTCATCTGCAGTACAGTTGAGACCACAGGTGAATCCATCACTGCCCAAGGCATCTCCTTTCTTCACCCACCTACATTTTCTACCTAGCTCAGTGTTCCATGTAACTTTGGTTTTGGCACCTTCTGCGAATGAAATTTCTCTCTCTGGAATAGAGATGGAGCCTTGGGGAGCTGGGTTGAAATCTTCAGCCTTTTCATTAATTCATCCAATGATATCCACACAGGATGAAGCCACATCCTCCATGCAGTGGTGTTTCTACAGTCATTAGTACTGCACAAATCAATCCTACAGCTCTCTAGTGAGTAGCTCATGCCAGCTAAAACAGACACGCTCAAAAAGCCTTTCTCCCACGCTTTTCATGTTATCCAAATCCATCAAGGAATAATTTATTTTTCTGAATTAATTTTTATATCCATTGACATGTTTCCTTCACAGTTAACTTTACTCAAAGGAGAAAATGGCCTAGTCCCTGTTTTTCACTGCAGACAAGGAATTTGCATTCTATCCTCTAATCTTTCACACCACGAAAACAGATGTGAAGATGTGGCATGATATTTTGGGACTCCCTCTTCTATCTTTCCAGACTCCATGCCCTGTCACTAGGTTGCTGACCCTAGTGCCCTGTCACTAGGGTCACTTCCTCTGGTAGGTCACTTTCTCCCTCTATAGGCCTTTGTTTCTCTTCCTTTCATAAACTGCACTTGTGTTCCTGGGTGAGAAGAAGCCTCAGAGAACACAATAATATTAATAGCAGCAGAAAGAATACTACCAGGTGTACACTAAAATTCAAGAGGTTCTTAACCTTGCCTTGGTTAAGGTAACCTTTGTGGTTTGTGGTTTCCACCTAGGTGTTCTTTTGACCTTTGAGCAGTGCAGGGAGATCTGCATGTGCTGGGACAGAAAATTGCCTTCTGCATGCCTTGAGCATGTAATCCAGTCCTGGAGAGAAGCGGGAGCCCCCACACATGTGTCCTGTGTGCAGCTGCAAATGTGCTCCTGCATGGGGGCAGGACCTGTAGTCCAGACATCACTGTCCCAAGGCTTTAGGACTCACAGCAAAACTGCATGTCAGCCAGACATGAGAGGCAATGAGCCCCCAAGAGGGGTTAGGAAGTGAGGACATTTGAGACACACAGACACCCTCCTCAAATGAACACTGGAGAAGCTAGAGTAGAACATGCAATCTCTGAAGTGTTGAGCTGTGTCAATCCTGTACACCAAGGACTATGGAGGGATTAAAGCAATTGCTGCAAAAGCAGCAAGCTCTGCTAAAGGCCAATAGAGGAGCAAGGTTTAGTACGTGACTGCAAGCTGCTTCATGCCACTGTTTCGTTATTGCTGAAATCACAGTGTTGACTTAAGGAAAGAACTCAAGATATCTTCTTTACTTCCCCTCTCCTGCCCCCGCTTTATGTACTGGATGACCAGAACCTGCTTTACTAGCTCAAGGTATGTCACGCTGCAGCAAAAGATTACCTGTACTGGGGTAAGATGATTTTCCAATTGTATACAGGAATATCAAAACTTTCTGCAGAAAAACATCATTTTAGGGGTAAGGGGAAAATCTTAAACCTGCCTAAACTCCAGGCCAAATATGTTTTTCCTTACAAGATCTCAAAGCGCTTTATTTCTAAATCTGTAGTATGGTGTGTATCTTCATGGTACTCTGCAAAGACCAGGCACCCATTCTCCCTCTTAAGACTGCAGATTTCCTAGAAAACTACATATCCCCCAAGGCAAACAAAAGTTGGAACTTTTTTTAACACTTGATGCCATTCCTGTTTGGGTAGTTTAATGGGAGATGTAGTCAATCTGATAACTAGCTTGTAGAAGACAACACAGGTTTGGACAACAATTCCCAGGAGGCAACATAATGATGAAGCTGAAACTAAGTGCTAAAATTACCTCAGAGGAAGGCATCCTCTGAAGGCTGTCTCAGATATGAAGTGCTTCCATTATTTACCTTTTAAATGTCAAAACATCTTGTTTTGACATTTGCTACTAATAAAAAACACTTTTGACATTTTCTGCAGATTAGAAATTCTGGAATTTTTTTTCTTTTTTTTTCTTTAACCTCATGTTTGGAACATAAAACAAATTTTCAAATGTCAGATTTTCCCTTGGGATGGAGATTCATAATTCTTTCTCAGCTCTAGTTGTGATGCTTGGAATTACCTCTGAGAGCCAAGGGACCTACAGTCCAAACAGTGAAACAGTCTGCAGGCTTAGGCAGAGGAGAATTTCCTCTCTTTGTTCTATATTTTGAAATAGTAGTCTTTCCTAATTCTATGCCTCCTTTATCTGATATAGTTTAGCAAAGTAGACAATTCCATCTAATAAGTTTCTTCTTTGCTACAGAGCAATACCCTTTTTATTTAACCCTGCCTAGGTCATGTGTGTAAATTTCCTTGGAAAGAGAAAATCTTAGTGCTGCAGTTGGGACTTTCTACGGTTCAGGCTGAGGTTGTGTACACCTCATGGCCATTCCCTGGACAGCAAACAAAGATCTGAATTCTTAAGATTGCCAACATCTTGTCGGATATCCCAAATCTAACCCCAGTAAAAGACTGGGAGCTGACCCTTACTGTCTGCTCTGTCAGCAGGAAGTGCATTACACCTGGGAAAATCTGAAAAGCAATGAAAATACGCTGACTCTTGTACAGTTACCAAGACATGAGAAACACACATCTTTTTCCAAGGATTCTGTTAATGTAGTCAGGTGTCAAGTCCCTGTTAAACAAGGTTTGGATGTGATACTGGAGGCCCAAAGGAGCTTTTATCTGACCAAACTTTGTGCTTTTAAATAAGAGGAGGATAGTTGAGGGGAGCAGAGCATGTTGCTGGGGCAATATAAAAAAAAATGTCTATGAATAAAAAGTGGAAAGTGTGTTCCCTTGTGCTAGCAAACCAAGGCACTGAGTTGATTGCCTTTGGACTTGGCAACGTAAGGAAGGCATGTCTGAGCCTGTGATCAGACCCATGAGGGACTGCTCAAGTTCATTCATGTGCCTCTGCAAACAGGCCTTTCCTCCAAGATGTGCCACATAAAGGATTAGTGCACATAATTATAGTGTTAGCATTGAACATGAAATAGGACAGGCCACTCACCCACAACAAAAACTGCTGATACTGAGGACTGCTCTGTCTGATGATGCTAACTAGTGGCACCTGCTCTAGGATAAGTACAAGAAACCCCATGACAAAAGTCACAGGTTATGTGAAGACTTTTGATGGTCAGAATAGCTTGTATCTTACAGTTGTAGGATGTATTCTATTTTTTGTTTAGAATTGACTGTTGCAATCCCTGATACTCAAGCTCTTACTGAACATGTCAAACCTTTGATTGACTATATCAGTGTTCATGTTCATGAATCATGTCCTCTAGAATATATATCCTAAACTGATACCCTAAATAAATCTGGCAAAGCATGTATATATATATATCCTAAAGAACAAGTAAAGGTTAAGTAGGTCTGATGGCATGTCAAAGAGTGAGCAAAGAATCAACAGAAAGGGTGAGTAAAGAGAAAAGTGTTGTCACCATCTTCCCTTTACAGAAGAACAGTGGCTTTGTAAAGAATCTGAAGTGATCTTGATGACTACTTGAAAATTTACTAATGTTGGCTCCCGAGCATATTCCTCACAGGGTGTTGGCAGCAAATGATGCTTTTGGACTTCAATAGACTGTCAGAAGCTCCTGTCAGAGCTTTGCCTACACAGGGGTGTGCTGCATTGTTCAATGCAATTAACTGTGAGGATGAATATAAAGCTGATGTTTAAGCTAAATTGGACCCCTGGATAGGCTATCTCGTTTGGTATTAATGTGGCTTCAGTCTGATTTGCCTTAAATCACTCTGGGAGCTAAGTTGATGACTTAAATGTTAAGAAAAGAAGTGCATTCAAGATAAAATTTCAATGATCTTAGGGACAAATGAACTTGTCCAAGTTATTTTGAGTGAAATAATCTGCTTGGAAAAAAGCTAAATCAGATTGCTTTTTTTTTTTCTTAAATATTTCTTTGCAAATAAATCTGTGCAGATACTGGTTTTCTCATCCTGTGAAGCTCTCTGAGACTTCAGAATTTTTTCATGTCCCACCACAGGATAAACCCAAACTCTTTTGTAGTGGTTTTAGTTCATTTAGTTCAGATTTTTGGGGCTTTTGCTCTGTCTTCCCTTCCTCTCCCTGAATAAACAAACAAAATTATCTCTCTCTGGAAACATCAGCTGACTAAAATAGCAGAGATAGAGTGGGGAAGGAGCCATTGCTCTCAGGAAGTCAACACAAGCCTTAAGACAATCTTTCAACTTTCTATGCTAATGAATGAGACCCCAAAACATCATCTTCATAGTTGAGACCAGGTCATACTTATTCCAAGATATATATCCCCTAAATTAGCAGCTATTATGAGCTGAAACAATCTACATTTGATTAAAAATTTCACCATCATGCTGGGAAACCCACCTTTATTGAATGTTTGGATTTAGTTTATTTTATGATGATGCTGTCTTGTAAAATGATGTCTGGAGAGAAAGAAACTTGAGAGCATTTTCATTCAAAACTGGAATCTGCAAGTAACAGTAGCAAAAAGAATGTATCCAGTATAATTTGTGACAGCTTATGACAAGCTGTTGATACAGCCTGGTGAGTGAGTTTATAGAAACTCCATTTCTCTCCTCAGTGTGTGTAAGGTAGCAAAGATGCAAGCATACATGTCTAAGAAGTGGCTTCCTAATAAGGATGACCAAAGAGAGCAGCCCGCCAAAGACACTTCACTTGCCAAAGCCAATAGCTTGAAGTCAGATGAGAGCAGTCAGCAGGACAGCTCCTTGGGTTTTTGATTTTGGGTTGTTTGGGTTTTTATCTAGAGGAATTAGTATTACTTCAGCCTCACTGCTTTGAACTGGTATATCTTTGTCAACAGGATTGAGAAATAACTAATCATTGCTCTGAAACTACTTTGGTGACAGAGTTACAAATGGTCCCAGTAAAGGAAATCAGTGAGAAATTTAATAATTTAATACTTCACTGGTTTTGAAGACGATAGCAGTGCCTTATACCCAGAAACATCTGAACAGTGTTGATCAGAGCTCTGACTTTTTATGGAGAGAAGAAGCTTGTGGAACAATATCATTTTAATAAGGCACCTTAATGCCGCAGTCCTGATCAGGTCCAGCTTTCTGATGGAGTAACATCTGTGTCATGTTCCTTTACATATTACCCCTTGGTAGTTCAGATTAAAGTCCCTTCTTTGTACTAAACTTCAGGAATATGGGACAAAGAAATACCAAGATGGCTTTGCTAAGGTGGCTTAAGCAAAAACACCAACATCTCTGGTGAGAAGCTCATGTAGCCAAGAACTTTTCAGGGATGCAAACACATTTACTTTATGTCACATTGCACCATGTCCTCATTTAGTCATCTTCTAAATAAGCCTGTGACTACCTCCAGCTGTCTGTTTTTCTCTGATTTTTCACTAGAAGAGACATAGGGTCACTGAAAATTCAACCAGAATAGAGCACGAGAGCGCCTGTACTCAGGGAGCAAACCCAAAGGCTCCCAGCATGGGCTGGGAAAGGGGTAGCTTGTTTGGATAGATGGGAAAGTTGCTTATTCAATGTATTTCCCTCTGTCCATCATCAGTTTGCAGTGTGCTATAAGACTCTGAGTAAACTTGATGAGGAAGAAGGAATAGAAACAAGACGGAAATTCCCAAGTAGGTCAGGGAGGGTAAAATTTCAATCTGCCTTCTTTATTGGAGAACACATGAAGGGACAGGACAATATTCATGACACAGAATTGGCAAATTCAGAGCTAAACTAACAACATTGACAACATAAAGTTTGGGTGGATTTTTCGGTTTTGGGTTTTTTTTTCTTTTTGTAAGGAACATTTGGAGCCAAATTTCTAGGAAGGACAACAGTGAAATAGCCTCACGGTTCCTCATAATAGGAGTCTGGAGACCCTCCCACATATACTGGGGTTTATCTGAAGGCTGCCAACAAGAAGGCAGCTATACATTTGTCTTGAAGCAAGGACAGAAAGAAAAATGAAGCAGGATTTTTCTTCTCCTCCCCATAAAACTTGAGCATTCATACTCAAAGTAACTGCAGATAGCCCTGAGACCTGTACAAAAGACTAGCAACTGGCTGTAAGCACCATAACTTTGAGCACATTCCACACTAAAATGAGGAAAACTTAGGGAAAACAGAAATAGAATAATAAAAAGTGCTTCATCAAGCAAACTCCCAGCACCCAGCTCAGAGAAGGATGAAAAGTAAAGAGTTGAGGGAATGGATTGAGATTTCTGTGGCCAAATGAAAAGGAAACATAAGGGAAGAAGAGGAGTGTATAGAAGCAGTTGGTGCCTTCCAGTAAATCTTACAATGTTTGCTTGTCAGGAGCAGTTCTGTTCTGCACTGCTGATGTCTGTAATCTTCCTTTTTCTCTTGATGCTTGCTGCTAGGGATGCTCACTGAATGACCTCTTTTGTTTTCCAATGGCTTATGCTTAGGGAGGAAAGCAAATATATCTTCTTAAATTCAGTAATAGTGGTGGGAAAGAAAAAAAACACAGTATTTTGAGCTTTAAGGCAAAAGTAGCATATTTAGTATCCTATTCTGGAAGTGATCCAGATGAAAACTCTCCTGGGTGTAAAATATTTGCCCAGGTTTACTTACATCTCACCTCAGGTGTTTTCCATATCCAACTGATCTGTGGTGTGCAATCATGAATCTTAACTCTCTGTAATTTCAGCTCATGGAAACTGAAACCCATCATCTGAAAATTTGATACTTTCAGATCAGTTGAAGCTTCTTGGAAGCCCATACAGGACACAGCTTTAAGGCATCACATCCAAACTTCTCTGAATTTCTTGAAGGAAGGTTTGGATTCAAGGCTGTGGAAGATTGACTGTACCTCATAAGGAACATGTACTTAAAGATCTCAGAAGCAGCAGTGTCCTGTCAGTGAACATTCACTTTCCCATATGCCACTGAGTTTGAAGAATAAAGATTATTCCCAGATTCTATGGAAATTCTACTATGAATCTGGGAAAAGATTCTCAGGTCCTGCCTAATCACATAACAAATTTTCCAAAATTGTGATCACAGGTTTTGTAACTGTTCACCAAAATCTGCTTCTGTCTTTAGTTTTTGCTCTCCTGTGAGTGTTTATTAACCTGAAGAGCCTAAATGCAATAACCCCTGCTAGGGGATCCCTCTAATAATTACAGTCCTACAAAAGAGACTATTCATTCCTGCTGAATGTGTTCCTAACAGTGTTTTCCCAGCATTATTTGTAGGTCATTTTCTTTACAAAGAAAATCTCTGCAGCTTATTTAACAGGAGAAGGAATGAGAGCTCCTTTTTGAAATACCTTATTTACAAAAGAGCAATTAAGGATATGCCCATATAGCCTACTTGTGCCCTCTCCCTTCACAAGCAAAAGTCACATTTCTATAGGAAAGTTGCAATACAGACTTTTAGACCCTGCAGTCAGACACCAAACAAATAAGAGTTCTCAGCTATCATCACCTCCAGCTAAATTTGTAACAACTGAATTATTTCCAATTTACTCAAAGGCAATGTTAGTTGAAAAGATGAAAAGAGTTTATTTTTGTCTTTTGCTTTTTTTTATTTAAGTTTTTTCAAAGAATAAATCTTCATTTGCGGGGGTGGAAATTCCTTCTAGCACTTGGTTTAGAAGACACAACGAAAAAAAAGCACAATTTGTCTATTTTTATTTTTTAATAATTAATGTGGTTTGATTGGTCACTTCCCAGAAATGCTTCAGCCTGTTTGATGCTGATGAAATTGTGGTGAAGTTAAAGAAAAGAAGAGGTTCAGCACTTACACAAACTGTCCAGTTTCTAAGGCATCTGGTGTTGGTATGAAAATTAAATATGGCTATCATGCACCACACATGATGGGACCCACTTTTACTGTTGTGAATCCAGATGCTATAAAACAGACACATCCTGGAAGCTGATTAAGCACCACTTGGTAAGCCTAAATCCAATGAAGAAAAGCATGATGTTGTCAGAACAGGAGCCAGACATGACTCCTATGGTCATTTGTCAGTTTCTTTGGAGAAAGGACAGATGTTGGGGTCTTTGTTGGGCAGAAAAAGGATATGCCATTGCACAAACCTGTGAAAATGCATCTTTCTGTGTCATCTATAGCTGAAGAGGGAGTCAAGAAGTCAGTGAATAGTGAGGGAAAATTTAGGAAAGGTGTATATAGCAGCACCAGGCTGCAAGGTGGTGGGTCTGACACATCTGGTGGTGTCCAGATGTGAGATGTGAGCCCTGTTCCCATGGGGGTGCAGTGCAGCTGTGCACCATTAGCCTTGCCTGGGAATGAGTGCCCAAAGCCAGGAACACTTATATTCCAGAAGCAAAGTCTGGTGGTTGAACACCTCCAGATGGATCATTTGAGTAAATTTCTTCCAGTTGAGACTTGACCTGGTCCGGGTTTTACATTCTTTACATTCTTGCATAAACAAGGTTTGCAAGCACAAATATGTGGGTTTGGGTGCAGTGTGCTCTGCACATGGGTCTTTTCAGGGTAAGACCTTCTAATTGCTACATTTCTTTCTAGTGTGTCTGCTGCTTCCCAAGAAGCATTTGCATCTATGCAATCTATGCAACTAGAGTCCTTTCCTGAAACATTGTGTTTGCTGCAGGGTCAGAGTGCCACCTCAGACAAGAAGCCAACCACTCCTGAGTGGGTTTTAGACCATGCACCATTGTATATCAAAAAGGTTACTGGTGCCACCACAGCCCACAAGGTGATTTAGTGAGCTGGAAGGCAGAAATAGGTACAATCTGCAGTGTGCCCACAAGGAAGCCATGCGAGTGAAAGGAATGACATTACTCTCTGGTTGAATGACTGGTTTCTCTCTGGATTCTGGTGTGAAAACAGTGCAGATATAGCCAAAACAGTATAGGGGAAAAGCAGAGAGCTGCCCACCAGACAATGGGCAATGAAAAGCTCTCTAAGAGATCAAGACGAGTATCTGCAGCCCCAGCAGCACCAAGAGAAGATGAACCAGACCTCAGTCCATCATCTGTTTATCTTAATGAAACCCTGAGGGAGTGAGCATTTGGCATGTCATTTTAGGTTGCTACTCATGATCTCAACAAATTTTTCTTGAGTTCATCATTTTCCTTAAAATAGAGTCTATAAGAACATAGTAATGGCAGTATCCTTTGGTCCAGTTAAGATATTTGGAAAGTCTTCTGCATTTTAAGTAGGTAGTAAATTGCTATGATATTCAAAGGTAATTTTTCATCAGTAATGTCTTTTTTCCTCATCTGTATATCTCATTTTTTCACCCAGCTGTAATCATATGAGACTCATTTATATTCTTCATTCTCAGGTAGATACAGCACATTTACCATGAAAAATTTCCTGATTTTCAGACAAGTCCAGGAGTGTCTATCAGATTTCACAAATGTGCTTTTAGGTAGTCAGGTAAAATCTGTTCTTTCACAGCTTTCTAATTCTATAGATTGTTTGTTTCAGTGCAGAAGAGACAAAAAAAAAAAAAAAAAAAAAAAAAAGCCAACAAACAAAAATAAATATACTCCCCAACAACCTTCCCAGTGATATTCCTGGAGATGAAGAACATCCAATCCTCTGGTGCTCTAGTGCCTGTCTAAAGCATCCATAGGCTCAAACACAGTTGTCAGCTTTACTCTGCTGTGGTGACAGCTCAGGGGTTTCATGTGGCATCATATTTCTGGTAGCAGTTTCCTGGAGAGTAGACCTGAACACCTGAAAGAAATGATTGCACTGTGTGTTTGCTGTGCTGCAGAAAGGGTGTCTGGTTGGGGGTGATCAGGTGTCCATCTGCACTCAGAATCCTTCCTCCATAGGCAGTTGTCTCCCTGGTTCCAGGAGTTGAAAGATCAATGTCTCCATGAAGAACACTCTGTATACCTACAAGCTAATCAACTTCTGCCTCATTTTACAGACAGGTGTTACTGACCTCTCTGCATGGCTCACACACAGAGGCCCACATGGCTCTTGCTTCCAGACAACCAACATGAGCCATGTGGGATGTCCAACACTGGCTTCACCCACAGTGAGCCCATCCAGCCACCTGCCTAAGGGTAAGCCTCGCTTCTCATAATTCTCACGGCAATGGACCCCACAAAGGCGCTCAAAAAACAACTTGGTGTATGTTCGTCTCTCAAGGGACAGGAAGGAAAACAACCACGCTGCTGTAGCTGACAAGGAGCAGCTCTGTTACATGGAGACAGCACCATTCTTCACAACAGGAGCTTCCACACTTGGATCCTCTCAGGACCACGTTGAAGTTAGGCTGGTGTTATGTGTCTGCTACAAACAAAACCCACCCATGTTCCAAAGCCAGCCTGCTTTAATGTTGCCATGGTAAAAAAAGATTATTTTCTTCCTGCAGCCTGATTCAATTTTAAACACAATTTTTATAGCTTCTATCTGTATGGTCTTCCAGTAAGACTATTCTCATCTGAGCAAAAACTGTTTTGAGGAAGTTTTACCACAAACCCTTAAATACTTTGATATGGTAGTGTCCATTGCACTGACAAACTCGAGGTTAAAAATAGAGTTTATGGGCTTAACTTTGGCATCCAAGCTGACTGCAGTATTGCAAAGCAATTTAAAGTCAGCAAAATAATGTTTAACATGTCCCGGATCCCAGATCTCCTTGGAGAAGCAAGTTTAAAAAAAAAAAGAAAAAGCTAAACCACCACAACATCAGGTCAGATGGTAACGTACTGCTGCCAAGCCTCATCCATACAAAGTCATTGCAGATGCTTCCTGGTCAGTGACAGTCTAAACAAGCAGTGAAACACTTACAGCTGTAAGCCTGCATGCCTATCCAAAACAGCCTTCTGGAAGAGAAGGTGCATGGTTTCAGAGAAGACTCTGATGAAGTTAGAATCCTGTGGCAGTACCAGGCAAACTTGGGGTTAAGAGAAAGAGTTGGATGAAGAGATGCATGGGTCTTGCTGCAAGGGAGGATGAGAGCAGTTTATCGACCTTTTGTGGTCCTATTTGCCTTGTTGCTTACAGCGTTTGTAGGGGATTCACATCACCTAGATAGAGGGAAAAGAAGGATTTTGTTTTCTGTGACTGATAGGCCCACTTCTGTCCCTTTTTACTCATTTTTCTCCCAGTGCTTTGCAGCTGAGTTGTAACCAGAGACAGGGTGTGGAACAAGCATACTGATGGTGCCAGAAGTAGTGAGAATTTCCCCTGGAGCCCAGCAGGTGTGAGGTACTCATGCCATCCAGATAAATCCCATTGCCAGATTTGGCTTTATAGAGGATTTTTTTTTTAATCCCCTTGCTCAGCTCTGGCTAATGGATTATTCCAGAGTGATTTTGCGTTTCCCTATGAGGTAGGGATATAATCTATTCTTCAGGACTCTCATCATAAAAAAGTCCTCCCTGAAGGGGAAGCTGTCAGGAGAACACTTTATGCTCTCACCCTGAGCATTTGATGGTCCTCACATTCTCTCAGAATTTTACACTAAGACCTTAAACTTCGAAAGAACAAATGTGGATTGTTCTGGGAGAAAAGCATCAATTCTGAAGATGCTTTTTGACTACAGGTTTCTGCATGGTGCCTTGAAATTGTTAAGATGGGGAGTTTGTTCCATCCAATCTACTTTTTTCTGTCCACAGCTTGTTATAGTTCGTTGTAGTGGCATCACACCATCACTGGAAAGCCTCAGCAAAAAACAGGTTGATGGTGTGCATGAAACTCAGTGACTGTATTAGAGATTGACTTTGCAGCACTGGCCACTTGCAGAAGGCTTCTATTACAACACATACTGGTTTCAGTTGTTTATGACTTTGCCAAAGCTGAATGTCTGGGTACAGGTTTTCCATTCTGGATGTACCCCTTGAAGCTGAATTGCTTTTTGTTGTTCCTCTTCCATCTTCCAAAAATTTTTCTCATCTAAGTTGACCTGACAAACATCTAAAAGAAGATAAGCCACACAATCCCCACTTCTCAGGTCTGGGTCTGAGCAATACTGAGGAGAGTGTGTCAATAAGCATTGTTATACAGAAGGAATTAAACCATTTGGAAAACCTCAGGAAAAAAGTTCTTGGAGAAGCCAAGAATCAAAATCAGCTTTCCCTAACCTACAGACTGTGTCCTAAATCTCAAGCTTTTTGTTTTCCTTGTCCCCTGATGTAGGACTTGTAATATATGGGCTAGGATGACATGGGTGTCAGAGGAGTCGGAAACTCTAGGTCAGCTGGGTTAGGGGGTATTTGTTCTACAAAGAGCTTCCCCTGCAGGACTTGTGTTGAAAATATCTTGTAATGTGGTATTTCTGTACACTAACCCTGTTCTCATGTGCTGCCCCACAGTCATCTGTGGTATCCACTCTCCCTGCTGAATTTCTCAGAGATGAGCCCGGAGTATGGCAAAACAAAACAAAACAAACGAACAAATAAATAAACAAACAAACCAAAAAAACCCACCAACTCTTTCACAGGAAAGAGTGATTTGGCAGCAGATAGGGAACAAGGACAGAAAAAGGAGGGTGACGTGAAGATAACAGAGCATAGCCCAAGACAGTACTTGACCTCTCCATGCAGAGCTCCAAGGCATCCACCAGCACTGCCCCAAGGTGTTTAACATGTCGCAGGAAAATTGATAACATTGGATCCTTGGTTGCCCTGCTTTCTCTTCTTCTGTGATCTGGGGATGGCCAGCTGGGACCTGGCCTTATGGTTCCTACTTGTGACTACCTGGGAATGGGGCAGAAAAAACACATCCAGAACTCTTCCCTGCTCAGGGAACTTTGTGGGACCTACAGAAACCCTTTTGTGGAATAACTGAGGCCTCAGCCACCTGCACATCTAGATGGAGGGCTTTGAGAATGGCTAGCCAACTGATGAAATGAGGTGCCAAAATTTTAGGTGTTTCAGAAGAGAACTCTCCAACATGTGAGGAAAATGTGAGTTGAAAGTGTTCCAGATGGGAATGCTGAATAAAGCTGTTTGCTTTCCTTCCTAAGAATATAAGATGTGATTTGGTTTAGAAATCTGTAATGACCCATCACCCTTGGAAACAAAAGCAGAAATTTCTTTTGAGGTTGATTGAGAGCAGAAGCCTGATTTCTTGTGCTCTATATCACCAATCTCCCCACTACATCGACAGACAAAGACCACTAGATGTCTGTACATGGCTAGCTGGATGCTGGGACATAAATGCTCTGTATAGACTAAGTAGGTCTGTTCTAACACACTTCCCACCAAACTGTACTCTTCGTGAGGCTGTAATGCCTTTCTTCTTCCTGCTCTCAAAAGTCACTGTAATTTACACATAGGTAAAGGGTAGAGGCAGGAAGCCAGATCAGTTATTTCAGCCACATTAAATCAAACATTTTCCTTGGGTGATGTCTTCATTATTATGGTCAGGAAGCCTTGAGGACTTAAGGTCCATCCACAAGGATTCCTGAGTCTGTACACCACTGCACAAAGTGAGGAGGCTTTGTAGGGAACAATGGACAGCCCCTAAGAAACCTGTGCAGATGATGATTGTGCATGAATTGCAGTTTCTGTCTTGCTCCTTTTGCCTGGTGCACCAGGTCAGAGAGGGTGTTGGATACATCTCCCTGTGAGCTAGTGCAGATGTGGCATCAGCAGCCATGGGAAAACTTCAGCCTGGTTCCTAGTCAGAATCACCCAGCACAAACTGAGGGAGACAGTCATGCTCCAGCCACATGATATTTAAGACTGGAAAGCTCATCCAACTGAAACTGAAGTGCTTTTATACTTCTACTAGTTTTCAACCAGATCAGTTCCCTGACCGCATTCATCATAAGACCACAGGGATTCCTCTGCTTCTATAAGAGCAGAGAAGGGAATAGGAGAAATGTGGGGTAGGTGGATTTACCCCTGAATATTAATGCTGGCTTTGCTTGCCCTGACTCAGGGTAGTCTTCAGAGAAAGACATCTCTCTGTGACATGCTCTAGCTCCAGAAAAGTACAGTTCTGAGATATTTCCTTACCTTGAAAACACATCAGTGAGCTTTTAGTTAAAATCTAAGATGATATATAAATCACAGCATTTTTTGGCTTAAAATACAATGCCTTGCCAAAAAAAAAAAAAAAAAAAAAAAAAAAAGAAAAAAGAAAAAAATAAGTATTTTCACTAATCTAGCCAAGAACTGTAATAAACTGTCAACATCAGTCTTGTTCACTTCATTTTGGGGTCTTGCTAGTCCTTACAGAAGTGTTCTTCAGCTACGATGTTCAGGCTGGTGGTCCATGGAGACTTTTCTGTTCCTGTGATTCTGTTTTTTCTATTTGAATCAGATAAACCTCATTAAAAGGAGTCAGAACCCTACAGGATGAAATGTCAGGCTTGTCTACATGAAATATTGTGCTTTGAATTGACCCAGCACAAGCCAGCTCCATGTGGGATCTAATGCAGTCATTTTAGTGCATTGCTGAGCCCAGCTAATAAGAGTTTTTGAGAAGTAGATTGTATTAGTTGCCACTCAGCACCTTGTGATTGCATTTCCATGGCTTTTGGACCAGTTTGGAGTGTGGGCAAAACATGTCCTGCCTGCCTGCTTGCAAAAGTCTGTGTGGATCCATGTGCATGTATATCTAATCACATAAATGAATTCTCTAGGTGACATGAAAATCCTTGCCCATAGTACAGGAAGGATTTAAGAAGCTGCATAGTCTTTGCCTTCCTGAAGTGCTGGGGCCACCTTGAATATAAATCTGAACATGAGAAAATTTCCTGAGGGAAGGCAGGGCCAAGTCGGGGTATTTCGGAGCTACACAAGTAATATAAAACTTCTGGAAAGCCATAAAGATTTACGGACAGGATGTCCTCTGTTCCCAGGTAAAGGAAAACAAGTACTTCCACAAGAAAAGGAGGAGGAAGGAGAAAAGCATAATTCTTGCAGTAAATTTCACTTAAATTAGGTCTGTGATACAGAGACAGCACATGTGGCAGTTCAGCTTGGTTTTCACAGTCCCATACCTTGTTTGTTTGATTTTGGTGGGTTTTTTTCCTAAGATGTTGTTCTCTCTGAGCCACCCATGCTCTAATCATCCCTGTGACATAATGCTTCTATGTTAATCTGTAGTTGCCATCCCACATATTTGTGCCTGCTTCCTGCACTCTGTGCCAAAACCTACCTTGGTTTTTCTGCTACGCGGTTTCAGCCTTCACTCAGCTACACCAGTTCTTGCCAGTGCAGCTTGTCATCAGCTCTAAGGTCAGTTCCTCACTGACATCCCATTCACACGTCATCAGGTAGCCACGGGCTCCGAGCTAAATTCAACCCTGAAAAAGAAAGGCTTAGCAGTGCTATAAAAATCAGAGTTGCCTTTGTTTGTCTTCATCACCTCCCAGGTGATGCTCTATTGACAGCAGCAGTTCCTAGTCTGAGCCTTGTGCTCATCAGGAGCTCTACATGGCAGGCAGATCTAGTCCAGAAGGCTACCAGCATGGAGTGGAAATACCACAGTGGAAGCTGCTGTTCTAAGAGACATTGCTTTTGTTCAGATTTTTTCTTACAGCAGGCTATGTTTATGCAGTGATATTTCATTTACCACTTCTTGATTGCCCTAGGAATGTTTCAGACAGGTGCAGTTGGCTGTCAAAGAAGACACCAAAGGCATTCCTCCTTGCCAAGGTTTGACTCCATCCTAGCAGACTTGATTGTTCCTCAAACTGAGCAGCACATTTTGATTCACACTAACAAGAGGTGGCAGCCACCCCAAGTCAATTTCTGATTTGTAGGAGCAGGGCAGGGTGCAACCAAGAGGAGGCAGTGACAGTGAAAAGATAAAGTGTGAGTTTTTGTCACAGGCATCAGACTCTCCAGGATATAGTTTACAAGTTGAGGGAGTCTACAGTGATGTTTTCTTCCTCTTTGTTCCTCAGGAGGAATGTCTTGCTCAGAACAGACATTCAAATAACCACAGAAAACCAAAAGGTCTGGAGTACTTTGAGACAGCAAATGGATTGTATGTCCAGAACACTTCTCCTCGTAAGGTGGAGGGAGATATTAATTTCACCAAACAGAAGAGACACCAAGGACTAGATCTTTGAGACTTTGGGTACACAATATGAGATAAAGATCTCTCAAAGTGTTAGTCTTCCATCACCCCAGGACCCACTATTCACACCTCCCTCCCCTGGTCAGCAAGGGTCCTCAGGCAGTATATGCACGATTCTGGTGGGGTGTAAATTCCTAATCCCATCACCTCACAGGTCTGGCCAAAACAACTGCTCCAGTGGGAGTGGTGGCACAGCTGCTCCTTTTCTCTCTTCCTTGAGCCCCAGGCAACAGAGATCGTGGTAGGGTCTCTGAGCTCAAGCCACGAAGAATCAGTTTTGCTGCTTATGGATAGTTACCTGTGGTATGGAGAGGTGGCTTTTACTCCTTACAGCTTAATCAAACCTCAGATGTGGTATCAGCCCTAAAGAGGAGGCATTTCTTCTCAGGACTAAAGATTAGAGACTTTGGCTGCATCCTGGTGTGGAGGCAGTCCCTACAGGTGACCTCCTACCATGCATCAGTTGGTGTAAACTCACCGAGCTCTGCACTCAGATGATGCACATGTTCTTGTGATGCAGACCTACCCTGTGCAGCCCTTTCCAGATGGACAAGAGGGTCTGAACTTGAGTGTGACCCAATGATCACGTTAGCCAATGCATTGTGCCTTTGCTCACATACCATTGATCAAGTCACCTTGACATCAAGTGGAGGATGGAGAGCAAACAACCTGGTAGTCTCCAGGTTTGCTCAGGAGTGATGCATACCTGGAAAACCGACTTGACAACTACAGCAATTTGAACAAAAAACAATGCTTCAGAACCTGAAAAAGATGGAACCTGATGAATCAGACTCCTTAGTTCTCCACAGCAGGGGATGGCCTCATTGCTGGTTTAAAAACACTGTACTCCATCATGCCAGGGGCTGTTGCTTCTGTGTGTAGTTGCCTGTCACTGCTGAGCTCACTGTGGGAGTGTGGCTGTAAACGTGCTGAAAAGCCAGCTTGTACTCAGGAAGCACAGGAATGCCTGCAGAATAAATAACAATGTAAATTAGACAGGATTGGAGCTCACCAGCCCCAGCAGGAGTTATCCCCTTGTCCAAACATTGAGCCAGCAGCTGATGAGCTTCCTTGTGTGCTCAGCAGGGTTCCTGCCAAGCTGAAAAGATTAAGTAGGAAAACTTGCCCCAGCTGAACAAATAGCCCAAAGGTCTGCCTGAGGTTCACTAGATGATTGGGGTGGCATGGTTAGGCATTAGTTTCTGTAGCCTGAGAGACAGATGCAAGGAGCACCCCATCCAGCAGCAGCTGCCACACTAGCCTGAAAGACCTGCAACAAGCCTGAAATTGTGCCCTCTGGAAAAGATCCTCACTCAACAGGCAAGAGCAAGGTTCAATTCCAATCATACAAACTCAAATTCCATCCACCCTTAGTCATGCTCTTCTCTTAACCACAAGAACAGATACCTGGGAAACCAAATGTCTCCTAGTTTCTTTGTCCCAGCCCTAGCACAGGAAAACAGCTAGTCTGTAAAAGAGACATCATGTCTTGAAAATGTTGACAGTCCCCCATGTTTCACCACTATTTCTGAGCCCAAGAGTCAAGTTCTTCTTGGCTTATCTCCCCTAGGATGGTTGATGGCTCAGCAGGGACTGCAAATCTCTGTCTTACAGTTAGTGAAGCACGGCTCAAAAACATCTTCTAATTTACAGCCGAGCATTTATGCAAACATAAATCCAGTGTTGATCTATAGGGACCAGTGCAATCATGCATTAAGAAAAACAAAGCATTTTGAAACTCTAGTGACAGGTTCAACCCCACCTTCCTTAAATCACCTTCAATGATCTTGGCCTCATCTTAGTTCCCAACTGAAATTAAACCTGCTGTCACACTACTTTTCCTGAGTTTCTGCTGCACCTGAACTCATCACCAGAGACTGACAGCAGGGAAGAGAGGGGGCTGGAGAACCCAGTGAATATTATCATCACAGGAGGAATTTTTAATATGTTTTCCATCATAGCCACAAACTGAATGATCTGGAAACTTTTATGATGCTATCCCTATGGCATCTCAAAGGATGGAAAATAAAACATATTTTTATTAAGCCTCTTGAAAGATACAACCATTCATTTTTATCTGTTGGAACCCCTACAGATGGGAGACTTGAGCACTGCTTTGCTTTCTGAATGCAAGAAAGTTTATGGGGTGGTCAAACTGAATGTTACTTTAACGGCTTAACACCAGGACACTCGAAAAAATGCAGACAGGGTTTGGCATCTCTAGAGCCCCAAAGGTCAGTTTTGGGGTATCCTGGAGGTAAGCTGTGACTAAGAAAAATTTGAGTGATCAGTTCTCATTTTCTCTGGTAAAGGAACAAAAAAAGTGAAGGTCTGTGCTTGATGATATTTGGTACAAGCAGATGTGACTTTGCTCTGCTTTCCCCTGCAATTCTTCTTTCATCAGAAATTGCTCACCACTTATGCTGTTCATGTTGCTCTGTCTATACATTCATTCATTAGAGATTAAACTTAGACCTAGCTATTCTGAAATCACAGACTCTGAAGGGACAGGTAGGTTTTCCACCAAACACATAGAAACCACAGAATTTTGTTCATGGGAATGGTATGTGACAGGAACCCAGTGGAAAATGCTGTTGGGTCTCTGGGAAATCTTTTTGTACTGCCCTCAAAGGAGCCAGAGAAATACAAACTCTAAAGGGAAAGATCTTCTAAAGAAAGATCTTCTAGATCTAAAGTGTGAGAGAAAGCACTGATACAGCTGATCTTTCCAGATAATGTTATAGGAACAAGAAACAAACAGAAGTCTAAAATCCATAAAGCATTTCATGAACCTGGGTTCAGCACATCTTCTCTGAGATGCTTCAAAACAGAGGCAGCCATGTCAAAAATGTCATCTAGTGTCGATCACTACCTGGACTGTGGAGTGATATTAACATTTAAAATTTGGTCTTAGATCTGAATTCCTTAAGAAGCACTCCCCTTTTTCTCCTAAATATATGCACAGAATGTCTGCAGTGACTCTGATCCTACTATAAGCACCCAGAGGTAGAGAAGGACACTGATGTTTTTTCACATCCCCAGTCTCAAGGAGTTTCCATCAGAGAATCTACAACCCATATTAGCAGTCTTGTTGATAACACTGTCCCTGTGTAAGAGACAGTAAAAAACATGATCCATGGACACCAAGAGATTTACAGACACAGAACACAGAAGCAGGACAGTGGTTATGGAGCTGAATACATAGTGCCCAAGGACAGGAGGTGATTTAAGGGGACTTTTAAATATCCAGGCACTTTTCACTGGGGAAGGTTTAGATATATCACCTCTGAAGCCTTCAGCAAATCACATAAATAAGGAAGTGACACAAACAAAGGTAAATCAAAAAGTGTTTTAATAATCAGATACTCTGAAAAGGCCTCTGATGTGGTGAAAGTTGATTACAAAGTTAAAAATGTTAACTTGGCAAAAGAAAAAAATTGCACTTTTCTCCCACTGTGCAGTTCTTGTTCTTTGTCCTGGCATCAAACCAAAAGCTCCATAAATCTTTGGAGGCATCTCACACTACATGCATGGTTTCTGGACTAGAAATGGTACAAGTGCATGGCAGATTACAGAAGTGCCCCTTGCTCCACTACAAAGGGCACTATAGAGAAGTGTCCATGACAGGAGGGCTTGTGGGAAGGAAGGTCACTGTGAGCAGCTCCCCATGTGAGGGTTGTTGAAGTGGTCATGCCTTGCCTGTATCTGTGTTCAGCCTGTATCACTGTTCACAGATAGCTGTCTAATTTGTCGTTTTAATCCTTCAAATGTGGAGATACCTCAAATTACCAGGCAGAGAGTTCAGAGCTTCTAGCTCTGATAGTCCTTGCTATCTTCCTAGTGCAAAACTGACATTTCCCATGCCTTTTCAAGCCTTCAGTCTCTCTTCTTTTGCACCATAGAACCGAAGAGCTCTTCAGCATCTTCCTCTACATCCATTCCTCTTTAAAACACGAAGATAGAGAGTGGGTTGGACACTAAAGTTTTCAGTCTTTCCTTTAGAGCTTTCTAGATACTCGGTATGCCTCTTCTTTTTCCTCTGTATCTCACCAATTGCTTTGTTCTGTTTTTTTGAAGTGTGAGGGCCCTGTACTTCAGCTAAGACTTCGTTGATGCTGAATTGGAGATTTTCAGACTCTTTGCAAAGCAATGTCCTCCTTTACACACCCGTTTTTCAGTGCGGCCTGAAACTCTGTTTCCCATTTTGTCTGGTCCATTTTCCACCCCCTTAAACTCATATTGGACAATGAAGAACTTCTGCTTTGCCATTTATTCCCCCATCTTGAGCACTACCCTCTTGAGACATTGAACATCCCTTCATAAGCAGAAAATTTTATGCCTGTCTTTGTGGTAGGAAATCACATTTATTTCAGTCTGCTTCTGCAACTGGGAAAGACCTCTGCAAACTCCTGAGTCTCCATCTCTTCATCAACAGTTGAGACAGAGTTTTAAAGTCCTTAAGGTCCAAGCTAAACTCCCTTTTAACCTCTTGACCATTAAAAAAGATGCTTGAATGTCATGCTCTGTTCTCCAGCTGTCTTCCAATAAAGTTAAAAAATGTGGCACATTCCCATAATTCAATATGTCCTTAACTTCCATGACCTTCAAATCAGCACCTTTTCTTTAAGAAAACAGCAATTTAAAGGATTCTCTGTGTCTGTTACTGAGCCACACCAGACAACTTCTCTTCCTTTTCTGAATAGTAAATGAGTATGAAATAAGTGTCCTGCTACTTCCAGTATCTTATGTGCAGTCATTATGGTCTATAGATCAAATCTAATTATTCCTGATAAATGTCTTAAGTTTCCCTGGTTGCTTTATTACACGCATGTAATAAAATCACCAGGCAAAGGTATCTGGCAAGAATTGCCTCAGTTCCTGACCTCATTCCTCATGAATCTGCATACAGCTGCCTCTTACCCCCATCAAATCCAAACCCTAGAGGCCTGAAAGATTATTGTACACACCTGAACATGCCAAATTCCCAGTAGATTAACCCCTTTCCACACACCGCATCAGAATGCTTTACCCTTGCTTTGAAGAAGTCACTTCCTTAAACTGCCTCTGGTTTAAAGCAACAGATGAGTTCACCCTCATGGCCCAGTTTTGGCCCTTGTTCTCTGCTGAGGCTGACATTTTATAAACAAGCTGATGTCTTTCAAAAGCATTAAGGGTTGCAAGAGTTTCTCCATTCATCCTCGGTGATATACCCACACTTCATGTGCAATGTACCCCCATCAACAGTCTTGTGTGGTCAGTTGCCCATGGATCCAAATTCTGTCTGACTCTTTCAGGTACTTCAAGAACAAAAAATTTGTGGCTCACTTACCTCCTGAGCCAAAATGTTGGGGTTTTTTTATTACAACATTTCATGTATTTTACTCGTCTGAATTTGTCTAAATATTTTTTTACCCAAATAAATTTTCCCCCACCACATAAAACTGCAGCACAGAGTTCCACAGCTGAATTGCAAAATGCATGAAAAAATGTCCTCTCTTCCTTTCTTTGTCCTGCCACTAAGCTTCTTTTGGTATACCCCAGTTCTTGAATGTAATGAGACAGTGGGAAATCATTCCCTATTCATCCTTTCAAAGGCATTCACACAGATTTCTACCACACCTTTCCCTGATTGTCTTTTCTTCCTGGACATCTCATTAGCTTCATACAGATGGACAGATTGTTCCTTTTTAACTTTTTCAAAGATCTACTCTTCACATGAACAATTTCGATGATGGACACCTTCTTCAGAAACTGAGGGCTGAGAACCATCAGCTTTATTGTATGTCCTTAAATGGCCATTTCAGTCACTACTGAATGTGCTCCTTAGACCAGTAAGTGGTTAAACACCTGTAGAATAATGCGGCAGAACTGCTAAGTACCAGTTGTTTTCCATTCCCATCAGTGTGAAAATGCCTGAACCTCTCAAGTGGCCAGAGTTGAGAGTTACCATGCCTCTCCTCAGCTCAGGCAACTCCCTACATCTCTTCTCTTTGCCTGTGGCAAACACGAAGTGATTCATTTCAGCTTAGTCTGAAGTGTTAAATTACATTATTCTTCATTTGCCCAGGGATAAATTGACTCAGCATTTAGCCTAAGCATTTATTGTAAGGTTTGCATCCAGACAATTACCTCAGCTTAGCTGATGCTTGGTAACTTGTTCAGCCACAGTATCTTAATTACAAAACCTAAGGCTCTCAAAACAGATTGGGATTTTGAGATAACTTCTGCTTCTATTTTGAAAAGTTGGAATAAATTCCAGGGCAAAACTATTCTAAAACAAAACTCTGCATTACAATCTTCCACCATGTAGTTAGAAGAGTTTTGTATATAAAACAGGAGTTGCAGCCATATCTTTTCTAATCCAAACTGTCCACCAAATACAGAAATAAGATGAAAAACTACCCTTGGCATAGCTAATTGCAATTAGAGACTTTTGAAAATTCAAGCTCTTGTTTCCCCACTTCAAACACAATTCAGCAAAGTGTTTAAGCTCTGACTTGAATGGGATGACTTAAGTGATTAGAATTAACCACGTGCTGAAGCATTTTGCTGAACCAGGAACCTGAGGAGGAGAATAATGCCTTAAAACTATGACAGTTCTTCAGCTGAAAGAACAAAGGCCCTTATTCTGGGTACCAAAATTCTTACACCTTTTTTTTAAAAAAAACCAAAAAACCTCTTTTAACATGGCTCGTTCTGCAGCCTTTGGACAGGGATGAGTCTAGTCTTTTGCAAGCTGCAAAACAACATCTCAAGGAAAATGTCTTCTCTTAACAGTGAGGAGATGGTGCATGAGCCTGCAACAGACAGCAACCCTTTAGCCCAAATATTTTTCAGTTTGGTTTAATACATTCAAAGATGTGTGCCCAGCAAGGAATGATAATTTTTTGCACATTGAGTATAAGGATCAATTCTGACAGCAGCATAATCTGAAAAACTTCAGCACTTGCTTGAGACCAACACAGTATAATTAGAGTTGGTTTTGGCACAGTATAGCTTTTAATACATCCTCTGTACCAGGATGCATTCCCATATGTTGCCACTGAATTTGTTAATATTCTGTACTTAATGGACAGATATGTTGAATAGGCCTTTAATTAGTTTGAATCAGTCCTTGAAACTGGGACGTGATGTTTTGGTGGGGTAACATCAGAGAATGTACTTGCTCCTCCCCGACCATCCACCACACATAACATGTACTTCCATGATTTTTATGACCTTACAAATTCCTCTCTCACTCATTTGCCATGGTAAATGTGACTGCAATACCAAAGAAAGAAACTGTGAAGGCTGCAGTACAAATTCGGCTCTTGTAAATATTCCAGGCATTCATGTTAAGCATCAGCTGTGGTTGAAATATGGGGATTTGGGGGCTTGTTGTTCTGCTAAATGATTGCTCTGTTTGGGATACTCACTGAAGCATGGCCTTGAAAGAAATGCCTTTACTCTGCCTCTGAGAGAACAACCTTGCCAGTTAAGGCCTACAAGTTTAGGAGTGACATGTATAGTCCTGCTTTTGAGAGAGGAAGTGGCAACAGGAGCATTTTTTTCTCAGCCCACTTTCCTGTGCTTTTAGAATTGAGTTGGCTTCCACAGTACATCTATTCTAATATCCCACTGTTACAATCTCTTTTTGGTCCCATTATCAGCGATTAATTAATTCAGGCCAATAATCCACTCAAAGATCAAAAATCAACTCCAATAGCACATTAGAGGAGCAGTATGTATCCAGTGTCAGCTTGCAGCTGTGTTGAGGACCACGTATCTGTCAGCATGTTATTTGGACTTGTGCATCAGGCTTCTGAGAACCAAGGCCATTCCTCGACAAACTCTTCTGCTGTTAAAAAAATGTTCAGTTTATATTTTTCTTCAATTTGTCATTCATCTTACAGTGGATTAAGTAAGGTATTCATGCTGTAGATCAAAGTCTTTTACCAATAAAGCACTTTAGGCAAACAGAGCTGGAAGAAACTCCTAGCCCATTTCCTTACCCTAAAGTAAGACCCACTCTGCCTGTGCTCTTCTTAAGACCTCCTGAAATCTCTCAAGGCCTTGCAAGTTAGACATCATCTTTCAGGGAGTTTTACGAATTTCAACTGCTTTGATGCTGCAGTGACTCTTAGTGGAAGAGCTCCTACCTCTGATGGTGCAGTTGTGCTGTGCTGGCTTTCTGTCCTGGGTGCCAAAAGATTCCTGCTTGTCAGTCTTTGGGGCTTGCTTGTCTGCCTTCTCAGAGAGAGATATCCTCCAGAGCCATTCTCCTAAATGGTACTGACAGACACCTGTGTACAAAATGCTTGAAAATCTTTAACTCATAATCCCCTCTGGTAGCAGGTGGGCTCCTGGCTCCCATGGGAAGTCCAGCAGTTTTGCCCTGGGTGTTGCACTTCTTATCCAAATGCTTTCATTTGTAGAGGAGCTAAAAATGCCTGGCTTATGCAGCCCTTGCACATGATGTCTGGCAAATGCTGCAGATGAGATTTCTCAGTGTAAGGAAAATGCAGCAATTAACATTACATTAATTAACAGAAGAAAAAGCAAGCTATTTTTGGAAGTAGGGCCTGCCCACTCAAAAGCATTCAGAAGACCCATTGTACCCTTCTGCTAACAAAGACTCCTTAGCCTCCCAGAACAACCAGTCCAGAAATGGGGAAAGATGATTTAAACTGGGGCTACATACTGTGCCGATCCAGATTTTGAGAATCCATTTTCTGGCCTATGTCCCAAAACTCTGTTGGGCTGGAAAAGGAAACCCTGGGATGCCAGTAGAAGCAGAAGCTAAAAAGTAGCAGGGACTGCCCTGCTTTTTATAATTCTGCTGTCATGGGATAGAAGAACCAGAGCTCCAGTATGTGCTTGGCTGAGAGATCTAAGTCTGTTTTTGGAAATCCATACTCGGCTCTTTTTGGACAGATAGTGTCTCTTTGAAGCACTAAAAAAAAGTGCTTATAGAGCCTGGCTTGTCTAATTTACCAGTGGAAGAAGAGGTAGGGTTCTGCTTGATGGTCAATTGTTCACTCCAAAATAAGAGGACCTTACCGTCGCCGCCAGTGGGCCGACAGCGGCCGCCGAGGGAGGGCGACCGCGAGGAAGGAAGGAAGGAAGGAAGGAAGGAAGGAAGGAAGGAAGGAAGGAAGCTTCCTTGAGAAAAGAGATAAATAAAGGTAAACCACAGGGAAAACAATTATAGCAGAGAGAATGAAACTATATGCAAAAATATGCCCCCAGAAATCCTAGATCCTTCAGTTTGGTCAGACCGTCTTATGAAGCTGACTCAGGTGGTATCTGAATGATTTAAAGCCCTCTGTGTAGGCTCACCAGAGGTGCAATTCAGGAGCCACAGCAGTGTAACACTTATGTACCAGTAACACAAAGCCAGATTGCTGCCATGCACAACTCCCAGAGTGGCCGCCGTCTTCCCAGCCACAGTCTGGGTATTGCTGACTCCGGGAGCAGCTCTGGGGACTTGGAGAAGGAATAAATTAGTGCTCATCATTGAGAACTGGGGAGGAATTTTCCAATGGAAGTGTTTGTTGTCGGAAAATGTGGGTTCATTGACAGCTGCACACGTGGCAAGGGTGGACTGACTTCAGTGACACTTTTTTTTTTAGGACAAGAACAGTTTTCACGTCCAAGCATGGAATTTTTATTCAAAAACAGAGCCGAAAACAGCACTTCCAGAGTGCCCGTTTATCCAGTGATTGCCATGTAAATTCGGAGATGGAAAGCATGGATTTAAGTCCTTGCTACATAGGATTTGGTTTTCATGTCCTTGCATCTCTAGCAGGTTCCTTCTTCACTCTGGAGGTGGTTGTCTGGGAAGAAGAACATGATCCCTCTTGTTGGGGAGGGCTGTTTCTGTCTTTGTTTTGCTTTGTTTGTTTGTTAAGAATACAGCATTATTTCATGCAGTAAGAGAAAAAGAAAAACAAAGTTCTTGAAATCTCAAGTGATGCCAGAACATATTTTCTACCCAGCTACTTGCCATAAATAAAACTGACATTTTATATCTTGGCCATTACAGCTAAATGACTGCCATGATTATTTTTTTTTCTTCTTAATAAAATAGAAGTCATGTTAACACACACTCGCTACCAGAAAATTTGGTCTTGTTTCATTTAGTGCAAAATGCAAATAACGAAAATATCAGTTTCGAAAGACACAAGAGGCTTTTTTTTTCCCTACAAGCCTAATTTTCATTTGGGTGACTCGTCTGCAATCCAGATGGTATCTATGAGGGGGGAATGGAGACAGACACAATTACTTTTTCTCTTTTTCTTCCAAGAACCACATTGCAAATAATTTTGGAAAGGGGACCACTTAGAGAAGACCTGTTCCAGGAGAACCCAATTTTAATTCTGCCAAGGTGATTAGCACAGTTCTATTTCCATACAGTTCTTTAAATTTTTCTAAGTCCTCAACTGGACATTAAGTGACTCACCAGCTCTTAGAATATTTTTTTTTTTCAGCTGAAACATTTCACTGTGCCCTTTGGCAATGGATTTTTATGGTGCAATTTTATTAAAAAGTTTGCATGAGGAACTTCAAGATTAAGAAAAAAAAGGTTAAAAAGTTTATGTCTCCATCTATAACTGCCTAGTTCCGCACATCTGGAGAGTACCTGGGGATGGGATCCTTTCCTTTCCTGGCACAGATCTGAGTTTGATCCAAAGCTTCCATTGCATTACACATTTTAACGCATTTCTCTGCATTCTCAGACAGTGATTTTTATGAGTAAATAACATTAACAAAGAATAGCTCAAAATGTTAAGCTCTTGAACTCAGAATTGGGTTGCACAGTGAAGAGTGCAGCTCACTGTCTCAGGATGAAAATAACAGGCTTGTATCTGACAGAACCAAGTTAAATTCCTGCCATGGACTTTTTCAGTCTTTGTGATGCCTCTGGAGCTAAGACTGGGCTTTGCACATATATATAAACACATTCAATGGTATGCTGCTTTTAGTAAGACCCTTTTATTTCCTCTGAGTCCTGGACTCTGTTCATGTAATGACTCATGAGCAAACAGCTTTGCAGAACTTATCCTTTGATTTGTAATGCTCCCTGCTGTGCCTCTGCAAAGTCTTTTATTTCTTCGCAAAGTTTGCACAGAACAGTTTCATAACTATAATGTCCAAAAAGCTGAAATCAATGAGGACTGTATCCATTACACTAAGGATGCATTTATCTAGATATTTTCAACTTTGAAAATTGGAGGCTTTAAAGCATTTACCATTGAAGGCAAGAACACATATTGCTACTTAGGAGTCCAAATCCTGTTAGCTTTCAGTGGAGTTCAGGTACTAATGTCAGACTCCTAAACATTGCTTTTAGCAGCAGTCTGAGCTGATTGAGCCTCTTTTTTTAAATCCAAGCTCTCCAGCTATGTTTGTGCTGCCTCCAGTAGAAGTTCCTGGAGGAAACCAAATGCCTTGAGGTGGTGACACTTGCACTTAAGGTGGGACCCCAAGTCCCATCCAACTTCACCACCTCAGAAATTCACTTACCTGAAAATTATGAATTCAGGTCAGAAGCCAGGCCTGGCTTGGCTTTTTAGCTCATGCTTCTGGCAAGCAAGGGAGGCTGACAAACCCATTTTGGCCTCTGCAGACACAGACAAGCTGAAGGGGTATGTCTTAGTTAACATCAGGTAAGAGCACTAGAAGAAGCTGCCCAGAGAGTCTGTGGAGTCTCCTCTGGAAATGTTCAAAACCCACCTGGACATGATTCTATGTAATCTACTGTAAGTGAATCTGCTTTAGCAAGGGGGTTGGAGTAGATGATCTCCAGAGGTCCCTTCCAACCCCACCCATCCTGTGATTCTGATTGATTATCTGAGGTGCTTTCCTGAATGTTCATTTATCTTTTTCCCCCAATTCGCATTTCAGTGGCATTTTCATATCTAACTCCCCCAGTTGCCCTAGACAAACCTGGTAACTACAAACAGCGCTGGCAGCAACGTATTTTCTCCCATCCTCCCCAACAATGTCTTGAGAGATGCAGGCTTTGCAATATCTCTCTGGAGAGCAGGCTTGTACTACCTGCTTTTATTGACAAATGGAAAGTCGAATGATGTGACTATTTAACAGTGGTTGTCACAAAAATTTCCAGCTAAGTGACAATGAACATAAATTGTTTTATATTTCCTTGGATGCTTCACTCTCCTTCTTGCCTCAGAGTTGAAGGACTATTAACATATTAACTGGACAGTGAGAACTAGATGAGAAATTTTGACTCATTCATCTTTCATTCTCTCTTATAGGACAGTTTATTGTGTTGGGGACTTCAAAGGACTGCACCAGATAAGCAGAGGAGAAACACAGATTAGCTGAGACATCAACAAGCATTGGATGAGGTCAGTTAAAAGCCAAATTAAACAAATGTAGCTTTCAACTTCGATCCAGACAGGAAGAAGCAGTCAGTTGCAAGGGTTGGAGATGAAAAGAATTCCAAAGGGCTGATGCAGAACAGGAGCATAGGGGTGGGAAGTGTATGACTAGCCAGGGGCAACATGGCAGAGTGGGGCAGAAGTACCTTCCATCTCTTGTCTTCAGACAGGACAAAAGCTCAAACTTACCTGGATCAATGATACCTGGAGGAGCTGAAAGGGAAAAGCCCTGGCCAAGTTAAGAATTGTCTTGGTGGCTACAGAAAGGAAGATGAAGCAGAGCCCCAGAGTAAGGGTCGGGGTGAGTGAGGGTGAGGACAAGCCGTGCTGCAGCAGGCAGAGCAGTGGACCAGCAGTGAGAAGAGGCAGATTTTGTGCCAAGTGGATTCTGGGTCATGAAACTGGAGCCAAGCTGCTGAGTCATTCTGCAGAGCCTTCCAAAAGTCACTTTGCCCACCTCCTGCTGCCTCAGTCAAACCCATCTGAAAACAGGGGTCAGGACAGTCAGCAGCTGTTCTGTGAAAACAAGGTGCTGGCTGAATATGCCAGAGGTGACCATGAAAAGATCCGAGCCCACAGCAAGTCCCTCTGAGACAAAAGTAGAGGACCCCCGAAATACTGGGATAAAAGACTGACTTTGTCTCATAGAGGAGTTTTTTCAAGATTTTTCATTGTTCTTTGCCCATCAATTCACTCACTTGGAATACTTTCTGTTCTCCAAGACTCTTTTTTAAGTCTGGACAACTAAAGCAAAAGCCATACTTTTAAGCAGTGGTAGATTAGAGTTCAGGCAGATCATACTCTTCCCCCAGGCTGCCTCAATGATATTTTTTTCCTAACATCTCCTGGGTTTACTCCCCTGACCATTAAAAAAATTGCATTTTTTTTTCAAATAACTGTTCCAAACCACTTTCCAGAGTCATTGTTTTCCCTGTTTTAGTCTTTCAGTTCCTAAGTTTGCCTAATACTTGTATCCTTGCTTTATAAAAGGATATCATCCTAATGATCTCATAACTACTGTCTTTTGACTTATGCTTCCATATGGATCATCTGACTCCATCAAGAATCCTCAACCAGTGCAGTATAATGTCAAGGACATAATGTTCTCCAATTAACAATGGCAGCTTATAGAAGCTAGAGGCAAACTAATGCTCCCTTGACAAACCACAGTGTGATCCCAGCAATTCTTTCTTGTGTTTGGCCAGAAGACCCTGAGTTTGAAAATAGATATGTGACTACTTACTAAGATCTAGCAAGAAGAGAGGAGTTGATGAAGGGGCTACAGGACACAAACATGGCAAGTAGTCACAGCAGAGAGAGGGTTGTTGCATGGTAAGGAATGACAAGGGAAATACTGGGCACAAGTCCACAAGGAAGCAGTTTTCATGCCTTTTTGTGTCCAGGGACATTACCCTGGCCTGGATCAGAACATGTTTTACATGAACAGCCTTTTCCTTGCAAAGCAATCTAGTTCCAGTAAGACACACAGCATTTCTTTTTCTCTCAATTTACTGGCATTGCAAAGACAAGATCTTGGAGGCCCCTTCAACAACTTCCCTTCAGTATCTCAGTTTATCTTCCTTTTCTTCACAAGAATCCCAGGACAAGCCTGATGTCAAACTCTTCCCTTGAGGCTGATTTCCAGCACTCACAGAGTTATGTTCAAACACTCATATAGCCTAGTAATTAATACAAACTATCATGAGCTGACATGTACCTCTGTCTGTGTATCAGTATCCTCTGTGCCTCCAGAAGATGGATGGATTTAAATAGCATCTTTGAAGACAGCTGAAGAAAGTTAACTAGGGATTGACTAACACAGGAAAGCTATTTTTAGCAGTTAACTGATATCTGGTTACCTTGTTACGGGAAGCTTATGCAATGCTAGTAAATTCTTAACTAAGGAGATAGATTGGACACCAAAATTATTTCACTCTGAGAATGCCTATAGGACTTCAAGAAGAAATATATTTGACAGAAGGAGATTTATTTGCCTTCTGGTGTTGAAGCTGCTAGGGATTTATTTTTTCCTTCAAGGTTTCCTCTGGAGCTATGAAAGTACCATTAAAAAAATGGAAATTCACGATGAAATACCTGCTTTCAAGAGCAACTTACTGAAATAAACTTTCAAATCTCACCATCCTCACCAGTATTTCATATGACCTCATAGCACCAGCATTTGGGGGCATGCATTTTTAAAAGACTGGTGTTTTAGCATATACATATGCAAAATAAACTTTTCTGGGAAGAATCGGCATGGCCACAATGATCTGAGCAGTCCTGGGCTGACCATCCCAGAAAGTGAATAACTTTGCACAGATGGAAAACACCAGGCAAAGCAAGCTGCCATTAATCTTCTGCCTCTCCTCCCTGGAGAAGGAGGACAGAAGAGGGGGTACAATTCTAATTTTGTTTTTACCTTTGCAACTCCACTAAGATTGTCCCTGGATCCAAGTAAGGACAGAGTTTGGCCCATTGACTGCTGAGCAGGAGTAGGGGCTGATGCAACTGGACCCATGTGCAGAGGCAGCTGGCCAGTAACACAAACTATCTTGGGAGCCAGGGCACGATGCTGTGAAATGCTTGATCCAGCTCAGCAAGATGTTTTCCTTATTCACAAGCCCTAATATGAGAACAAGGCACACCAAGTATATATAGCTCTGGGCATCTGGATGGAGAAATTTTGTGTCCTCAAAATAATTATAAATAAATAATTTGCAGGACAAAGGGAGACAGCATTGCCCAGCTTGGAAGGAATAACTTTTTTTGGAAGGATCAAGGGAGGGCAAATGGCACTGAGCCAGTTCTAAAAGCTGATCAAGAGGGCAAAGCATGTGCAGGTTTCCAAGCAATGAGTAAGCACCATGACATGAAGGAAAGGTTTATGTCAGTGGGATCAAGAATTCCCACCAGTGATATGTCTTGGGGATGCAGAGACAGACAAATGCAAGAAGCTCTCTGGGGAGAGACTATTGAACATATCACATAGCCTAGACAATGAAGTTCAGAGCTCTCTAGAGAGATAGGGCAGATTATTTCATAGGATCACATATAATGGCAGAACTGAGATCTATGTATTGCCATGTCCTGGTTCAAACAGTCAGCAGCACCAGGATAGCCCCAGAAAGGAGTAAAATGTTAGAACTTACCCTCATGGGATGAAATAAACCCAGATCCTAAGTTAGGTCTTTGTCTGCTCTTTAATAATAAATATTGGCCAGCACTAGGTATCAATGAGTCTAACTTCCCTTTCAATATCATGATAATTCATTCCAGTTACCGTGAAAAAACTTGTATTCAACAGAAAATTCAGAGGCTTTCTGTTTTCCCTTTTACCTGGCTAAATGTTCTTGTAGCTAGATCCCATGGCAATGTTCTTGAGTTTGCCTAATGCTGTGTTAAACACACACACACACACACACACACACACACACACACACACACACACACAGGTATTTACTCTTCCCTGGTCTGAGTTCATATTGCTAATGTCACTAAAAGGACTCTGTTCCCAGATTCTTATGTCCTATGATGGATGACCTGTGCAGGCGTGGAGGCATTATCAGTCCCATACCCTTCCACAGCAGCAACTTCCCTGCTGGAATAGACTCACCTCCCAGTTTCTGGCCTCCAGCTGCAGGGATCAGTTGTGTTTTCCAAGGAAAGCAGCCCTGCCTGCAGCACCTCGCTAATTGTGCTCCCGTGTGGGCGTGTGGACGTAACTCGACTCACTCTGCCAGTCACCGCCACCAGGCAGGAGGCACACGGCTCTTGTAGCGATTATCTTATCTGCTGGAGCTGATGGGTGCTGTTCTTACAAGTGAAGTACCTAATCCTCTTTTCTCTCTCCTAAGCACTGGGCCTCCAGGTAGCCTCAGGCAAGCCCAATCCCTGTATTAATTATTGGTTGCATTTTGTTAAAGCCATTTTTCTTTTCTTTTCTTTTTTTTCTTTTTTTTCTTAATTCTTTTCAGATTCAGTCACTCCTAAGCAAAATTCCATCCGTCACCCTTCCCTCATAACGGGTTCACATCTGTTTCTGTAGTCTTTCAGTATCATAACAAGCTCTGATTTTGCAACAGTAGGCAGATTTGGGGGTCTGACGGCATTTTTGGGAGGGGGAGGTTGGCAGATCAAACCAAACAAACTGAATAAAACTTCATGATGACAACAGGCTAAAAGTCAAACTCTCAGGGAGCAAAACTCAGTTCCTCACCTCCAATCTTGCATCTCACATGCATTTACAAGTGCATTCTGGGGATTTAAATAGCCAAATGAACAAGCAAGAAATATCAAGTGTGCATCTAGCCCAGAAAACACTACCCCAATTCCCCTTTGCTGTTCTACTCCCAGCAGCTTTAAAAACTAGAGATGTTAAGTGGTGGGAGAGGGTTCATCAGCCTGTTAAAGGAGTACCACACAACATTTCATGGTAGCACAGCACAGGTGCAAGTGAGAAATCCGCAAGCACCTGCATTTCTTATTTTCCAAGTATAAATCATATCTTTGCAATAACCCCATGCCCAAACCCATAGCAGTTCCACCAAATGAATGTCTTTTGCTGTGCTTGCCTCTGCCCGCACCATCAGCATACAGGAATCCTCAGCTTTACACCTTCTCCTGTGTGCTTTTTATCACTTTCCAACCAAACTCAGAGAGGACACACCACTGTGCTCACTACAGTGGGGCCGTTTGTTCCAGATTTGGAATGGATTCTTGCCCAGTTTTCCCTCACCTGCACATCAGGCAACCAGGGCCACCTTGGCTTTTGCCAGCTGGAGATGGATTTCCAAAGGTAACCTTCACCTGAAGACTTTGATCAAATCACCTTTTTTCCTGTGCTTCAAAGGTAAAGAAGTTGGAAATCTCTGAGGCTCTTGAAAACGCCTTCAATTTTAAAAGGCAACCCCACTTCTCGTCTATTTCATGCCTGACACTGACCAGAGCAGAAGAAGTCCTGCTGAGCAAGGGCAGGCCTTATTCCCTCCTGTCATTTACCCCTGAAAAAAACTTCACTGAATTTGCACTGCCTCCTGCTTCTACTGTTGAAACAGCCTCAATTTTATCTCCCTCCACTGGCTTCCCTCACTCTGAGTCATGACTCTGCACATCCTGGCCCCTCACATATTTGCAGGGAGGCAAAGGTTAAGTATGACATGAGTCTGTCTATCCTCCATCTCCAGAGAACTCCTCAGTGCTTTAGTGGAGAGGGACAAAGAGTGGAATTCCCAAAAGTTTACAGCTTTTTACAGCACAAAATCCAGAATATGTTCTTAGTCATCCCCCTGGACAGGCTGCTAGGGAGCACAACCATAACTAATGTCAGGAAATCTGCTTGAGACAGGACTTCAAGAAAGTCGCAAACACAGATAAGAGCAACACACGTGTACACTTCCTTAAACAAAACATAACTCAAGTAATCTCTCTTACCAGAGCTTCATGTCCTTGAGTTTACCAATTCCATGGCTCAAAAGCTCTTCTGTTCTAGTTAACACTTCTCAGTTCCACTAGGATTGTGCTGGTTCTTGACATGTCAGACCTCAGTATGAGCCCATGTGTGTGTGTGCTTCAGGTTTCAGAGAGCAATGCTGACACATGTTCTCAGAATATCCTGGCATTGTGCTGAAGCAATGTTAAAGCAAAAAATCATCCTCCTCCTCATTTTTGCAGCAGAGATATTTGGTCCCATGCTGTCTATTCTTAATCTGCAGCACCATCTTTTGAGGGCATTCTGTACTCCCAAGCAAATACACTGAGCTCTCCCCAGAGGATCCCCATGGGCCCTTGCTGGCCGTAGTCAAAGCTGGCTGAAAAGAAACTGTGACAGAAGCTGTTTTCCATTGGAAAGGGACATTTCAAGGCAAAATGTTTCTTGGGAACATATGACGCTGAGTAAATTTGTGACTGAAAAATGTCAGGCTGCTACAGCAGCAAGAAAAACTTACTTTGTTCCAAGTTTTCCAATTTGTTCACTCACAGCTTGTTTTTGTCCAGCTTGCATTTATATTTGGGCAGAAGTTACCATGTGTATTGATACTTTCTTCTCTATATCTACATTGTTACATTTAATATTTTAGAATGAGTTTTTTGGCATTGATAAAATGTGCCACTTTTGATGTTTCCAAATGGAAATTTTAATTGGGAGGAAATACAGAAATGTTGTCCTTCCTCATCCATTCTCCCTTTCTGTTGTTAATGGCATCATCATCTATACAAAAACAGCTTCACTGTCTGGACCTGTTAATAGCGAAGAATTGCTTTCTGTCACACTTAAGCTCTGAAGGACTTTGCAAGGAGGGGAGCGAATGTCTGTGTGCAGTGTGTGCTTCCCTTCACTTCATCCTGGATTTCAATCAAGGCTGAGGGAAGACACAGCAATATGTGTAATAATGTGTCGGTAACCTGCAGTGATGACAGGGCTGTGCACTTGGTGACTGTTCTATCCATACAGTGATAGAAATACAGTAGGGTGAAATATTCACACCTGACACACAATGGGGAGACTGAAACATGGGGAGGGGATGTGATCCTTCCATAGATACTCTTCAATATCTTCAAGAACTTTATGAAAGGCCATGGAATAAAAGAGGTCTGTTCCCGGGGAGTAATTTCTCATTCCCATGTAGGTAGGCACTGAGTACTGGCTCAATGCTGCTCTGAGCCACCTGTAAATTGCTGCTCAGGTAGGTGGAATGGGTGGTCACCTGCTGAGCTGCAGGAGATGGGGAAGGCCACTGAAGCCAGAGCCTGGCATGATGAAAGCTCATGGATGCCGTGGTGAAGATAATAATGGCAGCATCTTCCAAAGGCTATCCATGTCTAGGGAGAAATATAAGCAAGGAAAAAAGTTTCCACTTTCCCTTTATTTTTATTTCAACCCCTTTTATCTGTCTTGTTTTATAGCTTTACATTGGAAGACAGCCCATTTCCTGGTACGTACAGCAGCTTGACTGAGCATAGCTTGGCAACAGTGCCTGTTGCTTTAGGGGAGAACAGAGCATATTCTCATTGTGCATGTTTTCCCTTGGAAACATTTCATCCTGTCTATATAATTCTATATATGGCTTCCAGCCATGCCCCTACAAGCTGCAAAAACACCAGCTCTTATACACTAACAATGTGAGGCCTATTTAATGGCTGGATCCAGGGCCATCAAGAAATTACCTGTGATTCTATAGATTGTCTTCCTTGGGCAGATTTGAGGGGGTTTTTGCCCAACAGAGAGAAGGGAACTATTTTGCCTTTTTGGAGGAAATTCTCAAAATATTCATTTCTCCCATGCTCATTGCATGCCTTCTTTGATGCTTTTCACAATGGTAAGAAAATTAATTTTGATGTCCCAACTAAATTTCAGTATAAGTAATTTATGTGATTCCCTTCTATGGAGTTTCTTTCATCCATCTCAAAAAGATCATGTGGGTGCCTGGGTCTCACTCCCACAATGGGGCTACATGCTTCTCTGTTTGAACAGAGTATGCCTGCACTGAAGGACCAAATTCTATCCCATTTTTCTCCTAACAAGCTAAGTAGAATAAATAAGTGAGGAATATACCTCAGGAAGAGGGAAGAGATTCTTTGGAGTCCTGTCTCAGTAAAATGAAAAAAAAAATTACATGTTAATTTCAGACCTTGTTTCATGTCTACCCTAAATTCATGTCTGTTTTGCTGTTAATAACCATGTCAACGTCAAAACAGGAAACAGAAAGTTTGCAAACTTTCTTAGTGCTGAAGTCGTAGCAGCTCTCTCATCCATGCATTGTTCAGAACAGCTGCACTATTCTAAGAAGTGCCATTTCTCTGAATACTTTTTGGCCCACACCATCTGAAGTCACTTACAGAGCTGAGACCTTTTATTTTTGTTCTTTACTGCATCACACTGGGTGCCCTCAGCTCCCAGCATTAGTAATGGGAACTCCACACTTCTCCAGAAGTGATCTCTGTAGGAGCTGTCAGCGTAGGGAACAATGACTGTGGCAGAAGGATGTTTGCTCCCAACATGGGCAGGTTCAGCTCCACATCTGCCCTTCACATTGCAACCCTTGCTTGCCTCATGCCATCCTCAGGCATAACCTCAAGTGTCTGAGACCTACTCCCTCTGTCCTCTTTTCTGCTGAGTCCTTCAGTTCTGAGGTTAGTCTAATTTTTCGATGTTTCTCAGTTCCTTGACTGATCTGTCTCCTCAAACATCTTGTGTAGCAAAAGTAAGAGGTAGGGGCTCCTCAAATGTTTCCTTGATGTGTTCAGTGCTGTGTTTCTGGCAGCTCTGTGGATGCCATGCTGTCCTGCAGAATGTGTCGTTTGGCTGGAGAACATCCTGGCAAGAAGGGACAATGAAAAATAGCAGTAGCAGCAATGGTAGCAATAGGTGGGGCTAGCAACCTTTCTCTGGGTGAATATGAGATCTGCTGCTCTTCTCAGCTGTTTGAGGGGGGTCATTACTCAGTTACATATCCAGTGATGCTTGTACATGCCAGATTCCTCTGGTTCTCTTCATGGTTTTTCTTTAGAGTGATGGCAATGTATTCAAATGCTCACCAGAGGTTCTGCAGACTCTGAGTTGGAGAAGCCAAAAAATATAACAACTCAAAGTTGAACCTTGCCCATTTCACAGAGGTGTATGCATCTGTACTGTATGATCTCTTGTCATTCAGCTTCATGCTGTCTGCAGCACCAGGAGTCTCTACTTGAAATCCTGTTTACTCCTGGGCATCACTGGTTGCTATCTCAGGGGTGAATCATTATCTGCCTAGATTGGTTACCAGAGGGTGTGAAATCTTTCTGTAGTGGAGTCATGGACTACAAAGCCAAGAAGAACCATTTTGATGAACCTCAAATAACCCCTGAGCTGTTCATGTATAGAGCTGCAAGTGTTAGCTGGTGACTGTAAGGGTTTTGCATACAGAAATGGATACTTGCATTTTCAGTGCAAGTTTGCACTTGTATGCTTTCCCTCACTAACATTTTCCATGTTTTCATAATAAGATGGATTCCAACCATCCTTCTGTGGAACAACAACTATGGAGTAGAAATGCTTTTCCCAAATGACCATCAAAGACAGTGGACAATAAACATTGAAACTTTCAAGTGCTATGAATGGCTCTGATTCTCAAGAGGGGCAGGTTAAGCTGGTGTTTCCGTGGTACAAAGAAGCCACTTTTTTTCCATGGACAGAGCTACTTTTACCAGGGCCCTCAGATATGACATCCACATGCCATCAGGCACCACAGGAAAGCTGTCTTTTCATAAACTGCCTGTCTAGCATAAACTCAATTCCAAAATTGTAAATCCAGATTAGAACTAAAGAAGACATATCTAAATTCAATCAGGGACATCTGAGACATGAAGTCATGTTGCCACTCTTGCAGTCCTTAGTGTGAGTCCAGCCTCAAGGGCAAGGTGTTTTCCTTCTGTCAAAGATGAGCTACCTGACACCTGAGGTCACCACATCAAGCCAGCTTCCCTGAAGAGCACAGTATCTCCATGACTTGCTGCTCCCTGTCAAACCCAGCCCTTTGAGAGAACAAATGCCTGTTAGAAGACTGAATGTGCCCTGAAGTAAAAGTGCAGTCAATTCCCACACATCTGTATGCCATACTGCATGGCTGAAAAATGTTTCTTTTGACCATGATTCATCCCTCTTCATTTTTTCACTCTGTAAGCTTCTGTGAGTGACTCAAATCTGACACCCATGAAAAGCATTTATTTCTTTATAATTCTGGTCAGACCACTAATTAATTGCTGAGTTTGTTCTTTAATACCTGACCAATTAGCATAAGTAAATAACATGGGTAGAACAAGATAGCATGCAGGGCTAATAAAACTGCTGCAGTGGTTTTAATTGCCAGCTTAAAACCCTGTGAAGTCTTTAGTGCAAAAGGGGAAGGAGAAGGAGGAAATAGCTGAGTGGCCAATTATAAACTACCTCCATAGGCTCCACTTCCAGCTTGTGGACTACTTGTAAAAGGTCTAAAAATATTAATATATTACAAAAAATATAATATTTTCAGGCAACATGAAATCAGAAGGGCTGATGAATCAACATAAGTTGAAGACCAGCCTCTAAGCAAGACTTATAGCTGGGTCCAGATCCTCAGTACTGGGATCAATGAATTTCCAGGCAGATTCCTATGTCTGCTGTTCATTTATTTTACTGGCTCACTATATAAAATTACAGGGTGGAAAGAGCAGGAATGTCTAGGGAAACCTTAGATGTCACTGTAACTGCCCTGCTACATTTCTAAAGCTATGTATATGCATTAACACAATATTGCTTTCAAACTAAACCATATCCTGCCTCCTAGCTTGGCTTCTTACCCTAAACTCTGGTTCAGTAAGGCAGGTACGTGGTTTCACAAACAGAATCTCATATGCCCAAACTGCTTTGCCAAGGAGTAAGGTCTGTTCAGAGGTCTCTGTGTGGAAGTGTCCTCAGTGATGGAAAAAGGTAGGAAAAGCCCTGAAGCTACCTGGAGACATTAGAAAAGGGGGTGGGGTGTTTGATGTGTTTATTAAGAGACAGGAAAATATAGGGGTACAGGTTTGAGTTGAACAAAAGCCTGGCCAAACATGAAGATGATGTTTCTCACTGCAAGAGCTAGATCTCACATAGATCTCTTGAGGAAGCACCATCACTGACTCATTTCAAACTAGTCCGAACAAATTAAGACAGAAAAGAGAAGCAGGCAAGCTTGGCAACAAGATTTGAGCTACAACATTGCCTGATCCAAAAAACTGTTGGCCTTTCTCATCTTGAGTTTTCTTTGATTCTGCAGAAGCTTTTAATAATTTTATGGATTTTTGCATAAAACAGCTACAGTGTCACATAAGGTCTCCATTAGCAGCTCCCCCTCTGAAGACGTGTCAGCAGTTCTGGCAGGACTGCACTCAAAGGTTTGGGGCTGCAGGCATTTCATGCACCATGGATACCCTCCATCACTACTCTTGGTGAAAGATGGGCTCAAAAATGAGTTTTGGGTATTTGCCCTCCTTTTAATGTGAGTTGCCTTTCTCTAGCAAAAAGCAGGCATAGGTGTTCCAGACTGATTCTTCTGTCACTCTCTTCAGCTCAGGCTTTGCAGCTGCTACAATGCCCAGTTCAAGTGTTGAGATACAGTTATCTTGGCCAAAATTTTAAAGGCCTCGAGAGTCTCAAAACTTTTAATGGCTGTGCAGCTTATCTTGTGATCTAAAGCCACCATTTAGCATGGAAGTTCCCAGGTGTGAATCTGCGGTACTTTCCCTAAGCTGGGGATTTCTGGAATTTGCAGTGTGCATTGGGGATGGTCTTGTGCTCTTCCCTCAGTGTGTTCTAGTTAGTAAGTTAGGTAGCTGCCTATATGGATACTTGCCTGAATATGGATGGAGATCCGGCAGCTACAGGAGCTGGCTACCCAAGCAATGCACAGCAGGATTTAGATGTTTGCAGGGAGAATCTTACAGGCACACAGTCTCCACACTTATGTGTACAGACCTCATCTGAAAGTTAAACACCAGGTTTGACCCCACGGTCAAAGCACACAAGAAAGGCTGTTGGAAGCAGTGGGGCAGTTACAAGGAACATTTGGTATGAATTTTCTCTTGTTTTGCAGTTAATGAATCATTCCTGAGCCTGCCCATCTACTATTTTCATTATTTCAGTTTAGACTGTTGGGAAAAAAGCTCTTTAGGAGACAGAGCAGTCTCTTGCTTTATATTTAATTTGGTTGGACAGAGACAGAGGGAAGATGGACTGTGTATTCACTGACTACATTCTTATCCAGTACAAGTTTAAGCTTGCTCTCCAGGCAGTTTATCTCTAAATTCATAGGTTACTGTGAAGCTATAATGTTACTGGGATCCCAGAAAGTTCTTTTCTTTGCGTGACTCAAGCATGGCACCTTTGAATGCACCCTGCAAGGATCTTGCAACAGGGTACAGTGCACAAGGACCTTCTGTTCACCCTTTCCTGGAAATTTTTTTCTTCAGCTCTGACCCTCAAGTGCAATTGACCTGATTCAAATAAACTCTCATGGTAAAATTTCTGTCTTCTTACTGTCAGTTTAAAAAGAAAAAAAAAGAGAACAACAAATGCATACACACAAAAAAAAAAAAAAAAGACCAACCAAAATTGCAAGCTAAGGTATATGAAAAATAAATCAGCCACTTCAGGAAGTTTGTAATGGGGTAAGATACCTGGGCTTTTCCTAGATCTCTGCTGCTGTATCCCTCTTGGATTGTTGTGATAGGGTTCCAGATAAGGAAGCAGAGATCTGTGGTCATTCTAGTAATTTTGTGTTCTGTAGGGTTACCTCCTCTTGGATTTAAACAACCCAAATTCAGAGCATCAACAGGACAGGTAAAAATACCTTTCTATTAATTGCATTTTTTTCCAAAGGCAAAAAAGATTCACAGGTTTTTCATCCAAAAACATCAGCAGAACATAGCTGATGTATATAACTGTATTTGAAAGCCATTTGAGGGCACAATCCCACAAACCAGGAATGGGTTAACTTTCAGGCACAACCATTTATGCTGGCCTTCTTCTAGGAAATTCCCTGCAAGAGAAAATTAGAGGCAGAGGACAGCATGTAGCCATAATCTAACCTTATTTAGTTTGGCACTTTCTCTATCTATCCCATCTCTACCAATCTGACTTGCTCTGCTGTTTTCCTTGGCTGGACCACTATAGTAGTTATTCCTTAGATATATGTAATATTTCAACATATACATCTAGTGCATTTGCTGCTTTGTCCATCCTTTGTGTAACAAACTTCAGGGAGTGTTTTTGAATGTGATGAATTTCCAGGTTTGGCTGAAATTCTGCCCCAGGGTTGGGTGGATACCCAGAAAAGTGGCTCTTCTAGATTTTGCATGAGAGAGGAGGGCAGAGCCTTTTCTTTCATGTCTTAGACATTACCAAGGCACACATTATCATCCCACTAAGACTGAATTGTGCCCAGCTGAGGTAGCAAAGAACGTCTTTAATGTGTGAAAAAATGACCCCTAGGCAGAAATCTCACCAAACCAGCTGAGAATAGAATCCAGGGCATGATGGTGTTTTCCTCCCATTAATGAACAAACTTCATATTTTAATATCTTTATTTTTTTTCCAGAAGTGATTGCCAAACCCCATAAATAAACACAGCATTCTGCACACTAAGGAACTGGATTGACGTTCAATGATATTTCATACCATGTACACTTTAATTAAGACATGATGACCTGAATTCAGTGGGTTGACACGAGGGAGAATTAACTCTCCATTCTAACAGTTCTGCTGCCAAGGACAAATTCTCTGTTACATCGGTGTGACTCAGTTCAAACAACAAACAGTCTTGCAATTTAAAATCCCTGCAGGCCCTGGTCAAGTTTCCCCAGTTCTTGGATAACTTCCTTTTTTCTCCTTGATGTTTTTCCTTAAAGTGAGATATTCTGTTGCTTTGTCCTGATTTTCCAAGTAACGGGTGGGTCCTTATACTCCTGACAATAAAGTTGCCTTCCAAATATTTATCACATCAAATAATGTACTTTTCCATGTTATTAATCCTGGAGAATCTCCATCTTTCCATTTGGTGAATTACATTGTCTAATATGGACAGATATTTCCAGATTTAATGTCAGATTTATTCTCATTTCTGAGATTTCATTTTTGTTACATGAATTGAAAAGTGTATAAGGAAAAGAACGAGGGTTAAAATCTGCTTTGTTCGCTTTTTGTTGTTAATATTCATGTGGTTCTACTTCAGTCAGTGGGTGTAACTCAGAACAGAACTGGACACACTTGTGTGAAACTGAGTGGTTTAAACTGGAGATAGATGAACCTTCAGAGAAGCCATCCTTATAGTCTCCTGAGAGATAGAAATGAAGTTCTTTTGGATTCTGTCTTGGTTGATGGACTACCCATTGAGTTCCATCATACAGACTCATTTAAGTTCATATTGTCATTGTGCTTCAGATGTCTTCAGTACATTATGGAATTTACTGAGTTAAACTAAAAAGAAACTTATTCAGAGCTGATTAAGTTTCTCCACTGCAATTCCATGCTATGGAGGCCTGAGCTTACCTCCACAAATCTCCCAGTTTATCCTGGAATTTGCCCTTGCCTTCCTCTGAGAGGACCATTAAAGGATTCTGCAGTCCTGCAGTTCTCTACTGAAAATAACATAAAGTAGGGTGAAGTTCAGGGAAAGCAGGGATGAACTTCTGCAGTTGTCCCAAGTCCTGGTACTGCAATAATCCAGAAAACCACAATCTTTTCCCCAGACCTTCAGGCTTTATCATATAAGTCCTTCTTTAGTTTAAAAAGCATAAACTCATGGACAGCAGATGAAAACTGAATCAGAAAGACAACAGGGTCCTTGCAATGTGTCCTGTTCCCAGCATTGGAAGAAGAACCCAAGGAAACATAAGCCATTTGGTGACTTGGCTTGAAACACATCTGCCTGCTTTGGTGAGAGCAAACTTACATGAGATGGTTTGTTACAGAAGTTACTGGGGACAATCTGCTCTCTGTAATGAGAGCCTGGCTTCACTGACCGGAGAGTTTAAAGTTTTTAATGCTCTTCTGGAGGACTTTGAATACACTTGTGTGGCAATGCCACCAATAGTATAAGGATGGCATCCTAAGCACTGTTAGCAGATAGAATAATTCTGTGCGTAAACACCTTTGAAACCAGGCCTGTTCATAGCCTTTGGAAGGGCCAAGAGGTGGGAATGTCCTCTCTGCTGGGATGTGTGAGGGAAGAACTTCCACTTCATTACAGCAGGTGAATTCCTTGCTCCCAGCCTCTCCTCATCTGCACAGATCAGAAACTTCGAAGATACTTTTATTTTGTTCTTATGATTCAAAGATGTAAATTTTGCTGGGGCCTTTTTTTTTCTTGGCAGGTTTCTTAAAGAAGACTGATTCTTGAAGCTCCTGTAACCCTTACCTTATCTCTCCAGGCACAGAGAGCTCTTATACACATACAGCTTTGCCTCTGCCAGAGATTTTTTTTGTGGTTCTGAATACCACAGGAGCTGGCTGCTTCTGAAGGCAAAGGCTGGCTTGAAGTCCTTCCCAAAGGATAAAGCTTGTACACAATATGATGGCTCCTGCAAGGAACACCAGTAGCCCTGCACTGCCAGTCTTCTGTTGTCCTGCTTCACCCAAGTCCGAGTGGGTCATGACAGCTGATACCGTGGAGTCTGCGGAGCTCCGGAAGCTGTGGAAGGAATAAGTTCTGTGGAATGCACTTGTCTCCCTTCTCCATCGATAGCTTCAGACCACACACCGGTCTTCCATGCAGGACAGCTGTAAACACTGCCTACGACAGAGCTCTGGCAGAGGCCAGTTGTCCTCCAGTGAATCCAGATGGGTCTCAGAGGAGAACAGCTGTGTGTGAACAGGAAGGGAGAGCTTCCTCCTGCCTCTTCCAAAACCTACCACTCAACCGCTAAATAAATCAACATAAGCAGTGACTCTTCACGAGGGAGAGTGAGCCAAGCCCAGGCTGGGAGTTTACCTCAGAACATAGCAAAGGGAGAGGAGCTGTCTGCAGCAAACCAAGGCTTCCCCAGTGCAAATCTTTAGGGCGTCACCAATCCATTTCTGCTGTGTTTTCACAAACTTCTTTCCTAATGCTGTTTGTGTGGCCTGAAGTTATAGCAAAGACACAGTGCATATCACCATATGGAGGCAAGGTACTCAGAGTGTAGAACAGGTGAAACAAAAATTACTTTCAGCTATACAACAGTAAAAATATCAAGCAGAGGCTTGGAAAGTTTCAGTTTGGGTAACGCAAGAGGTCTGACCTCTCCTGTCACTGTCAAGAGTGGTGGAAGAAAAATCTCTCTTGCCTTTGCTCAGAATATGAGGCAAGTGTATAGTGTATAGGTTTCAGGTTGGTTGGTTGGTTGGTTGGTTGGTTGGTTTGTTTGTTTGTTTGTTTGTTTGTTTTTTCAGGATATGTTTTTAAAAAACAAAAAACAAACAAGCAAGAAGATATGCTTTTGGATCTACTATTCTCCAAAAAGAAATTTACAATTTGTCATCAGACAACATCTGAAATGATAAAAAAAAAGCTAGCTTGCCTGGTATCTTCATATAACATTATACTGATCTTTCATTATTTAAAACAGAACTTGAGGTCCTTTTAACATAAATGTCTTGTAATCAGGTGCTCAAGCCTCATATCTGACAATCTCAACTTTGTTTTTTGGGTGCATAGTTATAGGTGCTTAGTTCTCACCATCATCATGATGAACATAGTTAAATTACATTAGGTTAAAGGGAATTTGATGGCTTTATTTTGTGTTGCATATGGCATGACATGGTTAGAATGACAGAAGGATTGGAAGGGACCTGACACAGCTTCTGGTCCAGCTGCTATAGCTTGGGGCACTCATACAGTGTACCAAGGCAGAATTGTGCAGTGCACAAAACAGGGATTAAACTAAAGCCAAGAATAAATCGTATTCACTAAGCTGCCCAGAGGCATCCATAGGAAAGGCTGGATGGGACAGCCTGGTCTTCCTAACACTGCATGCAATGGTCACTCTTGTTTTGTCTGAAAAAGAGATCAGAACACATTTTTTCCAAGAAGAGATCTTCCTACTGAAAAGCTTCATTGAAAAGAAATGCATTTTCCTAGAAATATGTTGGTTTGGATCAATGCTTGTTTAGAAAGAAGAGTGTGAAACGTGAAACTTTAAAGCCAAGTATTCTCAAAGCAAGTCATTTCAGCATATTTGGGCTGGGGGGGGATTACATCTTGAAACAACATTTTACCCCTCTCTGTCTAGGCTGATTATTAGACATGACAAAGAGCTGGAAATAAAACAAACAAAAATAACCCAAAGAAATTTCTTACTTCCTGAAAGGGAAGTAGTTTGCATTGTCCAGAAGAATGAATTTGTGTAGAAGCTTTCAAATGTGTTATTGTTTGTCCCCCACTCAGAATGCATCTCGGTGTGGATTCACAAGGTTTAATCTTTGCTTGGAACTTGAGATGCAGAGACTCAAGAGCCAAGGTTCCCTAGCCTGTCTACCTCTCAGTCTTCATTCAAGTAGTTAGACAGTAGTAGTAGTGCAATTTCCAGACATGAGAGAGGTTATGATGATGCTTTTTAATCCTCCTTAAATTCCACCATGACCCAAGGTGGTCCACAGGAAAATGCTACAGCTGGTATCACACCTGGTTTTGGTTTTCCAGTCAGAAAGTCAAGTTCTCTCTCACAGCTGGGGGAATTTGAACAAGATCAAAGTATGGCTGGAACACAAGCCTCTGGCTTCTAAGGAGTATATATCATACAGCTTTCTGGTACCCTTTCTCTAGCAGCTAAATTTCACCCCTGGAGAACATATTCAGAATTTCAGCAACATACAAACTTAAAATATTTCTAGGATGCTTTTGATTTTGAAACCTCACCAGAATTCACCATCTCAGTCTCCCTGTAGGACAGCTCAGCAAAGAAAATTTTAGCCTTTACTCATTTGTTTAGATAAATGGTCAAGAAATAAGGACGAAGAGACTTGAACTTCTTCAGTTACAGGAAAGCATATTGTTCCAGTCATTCTGAAGCTGTTCTTCCTCATGCATCAAAATAAAATTCACATTCAAGCATGGATTATGTTTGGAAAACCTCAACTGACTATGTAAAAGCTCTGAAACAGAAAAAAAAATTATGAGAATTAATAAAAGAGAAGTTTAAAGTGAAAACTCTGCACCCTTCATTGTAATGCCCTGCCAGATGCCTTCACTAAAAGAATTCATACAAGGTATTGCTCATTGGCCCCTTTGAGTCTTAGAACGTAAGTTAGGGTTACTCACAAGAGTAAAGCATTGTGGGATCAGACTCTGCTTTTGCCCAAGTGTGACCATCTGTAAAAAAACCTTTTGGGATAAAAGACACAGAAGAACTATAACCCTTATGGTTGTCAAATACAATTTCCTTTACTTGCATTTTTCTCTTACATTTGGGCTCTGACCTCCATCTGTTTATGGAAATATTTAGATCCCTCTGGTGTATTTTTAGCAGATCATTTTGCTTTTGCTGCTGCAATATCATTGCATCATCATTCCTGGGTTGCTCAGCTCTAATTCCTTTGCATTTTTTCTTTTTTTTTTTCAATCTTAAGCTTCAATCATTCCATCAGACACATGCACACAAAGTAAATGCTATGCTGTGTTTACACTCACATAAACATGCTGGCAAGTTGCACACAAAGACACACACAGGCAGCATGGCTTGTTGTGAGTGTTAGTGCTCGGACTTTTTCAATGTTATTTCCATCTGTGAATCATCCTAATAGAGATTTATGGGATGGTTGCCCTGGGAGCTGAGATTTCAGGCACTTAGAGGTACCTCCTGTAAACAGCTGAAGTCTGAAGGCACACCAGACTGTCACTGTCCTGTGAAATTTTTGCTGTCACATTGTTCAGTCAGCCCTAAATACACATGGTCCTGACACATTCTCTTTATCAGTTCTCAGCTCTGCATGCACATGTGTGTAGGAATCACCTTCTCCCTTGACTGAATGTTCTCTTTCATGTGGATATGGACCTTCTTTTGTCCAGGAGTTCACAGTACTCCTTCCCTACCATGCCTGTTATTCAGCCTGCAAACATGTCACAGCTTCAAATCCTTCCAAACTCAGGAGTCACTTGGGCCTAGTTGCTTACAAAGGCAGGAGAACACCAGCCTGATGGCAGACATTAAGGAGAACACCTGCAGTCTGGAAACTCACCTGAGACCAAACAACTCATTAAATAATCCTCTTCATCCCTCTCCATCAGATAACACTCACTGGGTTTTACAATGTCATTACCTCCAGTCTGAGATGACCAGGCACAACCCAAACCCTGGAAGAAGTTTTCAGGTAGACCCTGATGAAAGTCTAGGTGAGATCCATAGGGATATAATTAGAGCTGATTTCTGCATGGATGTTTGAGAGACACCAAGAATTACGTCTTCTGGGTGAAAAGCTACCCTTTTTTTGTGATAACCTTAGGGAAGTAAATATATGACTTGTCCCTTGGATCCAATTTCATAACCCTGTATTAGGTAACAAGGTGGAAAATAGAATATTACATCATTGGGAGGCTATGTAATTCTTTGGCCTAGCTGTGTTAGTTTCAGGAGAGACAGTGATTTGTGACTCATACATAAATAGACCTGCATTCAGGAGAGGTCAGCCTCCTTTTGCACACCTGAGGAGCCTCTGACTAGGCACTAATGAGCAAACCCATGAAAAGCCATACTCAGCATCTGCTTTTCCTAAATGCCTCAAAATTTTGTTGCCATTTGCAAAATTACAAACCACAGTGGTCTATTAATCTTTCTTAGCCTGGACAGAGAGTGTGTGATGCTTGCTCTGGACAAATCAAACAATTGTGCCTCTCCAAATGCTTTCATCATCATCATTATTTATTATTATTTATCATCCCTGCCATGTGTTATGTTTTTCCATGCACAAAGAACAGGCAGATGTTTTCCATCTGCATGACTCCTTAATTTTAGATCTCAGGAAGAAAAAAAAAGAGAAAGAAAAAATAAAGAAAGAAAAAAGAAACCATCAAGAATGAAGAAATGCACAGCGTGTCTGGGAGTGGCACTGACCCTCATGCAGAGGTATGTGTATGCATGAGGTCTCTGCAGCCAGAGCAAATGGATTTTCCTTTCCTCAGGCTCTTGGCTGACTTGAAGGAAAGGCTCTTGGGACAGCAATGGATGTCTTCACCAGAGCACAGGTCCTAGGGCAAGCTTTACATCATGGGAACAAAGGCCTTATTTAGGAAGTTACTCTGACCCAAAATGTTGGGCTGAACCTGCACAGACCCAGAGCAGGGTTCAGGTCTACCTCTCTCCACATATACCCTTTTTCATCCCTTTGACCTCTTGCTTCCCTTCAATTTCTCCTCCTGAAATTTCAATTTCTCTGCCCATAAGCTCTTGAGTCTCTAATTCTTTCTCAGTTTCTTTCCCTACCAAGGCTCAGCTCTTTCTTATTACCTGATGGCTCAGATGAGCAAAGATTTTGACTTTCTTCTCCCCACCATGCAAGATCCTTGTATCAAGTCCAGTGGCCCAGGACAATCCCAAAGCAGGAGGAGGTGGAGCTGGCCAGCAGTCCCACTCAGCTTTGCAACAGCTGTAGTCAACACTGGCTTTACTGGGAAACTGAAGCTTTAATGCTTTGATTAAATATACATTTTCTTGAAAAGTGTCTTCTTTCCACAAGAATTTTGACTTTTTGATGAAGACCGAGAAAGTTTTGGCCTATGGACCCCATTTAGGGGTATGAGTCTTTTTTTGGAATATATGGAAGACAAGACATTTAAAATTTTCCACAACCAGATTCCAGAGGGAATGGGTTTATTCTGGTTTCCTTCACAGTTTTCTCAGAATCTCACTCTTCCCAGAATCATTCTTCTTTAGAAACTTCAGTGTTGATGGGAACACATAACTATGCCATACCACCTACCAGCAAGGGAGCAGGCAGGATACCAAACTGGGCTGATAGAAAGGTGAAAGGATTTGTACAATAGTTCAGTTTCCAGAGCAATCTAGTTGCCTTAGAAAGGAATAAGTCAAAAATAATAAAACAATGATGGGAACGGGAGCTATATTAATAATAATTCTTCATAAATACACATGGCCTTTTACAACCGTATTACTAACAGACCATATCAAAGACCTTGCAAGAACAGCTCAGTGCCTCTAGGGTATTTGAAACACAGGCCAAGATTTTGCCAATAGAAACTTATATGATTCGTGAGGTGACACTTTAAATTCAGACATCTGGTGGGTTGTGGGGAACGGAGTACTGTGACTCTGGTATTAATAGCATGTTCCCTCCATTTACTAGTTCAAACAAGTCGCTGTGTTGTTGTTAACTTCAGAAAGCAACCAGACTTGTGAAAAATTGAGCTGTTTTCTTTCTGCTTGACATATTGTCGAAGAACTGAACAGACACACTAACAAGTTCAGGCACTCTGAAGTGTTTTGGTTAGTGATTATTGCTATAAAGTCCCTGTTTCTTCACCCCCACCACCCTTCTTGCCAAAATGAGAATTTGATGACAAGGTAACTTGACTCTGCCTCGCCCTTAGAAAGATAGAAAGATTCAAAAATAGCTGTAGGCTTCAGGCTACACAGAAAGCTTGTAAAGAAAATTTACTTGAATGAATAAAATGAAAATGTGTTGCATGGAGGCTCTCAAATATATGGTTGACCTGAAAATCACAAGAAAAATTTGGCTGGAGGTAGGTGCAGTGGGGTGTCAGCGAGAGTTGAATGCTTTCTGCTCTTGCTATCTTTTTGGGCAATTAGAACTCCACCACACTGGAGTGGAATCTCTTTATAATTTTTCCTCTGCAGTAAGAATTTAATGAGTATATTTCCATCCTCAAGTAGTGAGGAAAGAAAGAAAAGCAGATGAAACAATTTTATAAAAGTAGGAAAAAAGGGCTAAGGGGAACATCTCAGTCAAGGTGCAAGTGACAGCAGGAGAAGCCAAAAGAGGTGAGGGGGGAAAAAAAGCAAAACTTTCAAGAACAATTTCTTTAATGGGAATTGAAATAGGCCATCAATTATTATGTTGATTTACAGATGTTTGGACTAATTTTCTCCCAAGAAAATTCTAGAGGGAGAGATTGCTCTCTTGGCTATTAAGTCAAGAAGAGATTTCCCTAACTTTAGGTCTATTTTGCCAGGTTTCTGTGGAAGATGAGCCCACAGTTTTCCCTTGGAATGCCTGCCTCACCCCTTATCCTTCCTTCCTGCCAGACCTTGCTGGTACGATGATTCCATGCCCAATGCAGCAGGGATAGCACCAGGCATTCTGGTAATGTTACCTCTGTGCAGATCCCACATACAACTGAATCTCTGCATCTCACCCCTAGCATCTTTTCACTGGATTGAGTCTCAATTCTGTTTTCTTTCTGCCTCACCTTATCCAAGGAGTAGAGACACATCTGCCAGTCTGATCTGATGGAGAAAACCTGTTTGTCACCTCTTGCACCATACCAACAGGTAAAAGAGTCCCTGATAGATACCCTGAAGACCTTGGTCTCTGGATGTTTCCATTCCCTTTTCCAGGTGCCTGAAGGCAAAGGTGTTAGAAAAATAGAAAGAGAAGGGTTTGTACACTGAACTTGATTTGGATACTTGAGCTTGATTTCTTTGCTTTAAAATGCAGTGAGATGAGATGAGATGAGATCATCATTTTACAACAGAAGATAATGGAAATAAAAACATAATTTGGAAATAAATATACAAATTCCCAGTGTCTACCACTCTGGTCATCTGTGACAAGGAGCCTCCCCACTCATCCATTTCATTATCCTCGCATGCAGCTTGCTTTTAAGCTTCTTCCTGCACAGCACCAAGCTGGACTTTCTTGATGAGGCAGCTGGTGAGCTGTGACCTTTGCAGATTCAGCAGGTTTGAAACATTTCAAAACCAAAGTCATCTGCCTTACCATGCTGTGAGCCTTCAAGGCTGCCCTGAGAGATGCCTCAGTCCAAGAGCCAGAGCTTTCTAAAGGTTCCAGGCAAGGTTAAGGATGAATAGGAGGAGGCCAATGGCAGAGGAAAAGAGCAAAACCATGGTCATGAGTTGAGCATGTTAAAGGCCAGATCTCAATTTTGTAACACTGGCCTGGGCAGATGTATGGGGTCAGTTGGTACACCAACTCTGGGAGAAGCAGGGACCTGATTTTGGAAAATGGAAAGTTAATATTTCAACTGGTGAGAGATCCTGTCCCACTAAGAAAAAAATTCTTTGCATTTATTATCTGTGAAGTACAATTCAGAATATAATCTGTCTGCTCTCATTTCTCTGATTATCCCAACCAATTCAGAGAACTTTTCTTCTCTTCCCACTCTTTGTACAATCCTGTCTCTTTCTTGATTTTTACTTCTTTTGGGGCTGCTGCTTCTGATTCCTTGTGACTGGGCTGTGTGGAGAGGCTCAACAGAACTTCTTCACAGCCACAGAAAAGAATCACCTTGTCTGATAATTTTCTTTTCTCCTTTCAAATTGGACTATCAGTCCCCACTCCCAGCCTTTCAACACGATAGCTTAACAGTGTCCATGAGGGAGAAATTTGTTTATCAGTCTTGTGGAATTTCCCACTTCAGTTTATCTTAGAAAATATGGGAGACTAAGAAGGTATAAGTTCATCTAATAAGTCTTTCCAAGTAATTCCATGATGCTGTTAAAACTTTCCCCACAAATATATAATGCCAGAGCTGTCAATCCAGATACAGCCAGTCTCTGCATGTACTTACTACATAGACAGAGACCACATCTTTACAAGAAAATGTCTACATAAGCAGCTTTGCATTCAGTTACTGGTGGGCAATTTAATTCTTGCCCTCCTGAGGTACATTTTCCCCTCTTTCTGCAGCAGTATATATGCATGCCTGCATGTGTTTATATAGATAAAACGTTATATCTATATTTATATCTATATCTTTATCTATCTTTGTCTATCTTTATATATAACATTATACATTGCACTGGTTGAGTCACCTAAGGATAACAAGTATTACAGGTCATTTCTTAATTCTAATGATGGAGTCCAGGCTTTGATGTTAAAGGTCACAGATTCATCCCTTTGATAAGATGATGATAATACCCAGTGGCATGTGAAAAAAATCTCTTCTCCTAATGTAGCAAGTACAATGAAGTTATAAAACTTAAATTACGTTCCAAGTTTGTTATGCTGATGGGGATTTTTTTGCGTTTTGTTGTTTTGGTTTGCTTTTTAAATTGAGATAAGTCTCATTTTCAATACCATAGTTTTATTGACCATTTTTTTCATTTTGATAAATATAACCAGCATGAACATGATTGATTTGGGGGAGAGTAGTGAGCTGGATTTGTCCTCCCCCATGTTCCCTGACAACAAATCAAAAGATCCCTTAATGGCACAGTTCTGGGTTGAGTTTCAGATGGACTGAAATCTGATCCTGATCTTGCTACTATTTCTGGTGTGAACCTGGGTGTGCCCTTTCATTTCTCTGTGTGTCTTCTTTTCCTGCTGACCTCTGTCTCATCTAGTCTTAGCTGGTCTCCTGTTTTTACAGCAGCTATCAAGAGCAGAGTCCTAAAATCACCACTCAGCAGATAAAGATATAGAGGTTCCCAACAGATGTTGGAGTCTCAGCTGGGATAAATGACAGTGGGGGCTGTTCGAGGAAGTCTGGTTTTTTTGCTCAAGCCATTTTTGCCTTTAAGGGAAAATTCAAGGTGTGTCAAAACTCTAAATATGGAGTTGCTCAGATAGATAGATCCAAAGCAACTAGACGTTCTTGAGTCATTATCTGATCAGAAATCTATGTTAGGTAAGCAGTTTACTTGGGGATAAACTAAATAAATCAGAATTACAAAGGACAGGAAATCCATTCCAATGGAAAACTCAGAATTTCTTTTACTTGACAAAAATCAAATATTTTTTTTATTTTAGATGACATAAATATGGATTCCTGAAGGCATTATGTTTAGAGACATAGGAATAGGATATTTAGCTTTGAAAAGAAAAAATATTTCACACTGAAGGCTTCCCAAACAAAGGAAGCCTTCAGTGTGAAATATTACATATTATCCCCACCCTAATTTAAACAGAGAATAAAAGAATAGTGCTCAATGCTAATGAAACACCACATAAGCTAAGAGCATCTGCCTGAATAACTGTTTTATTATTATCCACTGCTACACAGTTAAAGAAGATAAGCCCTTCTTTTCTGGTATATTATCTTCCTTCCCATTCAATGCAGAGATAGTGATGAGCCCCAGTCCAGGTTTGCTGAAGGAGGTTTGTACATAGGAGACGGAGGTGGCAAAGTAGAAGGGAAAAAAAGAATATTTGAAGAGGAAACACCAAAGAAATACCATGATTCCAGGATCACAGACAGGGTATGCTTTATTTTCCACAACTCAAACAGGGTGAGTTGGGGTTTTTACATTTGTTCGGGGTTTTTCACCAGATGTGAGAAATAGAATAAAACTAGGAGCAAAGCCAGGATTTTTCAGGAAGGGATAAAAGACAGAAGTTCTTGACACAAAAAGAAGTTAGCTTGGCAGACTGACACACCTGAAGATGGGCAGCCTAGGCAAAAGAATGAGAAAGAGAGAAAGAAGTAAAGCCTTGCTAAAGCCAGCACATCATCAGAATGTAGCCAAAGACTAGCTCCCAGTGATGTGACTGCCCTCCCTCTGATCAGCTCTGGGTGATGTCATCTCTTTTCTCACCACACATTCTAACAAACAATGCTGTGCAAAGGGAGGTTGTCCCCTTTTTTTTCCTAGCATCATTATTATTATTATTTTAATTTCAAAATTAATTTTGTAATAACAGCAATTAGACTCTCCCACCAGTCTGCCCCTGGGGGGTGACTCTAGTACTAGTGCAGCAAAAATTTACTCCTAAAGAACATCATAACAGGCATGCAATAATCACCCAGAAACACACAGCCTGTCATGTCTTATTGCTTAATTATCCATCTTACCTTCTTTCAACTCTCTTCTTGTACCTTGTGTGATTCCTGTTTGTTTTACACAATTTTCCCCAACTGCCTTTTGTCCCTGTCTTAATATTATGAGACTTGAAAACATTTTTCCCTTTTGTTCTACTGTCCTTAGGTTCCTCCTGCTTGGTCACTGCTGATCATTCCCATGAGGGATTACAAACTCAACAATCTCTGAGAGATTTTCCCCACTTTTGAGTTCTTGGGGACCAATTCTACCAGCTATAACATCATTACCTTGGTGTTTCACCAAATGTGACTGTGGCCTTTCGGTTTCAGGCATGTCAACTGTAACTTGGTTCCTAAGAAGAGCCTCTCTGAAAGAAAAGGAGATTAATCCAAAGAAACAAACACACAGCAACCGAAAGTACTGTATGAAACTGTTGCTAGCTCCTCACCTGAATGTTCTGGCGTTGGCTTGACAGGGCACGTGCAAAACTGTACAAAAAACTGCTGAATGTGTATTTTGGTGTGCCTTGAGATCCCTTGAATTAAAAGCTGTCTGGTTTAAGTTAGTTGCTAAGCTTTTCCAGATCTTGAAATCCCAGCCAAGAATCTGAGTGGTATAAGAGTGGGACAGCTCCTGTCCCTTCCATGCGACCACACAGAAACAAACAAAAAAAAAAATTGAATTGTTTAGTTTGCATTGTTTTCCTCTCCCAGTTTAAAGAGCTTTTCTTTACTGAGCAAAATCTGTGCCTCCATATCACATCTAAGCAAAACTCTCAAGATAGTTTGAGAGTAGTTTAGAAACCTAAGTCTGACACTGAAGAGAGGAAAGATCTGAGTAACTCCCTGGAAAGCAGCAGTGTTTGCATCTCCCTTGAAAACAGGAATTGGTCTATGAAGTTGCTGGAGTAAAACGATCAAAACTGATCCATTTTTTACCCATGTTCCAAACTTTCTTTGGTTCCTTGACTCTCTCATTTCTTTTGCTTTGTCCTTGGAATCAAACTAGGATCTGGAACGGCTGGGTGTAGTTCCCGAGCAGTTCAGCTGAGACATCTACACCCAGGAGACTGGAAGGGACTGATCCAAGGCTGGAAGAGCAAACATGCCAAAGGGAGATGGGGAAAGTCACATTGCTCAGAGATTCCAGTGAAAGACTCCCAGACAGGCTTCACCATAGCTGAGGAGATTTAGATTGTATTTGACTTTTCCCTTTCTGCTTTCTTGGTTTGTCTTTTTTTTTAGATTGATAAAAAAAGAAAATGGGGAGGAGGGAGATTTTCTTTTCCACTTAAATGAATTTTTAAGAAGATTTTTACAAAATGAGAGTCAAAATAAATAGGCATTTTTATATTGATATTTTAAATTCAGTGTATGCCATCTTTAAACACATGTAAAAAATACAGAAAGGTAAATTAACTAATTTATTTTTAAATTAAGACCTATTTCCAAGGCAAATAATGGAAAACATTTATTTTCCAACCTAATGGAATGAAATGATTGGACAGGAAGGGGCTTTGGTATTATTATTGGGTGCTTTTTCCCTGTCTAAATGAACTGCTCAGGGGAAAAGGCATGAATTCATAAAACATTTTGGTACCACTAAATCAGGAGGGTATTTTTTTTTATTATTTTATTTTTTGATTTTTTTTTCCACCTGGTATAAAAAGACTTAGATGAAAAATATCACCTAGTTCTGTTTTGGCACTGTGGCTGTCTAGTATTGGCTGGGGTTTGTACCTCAATCATTACCCACCATGTTTGCCCACACTGAGAGCTGGGAGGGGAAGCCCATAACTCTCCTTGGCAAGTCCCTGCCTGGCCCCCCTGGAGAGCAGGATTGCCATGGTGGGATGGGAGCAGAACCACGGGGCTGCAGAGAGGGCCACCCGCACACGACCTCTTGGGCACAACCAGCCCGTGGCCAGGAACACAGCAGCTGGGTGGCCAGCCCTGGGTGGGACAGGGAGCTCCTGGTGCTGACATCTGCACCCAAGACAGCGCTTTATGAACAGTGCAGACACAAGCCCAGCCAAGGAACATCACTGGTAATTCCTCCCTCCAACCTACCAATTTTTTTTTTTTTCCCCTAAGATATGCAAGATACGTCAAGGCACAGCTTAGGAAAGGCTTTTAAGAGATCTTTGCTGTTCAAGGCAGGCTGTGGTTTCATTATTTTTATTATTTTGGTAGAATGAGTAACAGGAATAATAGTAGCTGAGGGTTGTTTCTCTTCATTGACTCTGTGTTAGGCTTGGAAGCCATTCGACCAGGACAGTCAAAACACAGACAGGAAATAATCTATGATAATGTCCAACTGGGGTATCAATTACGGTTTTGGAGTTTCATGTAAAAGGGATATTGTCAGATCAAATTTAACCCAAAAGTTGTGGGTTGCGATTTTCAAATACTTAGATATACATATAGATATGTATATATATATGAGAGGGAGAAATGGAGACTGTTGGAAATGTTTCCAATTCTCTTTTCTTTTTAAGCAAAAAAAGAAAATTTAAAATTTCTAAAGCAAACAGTCTCCTCCCTGCCACGTGTGAGCCTTGAGTGCTGTCCTCAGCCGAGCCGGGCCTTATGAGCTTGCTGGGGCTTTTTTAACATCCTCTCCTGAAAGACTCTGGTAGGTGAGAACACTCACTCCCCAGAGACTAGAGAAAACACTGGGCTAACCTGCCATGGTGGCCCCATGGAAATCTCTGGAGCACGAGTGGGCACATGCCTGCAGAGAGGCTTGACAAATGTATTCCTGACCAAGGTATGGTGCATCCAAGCACAGACATCGATGGAGTCTTTCTCCAGTTCTCGAGGGCTGAAAGAGATGTTCCACAATGGAAAACATGGCAGGGTTTTCAACTTGGGCATTTCAACCCTACCTTGCTCAGCATGGTCAGCCTTTCTTCTGGTCAGGGTGGGAGAAATAGATGGCACTGATGCTGATGCTGTTCAAAAACAGCTTATTTCTGGACTTCCGCTGTTAAGTCTCTAAATATGAGATGGTAACTGCTGGTTGGTGTTACAAAAAGAATCTGGGTGGTCCCCAGAAAACCATGAAAGATTCCTCCATGTTAGGATCACATAGTTAAACAAAATATCATACGTTATCATTTTCCTTCTCCCTCTTCCTTTTGTCATCAAAAACTGGCAGAAATAAACAGAAGGAGATGTATTCACAAACGAGTTTGTAAAACCAAACTCTGGCAAACATGTGAGAATAAAATCCTATGTCCGGTTCTGGAGCTGGCACTTTAAAAAAAAAACTTGGAGGAAGCTCAAAGAAGAGCTGCCAGAAAGATTTATAGCCTGGCAAACACGCTTACCAGCGAGAGAGGAAAGGAGAGCCATTTGTGAGATGGCATATGGACTAACAGGTTAATAAGTGATCAGGGGACTCATGGAGTGAAAAACTCTGATATAAAATGAACCTTTGATGTAGCAGCCAGAGGCATGAGAGAATCCACGAGCTGCAACTTGGAAATCAGAACAACCCACAGAGGAAATACGCCGTGCGTTTTTGTGCAGAAGAGTAATGCAGTGCAGGGAGAGCTGCATCCCAAGGGACAGGGTGGATTTGCTGCCATTTGGAGCTGTGGGATGACATCCCTGGTCCCAGCCCAAGTGAACATAAAATATTACATCCCATGTTAAGCTCAGGGCCAGATAAACTGGTGACAGAGATGTCTTCCAGATCATCAGCCTGAAAAGTCTTCTGGGAAGTAACCATCATTGCCCTGATGTCCTGGGTATGTGACCTCCCCAGTGCTGAAGCAAAGTTGTTTCCTGCATGTATGGAAGGAAAGGCATTTTTACATATGTGAACAGAGGGAAGGGACTGAGTCCCCAGGTGATGCCTCAATCCATGACAGGTCACAGCTGGATCTTGCCTGCAGGCCTGAAGAAGATTTGCAAGCATTTGTCAGGCACCGAGGCCAAATGGGAGGCTCTGAGGAGAAAAACTACACGTAAAGCCTTCCTGGCAGCTGCTAAATATGGCTAGCACAAGCTCCTTGGCTCACAAAGAAGGGACCTGAGGCATTGTTCAAGTGAGGTCCTGTGCTGGCATGGTAAAAAGTCTTTGGCCTCACACAGTGACTTGCACAAATTTGGGACCCTGCTGAAGGAAATGAGAATCATTTTTCAGCTCCAGGGCACTGATGTACAGAAAGTGGCTAGCAGGCTCAAGGTGAAGGATAGAACATAGGTCTTACACATGAGTAAGACAGATTTCAAGTAGGAAAAAGCATCAAAATGAGCTTTATCTGTTCTTTCAGTTCTCTGAGGAACTTTTCATTAGTATTTTCATTAGATCTCATTCTTACAAAGATTGTACTACAGAAGTAGCTAGCACAATCTTACCTCTCACACATGTCCATCAAGTTCTGGATAGGGTCTACCATCCTTAGGAAGCCCTTAGTTTCAACATGGTTGCAAAACTCACTCAGTCTTTAAGAAGAATGTGTGAAATTCCAGGGGCATTCCAGAAAAGCTGACTCATGTGGAGCCAGGTTTTGACCCCAGGATATGACTATGCCTAAGGATAAGGGAAAGAATCCTTTATATTGGGGAGATACAATGGAAAGCAAATTTCCAGATTCAAAATAAGTCTGGAGTTTATTCTGAAATCTGTGTATTCTTCCCCATTCCGTTCTCACAGGTACTGTTAACATCTGTGTTTTTTCTGCAGGCAAGTCACCCAGCAGTGGTAAACTGGGAGGTTTTATATAGATGATGACTGAAACCTAGAACTGTGTTCCAGGGTCTCAAGGTAGGTAACTGGTTTAAGACTTATAGACTGGACCCAGCTGGAGTGTAAGGGCAGATGTCATCCGTCCTGTGTTCTCCTCCGTCTTAAGGGCACAGCTTCCCAAAGCCACTCACTGCAGCATTCAAATCCCTGACCTCAAGGCAAAAGACTCCTGTTCCACTGCCTGGCTCTGGAGCTTTCCTGTTCCCAGTGAGGAAGCCTTTGTCTAAGCTCCCCTCCTTTCTCTCGTGCTCCCTCTCTCCTCAAGCTCTCTAAGGCAGTTCATGTTCCATGTGACTAGAAACTGGAATGATTAAAAAGGGAGCCTCTGATTATAATAAAACAAAAAAGGCAGAGTTTGTTTTGTTTTCCCTGAAAGAAGATCCGGTGGTTGGCTATTCTTTAGAGAGTTGCAATTTGGACAATTTGTCAGTGTGTTCAGGGCAGAGGAAAGCATGTGACAATGGATTCAGGGACCATGACCATAGCTTGGGACAGTGAGGGGATACACAGTCGACTGACCCCCACCGCCTATTCTGCTTTCCTCTAGAGCCAATAAACAAACTCCAGTGATAATTAAGCAAATATCAAAGACACAGTTTAAAGTATTTTACCAGTTCTTTTTCCTTCTTCTTGATCCAGGTAAAGCTTTATGTCAGAGTCCTATGCAGAAGTGCTCATGGTATTTCACACAACCTTAAGGACCATTCCCAAAAACACACCTGCTGAACTGGGACATCCCAGACTGACCAACAGAAGGTCAGTTTTAACCCTTTTCCCAGAGCCAGAGTGCATTTTGGATAGGTTTATTCTCCTCCAGTTTAACAAATAAAAATCAAGCTACTAGCCTAGGCTGAGAAGCCTCTGAAAGCAACTTATCCTACCTCGAGTTGTCTACAGAAAACTAAAGGCTGCTTTCCAATGACTTGCTAAAAGAAAGGTGGCATCTAATTTTAGCTGGCTGAGGTGTAAATAATCCCACATTATTCTGATGTATGCAGATACATACAAAGATGTGTGCATTATTTGAAGAATACATCTACTCTAAGTATCAGGACAGATGGGCTAAAGTTGTCTGAAATATAAGTGTGATGATATATATAATTACAGTACATTTAGGAGATTTTCTGCAGAGCAGAGTTGTGGCCTAAATTTCCAATATAAGATACCTAACCTGGGGCCCTTATTTCGATATCTAGACATCAATTTCAAAATGCTGGGAACACCTGGATCTCACAGAAGTCACATAAAAAAGAAAGTAAATAATGTTGCCTATCACAAAGAAGATGTGAATTAAAGAAATACTTCTTAAACATGGGGACAAATATGAGACAATATGTCTCCTTTTCTTATGATAAGGAAAGGCTCAGACAGAAGAACAGAAGAGTGACAAATTCCATTTTAATGAAAATAATGTTTTGTTTTGATGGGACATCGGGACTCATTGCCACAGGAAGACTGGAATGCCAAGAGCTGCAAATTTAAGCCATTGCTTAGTTGGGAATTTGTCAAGTAGAAAGGGAGGAAAGGGCTGAACAGAACATCCAACAACTCTCTGTTTTGGATTGCATGATCTCCCTCCGGGTGCCAATCACGACTGGAGACAATCTCATGTTAAAATTAATCGGGAGCATGGTGTCACACTGAGTTCAGCAGGAGGGACATACAGTGACCTGGAAGGCAGACATAGGGGGAAAAGCTCTGAAAGAGGCGCTCAGATACCCCTGCTTTAACCACCCCATTTTTGCCACATTTTTACTACGACCAGACCCTAAAGATGAGATCCTGTTGCCAGAATACAAAGGTGAGTAAAAAATGGCAGTATCTCCTACAGGAAAGCATAGGGGTGGGACTCAAACCTGGCATCAATAGAAAACTTGGCATGGATTTTCAAGGAGCTCCAGAAATGGCAGACATGCTGTCATTGAAAGTAAGAAAAGGAGGGCAGAGCAAAATATATAGGTTTTATGGGGGATTTGGAAGATTAGAAGAATAAATAAGTAACACAATGGCTGGATATTGACTCAGAGAATACTTGAACTACATTTGACTGGCAAACAGTCCCAGTCTCTATTTGCCAACTGCTTGGAATTGTTTGAGCAATGACCTTGAAAAACATACAGCAGATTCAGACTGGGAAGCCAGAAGGCCGCACCGCACCGGTCTGATCCAATCCTCTGCACAACAGAGTCCCTCTAATGTCATCTAGCCTCAACTCTGATAACTTTTTAAGCCAGCAAAAGTGGCTCAGCCACTTTAAGATATTAAACTGGTATAAAAGAATTAAGTCCTTCTAAATCTTGAAAGCAGTTTAGCAGATCATGCTGCTTTTAAGACCCTAAATTCTTAAACCACCTTAACTCTGATGGAGGAGCTGAGAGCTTAGTACAATAGAGACGTGCCAACTTAAGAGTTTAAACTCTTAAGACACTTTTCACATTATAAGCTAAATTCAGGATCAAGTATAGTGCCCACATTCTTGGTTGGTGTCAGTTCAGATGTTCAGCATGCAATAGCTTCACCCCACACCAAGCTGAGAGACTCAGGGCTGAGTGTTTTAACTCATCACCTGCTTTGCCAAATGACTTGACTTATCTTCCAAGAGCTTTTGTTCATATCAGTCAGTCTTAATCTATAAAGTTTCTCATTCTCTGCAGAGGTATTTTTTCCAGTACAAGAGTACATTAGTACATTGGGTAGGGGTTTTTAAGTTCAGATTATGTTGAAATTTTGTAATGATAAATACTAATATAAGAGCATATCCAGACCAGCTGAAAAATCCAAGAAGAGAAGCCTTACCCCAATGAATTTTGAGGAAAGGTTTCTGGTGGGCCTTTGTGACTGGAATAGCACGTATACAATTAGGTTTAAAGAATGGGGTAGTTCGGAAATTTTGGTCCCTCAACAAACACCAGTCCATCAAATTCACTTTTCAGCAGACAGTTTTATGACTGGTCACAAACTACCTCTTCCCTGGATGTACAGGGCTCATATTTAGCCTTGATCAGCCTTGAAGGTGATCTTCGTTGAGCAGGTGTGGAGATGCAAAAGAACATAGAATCCAATTTTTCACATATAATTGGGCTCACTTAGGATGAGAGAAACCTCCTATGGTTTAGTGGAATAGGACACCTCCTAAAAACAGTAGCTAACTGAGGTAAAGAAAAAAATGCAATTTACCAAACGGTTAACATATAGTGCACAAAAAGTCTTGTATTGCATTTCTGATGTCTCTGTGCTGTCTACAGTGAGTGGTTTAAAGAATAGGGAAGACAGACTCTCTGAAAGGGTGGTTCAGAGCAGAAGTGTACTCAGACAATATTAAATTGGGGCATGCAAAGGCATGTCCAGACAAATCTGGACTATGTTTGGAGAGAGATTTGTGTGTGTATCAGTCCTCACTGAAAATCCACTGCCACCATTACCACAGAAAGGAAACCAGGCATGGGGGTTGGAAGGAAGCAACAGTGTTTTCAGTTTGGACCATCAAAGAACATGTACCCCTGTGTGTACTCCTCACACAGAATGCCCAGAGTATCTCACACACAAACACACTCTCTGGGTCTAACATCAAGGACACCCTCTGGAAATGCTTCACTGTTAAATGGTCTTTTGGCTGAAGAGCAAATGGAGGCTGATTTTCTACAGGCTGGTACTGAGTCCCTCAGATGACACTTGTGGTGGTGCACAGAGTGCTCAGCCCAAGACAATATTTTCAGCTTCTTCCTGCTGCACTGGGGTCAGTGGTGTAGAGCTGATAATCTGTCCATCCATTTCTTTCTGTCCATCACATACTTTGCAGAGCTGTTTAAGAAGAAAGTTAAAGCAAGCCACATTTAAAAGCAGCTTTGTTTTCTTGAGGTAACAGGTTTGCTCTGTACAAACACTATCTCTTATCTAATAGCCCTAGAAAGGCACGTAGCGTCAAGCTGATACTGTCTTCATGCTTGGCTTACTTTCACATTTCAGCCCTGAGATATGCAGGCAACCTGCCATCAGCTGTAAAACCACAAACCCCAATCTGTGATGGGGACTGATAAGAGAAAATATATGAAAACAGACTCCTTGGAGCTTGATTCCTTTCCAGCAGGCTCTGGACTGAGATCTGGCATTTGAAAGTGATTGTTCATGCATAAGAAGCAGCACTTTTTTTATGTTTCCTTTTTAAGGCTGCAGAAAGGTTAGAAGAAAAGAAAAGTGAGTAGGGGGGAAATCAACATAATGTTGTTAAGCTCCCATCAAGATATTAGCAAGTGCAACATCCAGTAGAACAATGGCTTTGACCTTTGGAGCCCCTGTGATCACAGGAGCCTTCTCCCCACTTCAAAATGAGAGGAAACATCATGTCAGCAGGTTGACGTGATTCTCAGGGACAGAAAACAGAACACAAAACCATCAGCTTCCACTCTAATAGACTGTTTATCAGTCCATCTTTCCCTTGCTTGCTCAGTCTAAGCAGCCACTTACTGACCTGAAACTTTGGAGTCTACAAGTTTTCTCAGATCTCCTGCTTTCAAATAATACTTTGCTTGTTTATTATGAGAATCAGGTAACATACTTAAGTGATTGCTTGAGATTCTGTTTGTGTTCTAACATTTCTAGACCAAGAGCAAACACCTGGAGCACCTGTAGTGAACATGTGTGATGGTGTACAAGCTCCCAGGCCCAGGGCACAACCATACCTGCCAGTTTCCTTTTTACTGTTTGTCAAACTCTGCTCTTTCTCACAGGATTTCTGTCTGAGGACAGAAGTGAGCTAATAGAGGAATAACTCATCTGGGTCTGTCTGAGTCTGAAAGTAGAAACAGCAAGTACTGCTGCCACTGATGTGTGAAATCTGCTGCCCAGAAGGAAGTCTTTGTAGTTGTTATTTATATTGCCTCCATCTCAAAACACCAGATCCCCCTGCAACTTAAGCTAAGAGGGTATTTCAACCACCTGTTTGCAGAACAGAGCCTGAGAAATGCTCCCAACTGTTGTGCTGCTACCTCCAAGCAAAACTACCCCCACACTCCCCTCTGCCTAATAAACATTTTAAGTCCTTGCATTTCTTTCTGAGAGCAAGGCTCAGCTATGGGTGGGGAGTAGATCTTCCACCTCATAGAACTTATGGCATGTCCTATCCCCATACTTTGCTTCTCCAAAATTCTTGGGAGCTGCAAAGCAATTTAAATGGATGAGGAGCCAACATGTACACTAAATGGCTTATCTGATTCTCTGGGGTGTCCATCTGGAGAAAAGAGCCTTTCCCCATCTGCATAACAACAATTACAACCACCTTCTCACCCTCATTCTCCATAAACTCTCCTAAGCCTCCATCCTTCCATCCAGACAAGGGCTGCAATTTTCTCTGGAGAGCTTTACCTTATCAGGAACACACCAGCCCCCATGTTTGGTTAAAGGACCACCACGCAAACAAAACCTCCAAGGAGAGCTCTTGCTCCCTCTCAGCAGGTAAAGGAATAAATGAGATTTGTTCTAAGAATGCTCTGGATGCACAAAAAGTATTCTGAAGATTTTGAGAATTCTGTGGCAGCTGCAACTATCTGGTATCATTCTAGAACATCTTTTCTGCACACTCTGAAATCTTGAATTCTTAGGTGCATTTCTTGGGACCAGCGCTGAGGACTGGCGCCTACTCCCCATCGTGTATTTCTTATAGATGTTGAGAACAAGTTCTTGACCTCCACTGCACTGAGAAGCTGTTATTTGCATCCCAGTCCATGTGGCTCTCTTAGGTGGGTTCTCTGTTGAATGTCTACACTTGCAACAAGAAAGAAAGAAGACTTGGAGTTGAGGTGTGGAAACCAGAGTCAAGGATAGCACCAATATCCAGAGCCTAAGAGGGCTGTTTTGTGAGAATGGCAGAAGCTCTCCAGTGCCAGCTATGGACTACTCTCCAACAGGCCATGGGCAATGAAGAAACCCAAGGAAGTGTCACAAGAAGAGAGCAAGCATACTGACACCTTCCTAAGACACTACCTCAGGACCCTGATATTTCAGGCTTGTGGACTTCCAGACCCACCTTTTTGATCATCCTACTGAACAGCTCTTTATGGATTCAAGGACCAGTTGAGGAAATTACTGAAGAAAAATCTTTAGCCACATGGTTTTATATTTTCCTTTTGACTCATATGAAGCCCCCAATAGTTCTACCTTTTGAGTAACTCCTCTTTTATTTGTGGTCCTTGACCCAAAAAAGTTGCAGAAGTTCTTTCAAATTTATTGATATAGAATGATAATCTTTATTCGAATGTGGAAGTTGCAAATCAAGACACAATCTGGACTGATTTCCTCCTGAAAAGCCCACAGTTGCTCAAACATACCTAATCACTTACCTTCATCTAGCCCATATTTTTCTTATTATAATGATCTTATGTCTTTGACTCTAAAATACTTTACTTTTGTATCCTGGGGTAGCTAAATGAATTTGAAATGAATATGGATTTCCTGCTGATCTCATTTAGTTTTGGTCTTCGCCCTGGAACTGAAAACATCAATGCCAGGGTGTGTTAGAGGTACACTTCTGGAAAGGCAATTATCCTACAAATGCTCAGCTGTAACTTATATAATAATTATTTCTTCAACTGAAGTGCCTTTTGAAGTACTTTCCAAAAACTTACAATAGCCCTAACCCATAAGCATTTTGGTGAGGCAGGGAAACCAAATTCTGCACTCCATCTGCAAGCGTCCGTCAAAAACCATGTCTGAAGTGAGCTGGCATTGAGTATAGCTGGATCTCTCACATTAGGTGTTTGGAAATCTGTCCTCAGAGATGTATGCCCTGCAATGTTTACTTTTCAAGTATTACTAGGAAATTATATGATGGATGACTGATACTCTTTTTCATCCCCTCTTGGCTGAGGGTTTCCCTGGAACTTGAGACATGTCTCTGTTGAAAAAGTCACTCAACATTTATGAAGAACAAAGGAAAGCAGAAGGTTATTCAGTGTGCCATGTAGTTTCACCTGAACCCCAATGGTTTCAGGGTATACGAGACATCCCAACCACTTTGTTTGACTTAAAAGCAGACTACTTGCTAAACTTACACTGAATCTTGTGATGCCAGTCATCTGCATGAACAGGTTGAAGAACTTATCTCTAATACAGAATTTTAATTCAGTTGTTTGCTGAGGGCAGAAAGTTATGGGCTAAAAATCAGCACACTGGAAGAGTAATATTTGGTGGTTAAAGTAATCTTGGGAGCCTCCCTTCATATTTCTGGGACCCCTTCCTCTCTTTCCTTGTGTGAAGCTTCTTTAAGACAGGGCATTGTTGTGCCTTGTTCTTACAAAGCCCATGGCACTGGGGAGCCCTCAGCCATCACTGGGATCCTTTGTAGGCACTGACTTAGTTTACAAATGGTGTTGGGCTGCTGCATTTGGGTGAGTGACATGGGAGAAGAACAGCCATTAGGAGAGTCTGAGCTGCAGCATGAAGCTGAACAGCTGGAGCAAAGTAGAGTCTGGTGTTTTGGGAAAAGGCCTTTTAAAAGCCAGCATGTGCTTAGGATTCATAAAACAGTCACTGAGGGGCAAATTCACCCTTGGCAAAACCCCAGCCTGGGGTCACATTGGAGGTAAGCGTGCTTCCCTAATATCAGAGGGATTTGCAAGCAGAAAGAATTTTAACAAGGTCTTCAGACGTGACTAAAGACCCTGTTTGTTTTAGATCAAGCCCACTCCACCCCAGAGCCCCGAGTATATCTCTTGTTCATAAAATATCACGAGCTCAGATGTGTTTGTTTTCAGGGGAGACTCCTCCCCCACACTCAGCTTGGTTCACCTGTTAAAAGCTGGTGAGAATCTGTATCCACGGCATTCCTGTTCCTATAACACAGGCGTGTGGTGAAAGCCAGCAAGCTGGTTCTCCTCAGAGTGTGTGAATATGCTGCCTTTCAACCCTCCCTTCTTCTGAAGCACAATGACTCTTCTCCAGAGCCGGAACTTACGCATCTTAAAACACAAAAAAAAAAAGCTTTCAGAGGGTCTTTAAGAAACAAAATAATAACAAGAATGATGACGATCACAATCATGATGATGATGGAAATGTAATAATAATAATACTAATAATAATAATAGCCTTTTGAGTCTGTTGCTGTACCCCCTACAGCTCCTTCTGTTAGAGGGAATCTTATTTCATGGGCTCAAATGAGGAGTCACAACCAATTCAATTACTTGAGAGTAATATCCTTCGTAAAGAAGAGCCCCTGCCGCTGTTCCTTTGGAGGGTTCCCCTTTCCTGCTCTAAGCAGCTGTGTTGGTATTTAGACATAGGATACCAGCTCAGACTCTACTTCCAGCACAACCTCTACTTATATCCTGCAGGCTTTATAAGTCCCCAGATGGTCCATAATGCATGTGTAGCAGTTAGCCAGCCAAACAGTGCTTGCTGCTTATCTGGTGTATAACTCTCTGGAATGCGTGTGTGGGGAGAATGAGAAAAAATGCCAGATCATCTTCCCACAGAACATTTCCTTTCTTGTCCTCAGCCTCCCCTCTCTAAGCCCAGACAGAAACAAAACACCAGCTAGGGAATCGGCCACATTTGCGTTGCAATGGACTTGATCCTCACGTCTTTTCAGAAGCAGCCTGGTCCTTTGTGGCTGTGAACCTTTGATGCCAGGGCATTTATGCTGATCTCTGAGCGTGTGACAACCCGTTTAGCTCCAGCTTAAATGACAGCACCAGATGGAAGTCAGTAACAAAGCATGTCCAAATATAGCAATTTTCAAAATAATGGTAATTCAGAGGATTCCTGCAGGAAAAAAAGTAGGACAAAAGAGAAAAACTTGTGGGGAAGGGTCCACCACACTGTTAACTTTCAGAAATGTTTGTGTGGGTCTTTTACTAGATTACACTTCAGTCTCAGTTCTAGCTTGGCTCTTCCTTCACCATATCAAGAGTCACACTGGTAGCCCCAATCATCTCTGGTTCAGTTCTCAACTTTGGCCAGCAGACATGTCTACAGTGAAGGAAATGTTTTGGGCAATCAATAAATCAGGGATACCTTCAGAGAGTATGAAAATTTCTGAAAGTGTCTTCCGGGCCGGTTTACTCTGCTTTCCCAGCAGAGACCTGGGTTTGCTTGTTTGTTTGTTCTGCTCTTGATTTAACATCAGTATTGGCAGAATTTGGATGATCTTCATCCTAACACTGTGGGCAAATGAGGCTCTAATTTCTCTTGCCAGTGTTGATCTGTTCTGATATTCAGTTACCCTGGAGCAGAGTAGAGAGGCCAGGGGAACACACGGAGACACAGATGGAGGTTTTCATTTCAGATTCACAGCTTCAGAGATTCCACACTTTAATGCAGAAAGGGAAACTTCTGTTTAGTGTGAAAAACAAATTAGTAAATGTTGCTGTTGTTGCTCAGTTTTTTGTTTTCATGAATAACTACTGAATTCAGAAAGTGTTGGTCTTGAATGTCACTTATGTCACTTATGGCTGGGCAAGTGAAGTGAACAGATCTCACTGGTGGTGGACACCGTAGGAGAAAAGGTTGCCATAGACCCCAAACTCTTTATGTTCTGTTACACCCCCAAAAAAAAATAAAAAAGAAAAAAAAATGCTAGGGTCAACACCTTTGCTTTCGGTTTCAGAAACACTGTGATATTCCCAGGTAGGAGCTCTAAGCTCTAAAGAATACGACAGCTACTAATTAAAAATACAAGTGGACAAGAGGACAATAGTGAAAAAAGAACAGTTTCATACTTGCTCCATCCCCAGCCTTATTATCAGGTATTGGTTAAATAAATAGAAATATATTCAGCTATATATTTGTTAATGGGTGTTCCTAATTTTCTTTCTGACTGTATCTTCTGTGATTAAGAAGACTGCAAATAAAGGTAAGGTGGGAAACAAGATGAACGACAGAAAGTTCATGGAAAAATTTTGTTTCCTTTTCCCCAGCATTTTCAAATTATTTTAGGACAACTTTGACCTGATATAGAATGTGGATACACCCAGCTGTAGGTCAGCAAAGATACTTAGTCGTCTAACTCCTATTTCACCAAGTGCCAGAATGTCCCTGGGGTTTGCTATCCAGAGCCTAAATGCTGGCCACCAAACTCCTTCTGGTGTTGGTTATTCCCTGAACAACTGGGTTGAATGAGCTTAACAAAAGAGTTAATTCCAAATATTAGATTGTCTTCCCATTGATTGTCCCTTTGATGGTGTTTCCATCTTTTCTTGTAACTTTTTCTTAGTGCTTGCTGAGTGTCGGTATATGGTATATATATATCCCCACAGTATGTGACCCATAACTGATGTCAGACAACTGACCAGGCCAAAGGCTGTTGTGTCCCAACACCACAGCACTCACCTGACAATACAGGCCTTGCTCTACCATGCAAGAGTCCTCTGGCCATGTACTGCTGACGTGCTTTGGGGGCGGCTAATTACTTCTCCCTTTCCTCTGAAATAATTGAACAGGCTCTAAGCCTCTATCAGGAAAACAGAAGGGGCTGGGAGGCAAAATAACGTGACATTAAAATTCAGATGCCAAGTTCAGTAGCATGAATGAAAATTATCTTAACCTCTGAGGTCAGGAGGTCACCAGCTGGAAGCGGAAAATCTCCACCAGTAAATTGCTGTGGGTTGGAGTGATGAATGCTAGTTAGTACCAGTGAATTTCAGAAGAATCTCAGCTGTAGGGATACAGGGCATCTTGGAACAAGGCTGAACAATTCCTGACTGTGTTTTCTTTCTTCTTCATTCTGTCTTGTGCTCTTTCTGTTTCCACAGATTTCTCAGTTGAGGCAGCAAAAGATTAAACCGTTGTGGGAAAGCTTTGTGGCACATAATAGGGGTGAAAGCAGTGAGATTCCATAGGGATTGAGTGGTGTTTAAGAAAATTGCTTTCAGATCCTATGGAGAGGGAAAGTGCTTCAGTACTTGTGATCTGCGAAGCTGTCTGCAGCCCATGGGTGCATCCATTGCCCTAGCAGACTAAAATCACTGCCATTTAGTCAAACCACAGCCCAGTCCAGCAGCAGGACCCTGTTCCCTATACAGTCAGCTTCCCAGAGCCCAAGTTAGGAAGGTGATGAGTCCATCTTTCTCTTGCAGGTGGTAAACATGGGCACAATTTTTCTAGGTTCCCCTCTGTCTTACCATCATTCCTGCTTCCACTGCTGTGAATGTCAGCTTAGTCTTGCAGGGTATAGTCACTGCTTGGCCACTCTCTAGGATTATGGGTTCTTGATCTGTTCATAAGACATAAAGCAGCAAAGTAAAACAAATTAATAAATATCTATAGGAGTGAATAGATGTGTCCAATTCACTCTGGATAGTCAAAAATTCTAGGGTGGGGAAGATTTCAGTTAAAAGATTGGACCACACCACAAAATGCTCCAGTAATGATACAATTCTCTACAACACTTTATGATACACTTGAATATAAGCCCCTACTATTAAATTTGGTTTGAGGTTTCCATAAGGGAAAGAGGCCAGCTTGCATTTCAGATGTCATTTCTGTAGGGGAAGCTGGACAAAAAGCAGAAAGTTGGCAGCAAAAAGTACCAGGCTTCTTTCTCCTTCCATCCAACCCTCTCCAACCTCTTTGGCTAATCCCCAAACCATGGCAGGGGCTGAACACTGCTTTTCATTGAGTGACATACCTGGCTCTAGAAGAACACGCCCTTGTGGAATTGGCACCCAGGCAACATTTCCATTCCCTCTGCACAACACTTTTCTTTAATGCCTTCCAAACTAAAACAAAACCAGGAGGATTTGCTACCATGTTCTGCTCATTATATTGGTTTTATGAGGGTGTGGAGTTTTCTTGCACCATGGCAGGATGGATTTGTCCCTGAAACCTAAAATCCAGCAAGAAAATATAATAGATGGGAAGCTTTTTTCTTTCTCTTCATCAGGCTTTTTTATGGCTTTGGTTTGTTTCTCGAATAATTATCATTTCACCCCAAATCAATCCACAATCATTTCATGTGCTTTTTCAGGAATGTGTTCAGCCTTTAGAGCTAGAAAAGCATTGGGAAAATCAGACATCCTGGACTCACTGTGTGGAAAATACAAAGGATCATAGCAAACAAGACTGCCAAAGTCTCCAAAAGTCACTGGAAAAAGTCATTCCAGTGTAGGATGGTTATACCTGTGCCATTCCAGATTTTATGGCTGTGATTCCAGAAGTTCTGATGGACGCATCTGCCCATGTGATGGACACATCATCCCGAGTCACTAAAGATGTTTACTTCAGTTTTAACCCATTGCCTCTCACCCTGTCTGCATTAAGAGGCAAAGCAGGTTGTTCCTTTTGTTCCTTTTTTTTTTTTCAGCTTTGTGTGTGCACAAAGACATCTATCATAGATCCCTTCAGTTTCTCTTCTCTAGACTAAACAACCCTTCTTCTTTCAATCTTTCCTTCTAAGACTGATCTTCAATCATTCCTGTTATTTTCCAGCTGGTTTACATCTTTCCTGAAAAGCAGTAACCAAAACTGCAAGCAGTAGTGAGTCCCTACTAATGGCAGTAAGACTGGAAGAATTACTTCATACTTACAGGCAGTTGTCCCACTTATCCATCACAATATGGCGCTTGTCTCTTTCCCAACACCATGATTATGTTGGATTGTGCCCAATATCCAACCTGCTCTAAGCAGTACTCCTCCATCCTCTGGCAACTCAGACAATCATTCTGCTTAAGGGCAACATCCTGCATGTTTCTTTATTGAAATGTATCTTATTTTCCCACTACAACCAGTCCTTACTCAATCCCCTCTGAAGGCAGCAGAAGGAATAATCTGTCCTTACACTGCAGTGGGTAATGAAGATGTGATCCATATGCTCTGTAAGCATTCTCTATAAAAGATTAATTTTACATTCCATACTCATATTGCAGCATTTGCTAACTGGAAGTTAGAGGAGCACTTAGAGATGTAGGCAAGAAAGCCATTTTCTTGAGCAGAATACACCACTCTCCTGTTGCATGGTACTTTATTTTGTTATTCTTTTCAAGAACTTCTGAAGCCTGATTCAACCATAGGGAGACTAAGAGTTCATAGGGACATAAATAAATTACTTTCAGGTCTTATGGATGACAAGAGGGACTGAAATAGTTTCTTGAGTTATTTGAGGGAATCTCTCTAGTAAGCCCATGAAATGTGCATCTCAAAGGACATTTACTGAGACCTTGAATTTTGAAATTAAACTCACAGTTCCAAATAGGGATTCTGTTGACTTTGCCACTTCCCACGCTGTGCAAAGGGCTTTGAGATCCCTGGGTAGGAAGTCGATGTGGGAAACCAATAAGTTCTCATTCCTTCAGCTGGCTGAAATCCTGGACTTCAGTTTAAAGGTTTTCATGGTACATATGTTTTTAAGGGGTGGGGCAGATTATTCCGAGCTCCCACATGAGTAGAAGATAGAAGTAAAGGCAAATTGAGGCAGATGGTTTGTTTCCCTAAACTGGCATTCCGAACAAACAGCTGTGTTTGCACAAAGCTTCCACAGACACATGGATGGGGAACAATATAGCTGGAAAAATGTCATATCAGTAATGCCACCTTCCCGATCCTCCATGGGTTAAGGAATCCACCACACTCCATTTCTCCTCCTCCTTCCCTCTCTTCCTAAAAGTCTTGTAATGTGTTTCACAGAAAGTACCTTTTCTCTTCCTTTTAGCGTAATATTAATCTTGGGGGGAAGGGAGGAGGGGTTGGGGGAAGGGACATAGTGTTTTGAGGTTCATATTCCCCTTGCAGTTAATCTCTTTAACAAACCCCTTTAACAAACGAAAGGTCTGACAGGAGGCAGAGTCTTTAAAATGAATTAAAATGCATCTAGGAGAGATTAGTAATGAAGCCACTCACCAGACAATGCCCCTTTTCTTCTCCATGTGGACTGCTAGGAAATATCCCAGATTACAGAACAAAAGGTTTTACAGTTGAAAATGCTGATCCTTGAAAGATGCACCATGTTCTCCGCTCCTCGAATCCTTGCTCTACACAAGTACATCTGCAACCAAGAGATCCAAGCATAATCTCCTCAGGGGGAGGGTCAGAGGGATTGGATTTAAGTACCATGGAGCCTGCAAACCCTCACACACACTGAGGATAGGTCAGCATACAGTAATAGAGGGCCCAGCAGTACATGACAGTGTCTACCACCAAGTGTGGTGAGACACTCACACACACCTGCTCACACTGGGAACCAGAGGAGTTCCAACCGGGTCCAAGGGTTAAAGCTGGACAGTATATGGCACAGGAGGGGACCAGGATGGGGTCAGCAGTAGATGCTGCATACAAGCTGCAGATGGGAATTTTGGGGCATGGAATTAGGCAGGCGGGGGAGGAACAAGAGCAGTCACCAGTGCCTTGGCAACAAGTGGGAAATAGGCAGTGGTAATGAGAAATGCAGCTGTAGGGGGAGAAAATAACTGGATTTTGAAAGCAGGGTTTCCTAACTCATACAGTGGTCATTCAGTATTTCGAAGGAGGCTGTATAGATCCTCTTTGCTTCAAGAAATCTGTTGCTTAGTTATTTAACTTCAACTAAGCTGTTTTCTGTCATGGAGGGATTCCCCAGAGCCAAAGCTACATACCATATGCAACACTGCTAACAAAGACAAGGGTACCTGGAGGACATTTTCCTCCATCTGCTGCTGGAGGCAGAGCCATGTGACCAGGAGTGGAGCCTCTCTTCCCAGGTCTAAGTCAGGCAACCTGTGATACACACGGGCATCTTACCATCAGCAGAAAGAGACACAAGACAAAACCCAGTGGGCTAAAGCTGGTCTGCAGGGCTCAAGTGCTCTCAAACTTTGAGAGGTCAGCAAATCAATGGGAGGTTGAAAACAACTCCTCTAAGTGAAAGACAAAATAATAGGTAAGTAAAACCTGGATGATTGGAGAAAAAAATCAGTTTTTTATAATCTCCTAAGCTTTTAAAAAAGTTATTTTCACTGTTAGGAGATCCCTCTACCACTGCTGTATCTCTTTCAAATCTCTTCTGCTTTTTTTTCCAGTGGGAAAAGGATGCAGAAATTAATTTGTTCTTTCTACCCACCAAAGAAAAACCACTTTCTGCTTCCTAAAGTGGCAAAATAATGATTTTGAAATACAATAAGAAAAATACGTTTAGTCCCAAAGAGTTGAATTCAGTTGATATACCCTCAGTCTCCAAACTAGCCCACACATTTGTCTGGAAAATGGCAGCTTCTGTATCTTAGGTCAAGGCTGTTGATGAAAAAAGATTCCCTTCTGCATCTGGAAACTCAACAAAACTTCCAGGGAAATAAAAAGCTGTAATAAGCTACTCTGCTTACATGAATGAAACTCTGAGTTTTGTCAGCTGAGACTATATCCCAAAGTTTGCTGATGACAGAAAAACAATGAGGTAGTGAATTGATGAGGGACCCATTTCACTTGTGGTCTGCCGAGTTATTATATCAAAACATGTCCGGCAGAGTTTAATAGTGTCAGCATTTAATGTTCAGCATAATGTCATTCTTATAGACCAAGACAGACTCTTCCCATAGGTAATTAATCTTTAAAGCAATTTAGCCATTGTAAGCAAAAGTGGATGAAATGGATTAATGGAGGGAAATTTTTAGGGGCAAACTATGCATGGAGAAACATTTCTCTGCATTAGTCCCACAAAATTACAAGTGAGTTACAGCTGATAGATTTAGGACAGTTCCTGTTGAGTAATTGTATTCCATGAGGGTTTTCAATACAATGTGATATTCATTTTCACTTTATACAGTAGAGACAATAATGGCTACAGGTGCACAGGCTGTCTTGCTGGGAGAAATAAAACTGTGATTGTTTAACATCTGACTTTTCTCACACAGTTACAGCCTTTAGGTTTGAGCTATATTTTGCACATATCTCAGACTCGGATTGTACTTTTTTTTTTTTGTACTCCAAGAGCCTAGCTCTAAAAAATGCAGGCTCTAAAGACCCATTGTCAAATGAAACACATTTCCCTCGTTTGATTTGTTTTTTCCTCTCTTGCAATATCAGCTTTCACTACAGAAATGCAGACAATCCCATGTTTGGGTAGAGAAATGAAACCGCCAGCACACGCAGGAGGCACAGCTGCCAGCCCGGGTTCCCAAAACCCAACTCCCAAAACAGGAACTTTCGTGAGCAGTTCTGAAAACCTGGACATCCCTGTAAATGCCTCTCCATTCTGCAGGACTTTATACTGTTGCTTTTTTGCTCTGGCATCTCATCACAGCTCCTCTGTGTCCTTCTGGGACTTTGCTGGTCTCTCAGACAAGAATAACAACAACAAACCCAACGAGCCAAGCAAAGAGAGAGCCTGAACTTTCTCCTGGAGAAGACAGTGTGGCTATTCCTGGATTTTGCCTGCCAGCTGCCTCCTGTCTCAGAAATGAACTCTCCTTCTTTTTGCTCCCCAGAGACACACCACGTTTGCTTATGACGTGACTGCAGCTAACCACATCCACCTGCCATGGTGACTCCACTTCCTTACGAAGGATGCAGCATTTGAGCTGAAGATGGGATGGGAGGGAAGTCCAGCAGAGTTTAGCAAAAACTTACTGTAGGGTTTTCTCTCCAGCAGAATAGCTGTAGGTTCATTCTGATCAGGAAGTAATTCAGGGTTTTCTTATGTGAAAAAGGTAGATTGTTTTACTATGTTTCTATCCAATATTTCATTTCAGAGAGAAAGCTGACTGCCCCTAAAATTGTTGTGGTTTCCTGCCATGAAACATTGAATTATTTCTTCCTTCGTATTTTAGAAAATTAAAACATGTATTTAAACACTAACATTTTTTTTATATTTTGCTGAAGGAAAAAATGTGTGGTAAAAATCAGGTTAAGAAGAGCTTCATTTTTGTAAACTAATAGTTGCACTGCTATGGCAAAATTTATTTATTTATTTATTTATTTATTTATTAAAAAGATTTGTCCCTCACGTCCTTTGATTTAGGGAAATACTGAATTTCAACAAAATTTTCTTTTTTAAGTTAAGCCTCTCCAGGTTAAGAACCCCTGGACTTTGCTCTTTTGCACCTCTCCAGGAAGAAAATAAATCCTGTCAGTTTTGCTTCTAGGCTTGTAGGAGCCAGCAATAAAACTTTCCAGTCTTGGTGGCCTGGAAACAGAAGCCCTCCATCCACCCGCCAGGCTGAGCACCCAGGGTGCCCTTTTGACCACTTTCCTTGTATTCTTGTAACTCCTGCAACGTGCTGCTCCCAGCAGTTCTGTTAGAGCTGAGGCTAGTGCTGATTTCGTGCTCTTTTTCTCTTCATCACTGTGCCTTAAGGTGCAAGTTCCCACCACAGTTTTGCCTGTGAATGAAACAGTGTCTTTGTGGGGTGTGAGAACAGGCATCCTCACACTCCCTCCCACACTCCAGAGAGAGTCTTGGTGTCCAGCTGCGGAGTTTATCAGAGCTCTTAAGAATGTAACCTTATTGGTAGCTGTGCTTCTCTCACAGATGGGGGGCAAACCAGGACTCTGAAAGTCCTGGGAATGGCAAGGACACACAGCCATGCATGAACAGAAAGAGCTGGGTAGCACAGACTTTGCTTCTTTAGAAAGCAAGGCTTAAGACAGCCAGTAAAACACATGAATCTAGTGTAAATAATCAACAGCATCCACTCCTGCCAGCATTTTTGAACCCGCTTTAGAGCATTATGCTTGGGCCCAGCATTAGCTGAGGGTTTTGTCACTCATCTGAAACAATGAAGCTGTTCCCCTCGTGAACCTTAATCAACATCTGAACCCATGGACCCCAAGAACAATGTGTCACCTTCCCCATTCTTGGGAAATGAAGTCCTCCAACAAGCACTGCAGGGATGAAATATAGAGCACAGATGTTGAACCAGGAAAAGGCACAGAAACAAGTTTGCAGAGCTGAAATACAACTTCCAAAACCTGTATCCTTTGACATTTCAGTCAGCTCTTCCACAAGCCTTCAGGGGAAAAGGACTACTATTTCTTCCTTTTTTCTTCATCCCCTTTTTGAGTTTTGAATTTTTGGACAGTTATTTATTCTGTTTTATCTTTAATTGTTTATACTCTGTACTTTAACACCTGTGCATATTTTGAAAGTCATCTTCAAAGTTTAGTTTTGTCCTTGTTCATTGAAATCTGGGAACCTTACATAGATTCACTGTGCTGCAGGCAGAAAGAGAGCTGGGCTGCTCCAGACCCCATGAATTTCCTTGTTTTAGCTCATATTTATGTTTTAATTCATCTTTTATAGAAAATAATCCTAGTGGATATTGAAAGACACAGCTGGGCATGTGTGGCATGCATCCAGGGCAGGAGAAGGCTCCTGAGCAGGTCAGACGTGCCCACTCACACAATCTAAAAGCACAAGCCATTTTAAACAGAGCAAGCTCTGAAGCCCAAGCAAGTAATTAGCAGTCTTTCAACTCACTTTGAAGCAGGTCTCTCAGACATCGCCTGTTTTATATGGTGGAATGTGGAAAAACAACCACTGCAGCTAATAAAAGGAAGGGGAACAAAGCCACGTTCCTGTGCACCAGCCAGTCCCTGCTTCCCTTGTCCTTTCTGTGCCTGCAACTGGCCAGACTGCACCCCTTCTCTACTTGACTCCTGTAATTTTCTGACCAATTTAAGCATGACCTGTAACTTCCGCTTTTACATCACTCATGAATTTGAATGCCTCCTAATTTTAGTTGCACCTTATAAATCCAATGGAAGTGATTGTGTGATCGTAAAAGCTTGGACTGGCTCCCAGAGGAGCTACTCCAGTTGTGAGCAATATGCCTGACACCAAAATTAGTCCCATTGGAATTAACCCACAGGTGCACACCCTGCACGCTGTGTACGTGAGGACACACTCACATGCACACCCACACAAGCTAAAGCTGCACCAGAAGCTGAAGCTGCAGGTATGAACCGCAAGTGCGTACATGCAGCTTCCATATCATACACACAGTTTTCAGCCTCTGTCCATTACGCAGCCAGTTCTCTAGACAACTTCACATTTTTCAAAATAAAGAGCATTTAAAAATAGTTCTCCTGAAGGCTCCCCTGAATGAAAAAGTCTGGGGCTGAGAGCTGTACAGATCAGAGGAGGAGAGGGAAAAGAGGCTGCCTTTCAGCCTCATGGCCTACAACACACATGGAAGCATCAGCAGTCAGTGCAGGTAGCTGGAGGCTGATGTTTATTTTGGCACCTGCCAAGGTGACTTTGTTGTTTGGGATCTGGGCTTGGCCAGCAAGCTGTGCTGGTAGGACAGCATCCAGACCAATGCAGTAAGCCATGTCTTGAGGGAAGCCAAAAGCAAAGACAAAAAAAGACCACACACAATTCAGGGTTGGAGCCTGGATTTTACAGGAGAATGTGTAGGGGTTTTCTTCTTTTTTCTTTTTTCTTTTTTTTTTTCTTTCTTTAAACTACTTTCCTTATTTTTATCCTTCTTGTGAAAATACTTAGGGACCTGGGAAAAGATTTGAATCGTTATGAAAATGTAATTCTATCTCACGATACAGATGTAGTGAGCCAGGGCAGCTAGGTCTGGGGGAGTTAGCAAATCAGGTTCTCTGATTAGGAAGCAGGGACGCCTTTGCTTAAATTTAATAAAAATAGATTTGTTATATTTGGAACATTTTATCTGAGAACATGTTCTCTCTTTAATACTGCCTTATATCTGCTTGTCTGGCAGTGGGACACTTCCTGAGAGAAGGGTAGGCTCTCAAGAAGAATCAAAGATGTGGCTGGAAAGGATCTGTGACTGCTGGGTGCAGAAAAAGCTGTTAAGATGATTTCAGGCTATCACAAAACTTTGTCCAGCCTGAGGGGAAAGGCTAACTTCAACACAGTATGAGATGTCCTTATGAATCTCTCTCCCTCCAATGACATAGAGGAAAAAAATCCTTCTACTTGTCTCATCTGTCAGCTAAAAGCAAAGCAAAACACACCCCATGATATTTACAGGTTAGGTTTTAGACAACTGCCTGGTATCTCTCCTCCCTGGTGAGTCGCTGCTATTGATTTAATGAGCTATAATGCAGCACACAAACAGCAAAAGTCAGCTCAGATAAATCCATCAAACCATCGGGAAATCCTCAGGTCTTTGCTGTGCTGCTGTCAGCCTGTAACAATTATGGACAGGTACTCTCTGGCAGCCCAGTTCAGGGGCAAATGAGAAAAGGTTCGCACAGCACTCTAAGTGACTTAGCTGCTCTAAGTGGCTTTTTATGGAAAGAAGAAACAGCCAAGGAGAAGGTGAGGCATCACAGAAAGTTATCATTTCCCTTAATTCTTTATTCAAGAGCTTCTATCTGAAATACTTTGGACAGTTATGGGCCTCCGGTATGAGAGAAATTTAGAGCAGGTGAAGAGTCAGCAGAGAGCCCCTGAGATGGCCAGAAGGCATGAGCACAGTGTACAAGGAAGGACAGAGGCAGGAGGCTGGGCTTGAGACCTCTATCAGCTCCAGAGAATGAGACAGGCTGGTGAGTATCCTTTAATAGGAGGAAGCTATCTTCCCAGACCCCAAAGTTCCCACTGGATAGATTGGGTTGGGTTCCAGTGGAGAACTTCCAAAAGAAGATTTTTTTGATCTCGTTCTGGTTTCGTTGTCTCCCATGGCAGACCCTCATGGAGTCTGCATCTCCTGTGTCTCAATCTTCTGTTTAGGTAGGAGCCATCTCCCTAGACTTGCCATCCACTCTGATCTCACAAACTACAGCAGGCTTCCTTTCAGCAGTGTCCTCACGGAAGCTCTCCTGTGATAACTTCTTTAATTAAAGGATAAAATAAAAGAATAAAACTGATGAAAAACTGCAACATTTTCCTCAAAAAATAAAACTAAGATAAAGGAGGAAAAATAAACAGTGTTTTTCATCTCATGATAGATAATCTATCCACTGTAAGGAGCTGCTTTACAATCACTGGATTTTACAGACTAGGTGTTCAAAATGGAAAGACTGAGAAACATGATGAATTCTTCATACAGTCACATCTGATAACTGAAGTGCCAGAATGAATCTTTCAATATTTTACTCCTCAGGGCTCCATCGCCTTCAGGCACAAACCACAGGACTTCTCTAGGAGTCTGGGACTTTCTCTAATCTTAATAGCAATTGCCTGCTGGATTCTTTATACAATATATGAACAGACAAGATATTAACAACTTTCCCTGCCTTCTTTTTCCTGTCTATTTTTACCTGAGTAGCCTGAAACACTTGTTACGTGAAGGCATAAAAAAGTTGCTGGTAAAACTGACTGTATGTATTTCCATCTGTTGTTTCTTACTCATAGACATTCTGTCTGTTTAGGGTTAATTGTACCTTGGCTTTACTTCCCACAGAGGATCCAAAGGAGCTTGACCTTTGGCACTTACACAGGTTTTTTAGTGTTGTCTTATGCACATGGATTATGCAGTATGTGTGGAAAGGAAGTAGTTGACTGAACCTGGCTTTGGAAGTCATGAACTCCAGAGCATGTACTGGGATCTGAGTAGAGTCTAGGAATTTAGCATTTCCATCTCATTTTGCAACATGAGTATCACCATTCTGATACAAAACACCTAGAGACTTAATCTACCCTTGGGTGAAATGAATTCTCTCATAACTGTAGTTGAGACCGAATAATTGTATGCACTGTAGATACTTGACACGGTGGGGTAGATTTAATAAACCTGAGCTACATAGACCATTCCTGTGGTTTAGCTTTGGAACCTCTCTATTGAAAACTTAGGAAATGAAGAGTTAAAAAGGAAATCCACATGTGTTTATAGCTGAATGGTCTGTAATGAATGTGTGAAATTAATTACCAAGGAAAGTCTTTGGTAAATTATGGTTTAAGCATCAAGGCCAGTCAAAAAAACAGACTGAATTTGAAAATGAAAGGTATAAAGTTCAGATGATGAGAGTTACAGGCAGCTGATCAGCTTGTCAGAACCAACATCCTTCTCCTCTTGAGTGACTCATGTTTTTCACCTCTGTTACCACGTGTGTCCTCTCAGAAAGAGAGCAGACCACCTATGTGATGCTGAGCTTCCTCACCATGTGCATAGATGTGCCCATACACTTACAATCAAAAAGTTGTGTGGTCTAGGATTTCAAGGGGGAAATAAAAGTTGGATTCAAGATCCTGAGTTTTAACCCCAGCGGTTCCCAAACGCTCATTGCACCAAACCTGAGAAACTCACTTGCTTCTAGCTGCAATTAAAGAATATGAGACCTTTGGGGAACCATGGGTTTTATTGAGTAGATCTTTCTTGTTTCCTCGCTTCTTTCTGAGGAGGGCAATAAATACAAAATGGGCCTATTTAGATGGTCCATCTTTATGTTTGCATTCATTCATAGTTCGCTTGCTTTGTCAATTGGCCCAGGCTGCAAGTAGCCCCATTAAGAAGAGCTTGTTCCTGAAAGCCTGAAAATAACCTCAAAACAAATTTTTAGATTTTAAGAGATGCCCAATAGAAAATTTCTCCCCAAAGATTTGGCTACTGCTTCTTGTGAGCCAACCTCAAATCTTACAACTACCAAAGACATGTATCTTTGCCCTGCTTGCCTGACTCTCCTGGAGTCAGGAAGGGCTGCTCACCCAAAGTCCTGAGCTTCCTGTGGTTGCTGATGGCTAAAACCTTGTGCAAGTCCCAAAAGAAGCAGAGTAAGAGAATTTATTGCGTTTTTGTGCTAAGGCAATCTTGTTCCCCTTCAGTGCTTCCTTCAGGCTGATTTTGAATGGCTGAGTAATAAGGAATTTTCATCCCTGTAGATTATAAGGCTGCAGACTGATGGCATGTTCTTGCCCTGGCTAAGCAATATAGTCTTGTTATTCCAAACTGTCCTTACTCCTGCTTTACATCATTTTCTTGAAACTGATGGCTTCCAGAAATATACAGGTGGCTTCCCTGGCTGACATACATTGGTGGCTCCCAGGCATGCTGATGTTCATAGTATGTGAAAGTCATACTGGAGGCAGAGATGGTGCCAGGCTTGTATTTGTGTTGGAAAGGACAATTGTTTCTCAGGGCACTCTTTTGCATCACGCAAAATATTAATTTCTTCAAAACTCCCAGTAATGGAAGGAAGAAAATTTTTCCAACTGAAAACACGAAAACTTTCCATTAAATGCCGGATAGTGTGATACAAAGCACTGATGGCCCTCTGGCCACAGCTGCTTCTGTTTAGTCATAGTGTGAGCAAAGAGACACTCAAATAACACATTTGCACTGGAACAGTCCTCGCCGTAGCTTGCATTACTGCAGCTGGACTCACATCAAAACCCAATGCACCGTGTGGAAAGCAATTACCCACTGCAATATGGTGGAATGAAAAGCACTCTTCAATATCCCCTTTCTTAATGGTGCTGAACCAGATCCGGGAACTCAACAAAATAGCTGAGACTCTTTCTCTCTCCCCCTCCTCCTCTTTTTTTCTTTTTTTTCCTCTGTTGTTGAAGCTGCATTGCAAAGATCCACCAGGCACACTAAGCTGAGAGCTTTTATCATCCCATCCAGGTTCTCAATTGGCCTGGCAAGACTTGTGTAACTGCTTATAAAACTGTGAGGATCCTGGTTAGGGGCCACATTGCACTAATTTACAGGATATAAACAGATATTGTGAGACCAGCCATGAGATATGTGAAGGATTCAGCTAAGCTTCTAGCCCAGACTTCGGGGCCCAGCTGGTGGCCAGACGTAACTTGGACACATAGTTTTGAATCTGGGAAGGGATGATCTGGGGAGCTGTGGGAGAAAAGGACTGCAAAACCCATGGCAGAAAAAATCACTGTGTGCAGCCTATTACAAGAAATGAGTGAATAAAATGTTAGAGGTCCCATTTTGCAAAACAGGTGCTTATTTTAATTCAGCAAAACACATGCATGAGAAAACAAATCACTGGAGAGCAAAATGACAGCTTTGTGATGCAAAGGAGAGAGTTTGCCGAAACAGCTTTGCATTTTCAAGTGTGTCCAATGGTGTGCCTTATTTGGGAGATGCAGCCTGTTGAGTTCAAGTGAAATTAGATCATTGATTTTCTGCTGCAGAAAGCACAGCAAGATTTCCCCGTAGTCAGGAGGGTGGTTTGTTTGGGTTAGTGGGGGTTTTTTATTAGTATTCATATTTTTGCTTGCTGTTTAAATTTTTATCAGAATGCAATGCCATTTGTAATACAAAAAATGTATAGCCTCTTTTTTTTTTTTTTTTTTTTTGTTTTAAATTGCTCCTGTTATTTTGTTTCTCATCTGTCTATGTGAAAGAAGCCAATCTTTGAAATGAAACATCTCCATTCAGTAGTTTGGGGTCTTCTTTTGCAACCTTTAGTACTTCTCTGTCATCTAATAATAGACTAGAAAGTAAGTGCCTTATCAAAAGCCTACAGCTCATTCTAGATGATACAGGACCTTAACTGAAATGGTAGTTCCTGCCTCAGAGAGGTTGCTACTTACCCCCACAATAAAAAATGCACTATGGATGGGTACTAACAAAGCAAAGAGGACACAAGATTGTTACCCAACATGGAAAGACCTACAGGTCACCCAAATTCAGCCACTGCTCCTTGCTGTCCTTCACTGCTGTCATCTCAGCATGCACCATGAAAACACTCAGATTTCCCAGCCTGTGGCAATTGCTGCCAGAAGTCTTGATGTAGCCTTACCTGAGATGGCAATGCCTGTAGAACACCAAATGTGGTTTGTGGCACACAAACCCCATAAGTGACACAGACTGTGAGCCACCCACTACCAGTAAGAACCTGTAGTGACAATTTGCAAAACATACACATTTTTCCTCACCAGTTCAGCTGTGATAACCAACTGGTGAATATGAAGAGGATCTGCTTCCTCTGGGCCACTGTGGAGGCAGTGGCCGGTAGACATCAGAGGTATCTCCCCACTGAGAAGTGTCTATGTCATTTGTCAGGCAGGGCCACCACCAGTAAAGAGAAGCAGGAGATGATAAAGGCATTTTTAATAAGTGGGACACGAAGAATACATCTCTGCCCTTAGGACATGGATACTCAGCAGTTTTGGGGACAGGAGATGGAGTACAGCAGAGAAGCTGTGTCTCAAAAGCTGCCACTGAGAAGCTCTGCTGTAGCAAGCACACAAGGACTCGAGGGGGGTTAGAAGGGGAGTGTGCTGGGAAAGCAGAAGGTGCTAGCGAGAAGAGCAGCGAACAAGCGCGCTAATTGCAAGAGCAGCAAGGAAAATATGACAGGGAAAGGAGTCAAGGCAAAGCCAGAGGGGCCCCAGCAGCCTGCTGCTTGGTCGGTGCAAATGGTTTCAGCAGAGGCAGCTCGCAGCTGTAGGGAGCAGGTGCAAGGGCAGACGGATGCTGCCCTGAACCTGGGGAGAAGGCTGCAGGCAGGAAGGAAACCAGTTTTCCCAAGCTCCAAACAACAGCACACGAAAGAGGGATAATGAAGGAGAGCAGCATTCAGACAGAGGAGAAACAGTTCTGTCACTCTCCACTTCGGGAGCATGATGGGCAGATGAAAGATGAATTTACTTCAGCCAGTCCTGTCAGATGTTTCTGAGCTGTGGGACTTATCAGCTGTCAGAGCAGAAAAGAATAAGCTAAACAAAAAGCTTTCACAACCCTCATTCCCAAATCTGTGCGTCATAGTGTGCCACAAAAAATTATTTCTGGCTTTTTCTTATTCCTTGTTTTTTTTCTTTTTACCCCCTTCTCTCTGCTACTACTAAATAATTTTCCCTTTCTCTCACTGGACAGCTGGAAAGAATCCAGACGGCTGCTGTTCCTGCGGCTGCACACTGAATGAAATGCAGGGAGGCTTGTAGATGGCTTTCCAAGTAGCCAAACACAATGATGGCAAGGGGCAATCTGTGTGGGGGGAGCAGAGGGCATTCTCTGGACTGAAATGGCAGAGGCAATGACAGTGTGGGACCTCAGGGCTTCCTGTCCATTTATTTTCCATTATCTACCTCAAAACCTTCTGCTTCTCTTCCCTTGTGCCACCTCCTTTCAAGGGCCAGCCTGTTCAGATTGGTGCCACCACACAAAGCCCGGATGTCTCTGCACAGCAGTCTCCTTGGTGGATTCAGCCAGTGGCTCATTCTAATTAATTGCTTTTAAGCTGGAGTCTGGAGGTAATTGCCAGTCCAGATACTCTTGACTAGCTCAGATGAATACTCAGTACTGGGCTGGAAGAGAAGGAGGTAAGAGTAGCTCTGCTGTGCCAAATCAACACCTCACTGATGCCCCTGAATCAGCATGTAGATCCACAAAACTCCTGAGGACACTTCCAATTGAATTATCTGATGATCCAGTGAAATGTCTTCTCTTCTCCTAGAGGCCTAGGCAGTTTGCTGGGGAACAGGACTTGCATGAAGTGGTCCTTCCTTGCAAGGTTCACACACCTCTGAACCACAGAGGTACTCATGCTTTTAACCATTCCTGACTTTTCTGATAGCATTTAAAAATGTGTCTAGATTATTTTCTAGATTATTCCTCTCTGAACGTCCAAGACAGTTGAGGAGCAGGGCTGGAAAAGCAGAAACAGATTAACAGCTTGAACCAATGGAGAGAGTGGCTTGAGGAGAGAAACCATAGCTCATGTTCTTTATCCACCAAAGACAAAGAGATTATGCTTTCTTCCAGTTTATCATGGCTTCATGGATTACCAAGAATCAGCTAACTACTATATCAGTCTACATCAGCATTCTCAGCTGTGACACAAGGGAATATGGCAGGGCACCATACATAAAAGAAGGATCTCAGATAAGCTGTGTTACTGTATTTGGTTTGGGACAACAGAAAACACACAGGTGTTTCTTTAGCTCTGCTGATGCCTGGTAGATTGCCATGCTCTTTATCATTTGATTATGACCACCACATTCACCCTATGGACTTGGTTGACATTTTCCCCTCCTTGTTTTCCTCTGTACTTCAGCTGTGTCTTTGCATCCTGTCCCTGGTTTGTTTCTGTCAATTCTTTAAACAGCTGCTGGGTTCTGCTCCAGAGGTGGCTGCATTCCAGCAGTGGGGAATGTGACTCCTGACATATGGGAGAGCTGGTGCCGTGTGTCAAGAGCTGTGAAGCTGAGAGATGTGACACATCCAGGTCAGCTTGTCAGCGCTGTGCAGCCCCAGAAGAGGTCCCAGTCTGGACATCCATTTTATTATCTTCACGTGCTTCAACTTGGTTTCTAGCAACAGTTTTTTGTGTTCATTTCCCGGCCTTTAACTTGAGTCACACACACCCTCTGAAAGTCTCAACAGTTGCTGTACACACTGAGTAGGCTTCACACATGAAATCCCATGCTGGAAATGACCCTCAGTCATCAACTCCAAGCAGCACCAGAGAACAGAGCTGCTGAGTGTGATCCTGGTGTCAAGTATCCAAACAGCTGGGATGCTCTTTGTTTTCCCCATGCTGTGTTAGGAAGGGTCATGCTGCATTTGCCATGCTGGGTTGGGTCCCCATTTTCAAAATATTTTCTGGTCTTCTCAGGAATCTCCCTCTGGCTCCCTTAGTTATTGGCAGGCACTTTACCACATCCCTCTCCCTTCTCCCTTGCACTCAGATGGTGCTAATGCTCTCCACAAAGAAGGGTACCTTGACCCCTTCACTGCTGGCCCTTGTGTTCAGCAGGTTCCAGTGTGTCTGAAGTTTCTTCTGCTTTTTTCCCAGGACAGAAAGAGGATGTTGGCTGTGCAAAAAGACATATATGGGTTTGCTGTATTCTTTTTTTTCTCTGCTGTTTCACAGGACATCTTCTGAGTTCTTATGGATCACCAGTGGTCTGTGAGCCATCAGGTGGGAGAGTCAGAAGTAGAGAATATAATCTATGACTCAGTTTCCCAGAAATTCCCTTGTGTCAGTACTGATGAGTATGATTATCATGAACTCCAAAACTCCACACCTTGCTTCCAAGCTGTTGCCAGTGATGCTGCTGGCATGGAGGAACATCCCACTATGGTGAGGAGGCTGAGAACATGGCAGCAGAGCTGGAACCACTATATCTAGCAGGGGCTTTTCTTCTCCATGCTTACAGCAGGAGAACATGAGTTTGTAGAGCTCCGCCCTTATCAGCTGAGAAACATTTGCCACAGTCCTTTTCCTTTAGCCAATATACTGCCTCTGCTTTGCCTTCCCTCCAAAAGATCTCTTTTCAACAGCTGCTTTCATGGACCCTCTACTTAGCTATTTTTCCAATCCTTTCAGGTCAGCCTCACTGATAAAGCTCTTCAGTAAAGCCTCAGAGAGCCTCATCTGCTTCCCCCTGGGAGGTGCATGGCTATTTCTATGGATGAATATTCCCACTCAACTGAAAGATCAGCCTACAATCAGGATGCTTAGGGCACATTTTGTAGCAGACTCTCATGAAAGCTGTTGCTGGCCTCCACTCAGTTGAGGGGAGAGAAGAAAGAAGGTCTTCAGTTTGGCCTACAGAACAGATCCTACTGCCATTCCCTAGGGCTGGGAACAGACTTTGCTGAGATAATCCCAATGCCAGGACACATAGCAGAAAACCAAGCCTCTACAGCAGGATCAAACCAGCACCTAAGAGCTCTGTGCACCTAGAACATCTCAGAAATTGCTGAAAGTTCAACAAGGACCATTTTTCTAGCCAAGAATTGTGATCACCAAGCACTGGGGTTGCAACTCACAGAAATTATGTGGAGTGAGAATTCAGTTATGCAGAGTCAAAGTATGTAGTATTTATTTATTTATTTCCTTCTTTCTTTCCTTCTTTCCTTCTTTCTTCTCTTTCTTTTCTTTCTTTCCATGAGAATGTTTCCTAAGTTTCACTTCCATTCCTTTAGCCAGAATAGGGGAAATTAGACAGGGTAAAACAGGCAGGCACAGAACCAGGAGTCACATATGGGCATTCCACACTTAGATATCCACCACCTACTAGAACCACTAAAACCGAGTACACTTTTACAGCAGGGAGAGGAAACCCATGCCTAGCCACAGCCATTCCTTGGAATATTTCCGCATGAGCCTCTTGTCCATTCAACCAGCATAGCCTCTTTCTTCTCATTATTCTCTCATACAATGCCTCTACAAACTCTGTTCCTTGCTTATTTCTTTCCCCTCTGTTCATTCCCCTGCATGATGGGTGGCAGTCCTAAGCTCCAAAGATAATGCTGTGCCAAGGCACTTAGACACGGCTATGTCTGGACACAGAACATTTCTCTCTGATTCTCAGCAGTATTGTCTGAATATGTCACTGATTGCATGAAGACAAAACTTCTCAATCTCTTTATGAAACAGGAAAGGGCTTTTTCTCACCCATGGGAGCTGAAGCATTATAGGACCTATTCAAATTGCCTCCCACAGCACCTAAAATAAACTTCAAATCCTTCTGTGATGTGAAAGTTCAAGAGACCAATTGGAAGTCTCTGCCATCAGGGGAACTTGAATCATATCTGGGATTGCTAAAAGGGCTGATGGTTGCATTCAAGGTCCTCTGTCCTTGCCCTGCTGTCTCAAACACTCTAGAGCTGGGAGATTAACATGTCCTGAACATTTGTGTATTCAGGTACACAAGGAAATATATAATTTCAAGATGTCCACAAAGCCAAACAGAAGCACCTCTGCTACCATCTAAAAAGAGATGGGAAAAAAAATAAAATCATCCAGAATTAGTTGGAAGATCTTGTGAACTAAAAGCCTGAGCACATTTTGCATATGCCAAAAAAACCCAGAAAGTAGTTGCACCTGTGTCTTAACTTAAAATCCTTTTATATTACTGGAATGTATGTGGATGAAACAACTCCATATCACAAACCAGCAACAGAGTTGCTTGTGATACAAACACGATTAGTATTACATTATATATACAGCAGTATTCAGACAGCAAGAACAAGAGGCTGAAACTATTAAAGGAAAGGTGTAAATTGAAACTATCAGCACAACTACAAGCTGCTGATTTGTGTTCCCTACAGCAAAGATGAAAACATCACTGCTGGCTCACTGCTAAACACACACAAATCCTTGCCAGAGGTAAAGCTGGTGCTGCAGAGTGATGCACCTGTAGTGGTGTCAGTGCTAAACAGTTTTCTCTCACCCATGAAAGAATATGCTATTTCACACTAAAGGACCAGGATATTAACTGTGTACTGCCATTGCAGAGTCCATAAGAAAACAATAAACTCTAGCACAATGCTGTTCTTGTCTTGGAGCCAAATGGCAGTAATTTCTTTGCTTGCCAATGAAATCAATTGTATATCTACAGGACTATCTTCGGCCAGAATGCTCAAGCATGATATTAGACAACCTGAGATACTGGGGGGCTTTTTCTTGTACTAAGCCAGCACAAGGATATATTGCAGTTTATGCATTATTTTTCCTGGCTTGTCTTTACATTGGCTTATCAAATTGTGAACTTCACCACCTGCCAGAATGGAGATGTTTTCACAGACAGATCATCTAATTTATATTTTCTAGATCCATGGATTTTAGATCCACTGCAATAAATTAATCCAGTTTCATTAGCAGTACAGACTATAATCAAGAATACCATCAAAAGCAGGACAAGCACACATGTCCAGAACTGTAAAAGGGCATTATAGAGGGCTAAACAAGGAAGATTAATAAGACAGGATTGTAGCTTGGCCCTCATAATGTAAAGCTGAAAGGAGACAGACTCATAACAAAGAAAACTAAGCCCTTCACACAATTCATCATTGAACAGTTCAAGTCTGACACCAGCCACTGAGAAAACGAAAAGCTTGCAAGGACTTAATAACTGAATGGATAGATTAATGGAAAAGCAATCCATCAAGGACTCCCAGTCACAAACACAGCACCTCTGAACCACCAGATGCTAGCAGAGCTGCCTATGACAGATCTTCCCTGCCCAGGCACCCACTGTTGGCTTCTGTCAGAGAGAGGGTTTGGGACAGCTGGGCTTTTGGGTGGATAAGGCTCAGTCTCTCTTGAGCGGAAACTATTGATAGGTACACTGAATTTTCAGGACCATTATGAGCTTGAGACCAGGCTCTTCATCTGTGCCTACAGGCAGTAATACGTCAGCATACTCCAAGGTTGTACTGAATCTGAGGCTGGGGCATCATGTGTTCCACCAGACTTGATCCCTTCTTCCCCCAGAAGTGGCTGAACAGATGTGAAATGGACTGATCTGGGATCATTCTCCCAATCATTCCCAAAACCACACTTCAGAGCGATGTGAACAGAGCCCTAGGGACTTATGCTTCTCTATTTGAAGTACAAACCCTTCATATCAGTTGCCTTCTAGCCTTGGTAAAATACTTAAGGTGCTTAAGTGTGAAACCAAGCGAGTCTTCCCCTTCGTCCCTGCCAGGAAGCACTGCAGAGGGGTGAAATTTGTTTTTCCGATTAGACTTCACACAGCACGACCTTTGCCATCTCCAAGCCGGGTCAGGCTGATTAATGGGCTGTCATCCCAGCACAATGAGGACCAGAAGGGTGTGAGGTTGCTAGGACATTCTCCTAACAGCTTCTGCAGAAGAATCACTCTTGAATTGCTCTGCACCATTAAGCAAAGAACCTGGGGGTCTTTAATTTATCAGGTGGGAAGTGAGGATAATTACTTTTCAAGCAGCCAATATAGCCGATATGCACTCACAGCGGAAGCGAAGCAGGGAAGTTGGGGGATTCAGACACTGTTTACATTCCGGTGAAACTGGATCTTGGAGCTATGTACCAAAATTGGGAAGGGAGCGTCGAACTGGGATGGAGAGGAGGACAGGCTGTTATATAGAGTGACTGACAGATTAATCTAATAGTCTGGACTCTGAGGCTCCACAGGTGTTCAGACCAATGATTAGACCAGCCAAATTTGCAGACAATAAATCCAAAACCTGCATGGGGCCATTGTGACTAATTTTGCTAGGGGCAATGTCAGGTGTGTGATAGGATACAGAGACCCCACCCCCACAAGGACTGAAAGGATCTAGTGAATATTGGGAGCATTTTTAAAAATTAATTTCTTGCTCCTTTCCAAGCTCTCTCTGGTTTTGATATCATACTTTATTGTCAAGATCTTCGGTCATTGCATAAACATAAAGGGAATCAAAGCCCGATGCGGGACAACGTTTTCCCTTCTTAGCAGAGGGCTGGAATTTTTTCCTGTCACAACAGGACTGCAGTTACTGTTTATTTAACTTTCAGGGGAGGGATTGAAAGCATAAATGTTTTATGGTGGTCTCACCCAAGAAAAGTTTCTCTTATATCTTAGCCTGGGATCCAGGACCTCTCTCTGCTCTTTTCCAAAAATGGAGCAATGGTTTGACCAGGGACTGGTCTGTGCAACTGATGTGGGTCAGCTGTACCAAACCTGGGTGATCATTTGGTATGACCACAGACAGAGAGGGAAGATGGATTGCTTCCAGGTAACTGTCAGGGTCAGTGAGGCTTGCTGTCATGCTTAAGAAGATAACAGCTGGGAAAAAAGCAGCTGAAAAAGAGAAAATCTAAATGTGCCTTAAATTCTCTAGGAAAACAGCTCAGGATCTCACACTTTTAGCAAGCAGGCAGATCTTTGTAGGAAACACAAGAGGGATGAAGCAAACACAAATCTTTATCTAAGACAAAGATTGACTGAAATCTTGCCATGAATGATGCCAATAAGCCTAGCACACAGCCTTTCCTCACATCCAATGCAACCAGAAGACACAGAAGACTCTGTGTTTTGAGTCTGTGTGACATCCCACCCTTAGATAAGGGAAGCTATCACTGAGCAGCATTTGTCTCCCCTGCTCTGCACCATCCTACAGGAGACATGTAAATATCATATCTCTTTCAGCCTTTAGGTGAAACCAACTCATCAGTGATATCTTCATAATATTTAACAGATGCTTGCACCTCCCCTGGGCTCAATAAATCCATTCTGGGCTCATCTCCTATCCCTCTTAAAGGCACTAGTTAAAAGAACAGAAGGGGGGAAAAAATAACCCAGGTGCAGAGCAGTGCCCTGTGGAATGAGGCTTGGGTCTCAGAGCCTTCCTCACACTGAAACCCCCCACGAATTAAATATGTCTCACTTGGGGCAAGAAGTAAAGAAATTGTGATCTATCAGCTGCTAAAAAGCATCAGCAACAAGCAAGGAAAGGGAGAATCAGACCCTGGGGGGACAGGCAGGGATCACTCAGCAACACAGGCAGCAGCGCTACAGCAAAGGCGTTTATGGAGACCATCAATCCTCCCATTTCTAGGGCTGGGCAGCCCATCAGCTGGGATTCTGCAGGATTTTCCTCCCCTGCACCATGAAGAGCTGGTGCCAAGGACCTGAATTATTATAGGCATAGTATACGGGAAAAGGGCTTTGTCTTTTGTAATATCCAGTGTTGGCTCATCATCAAAACAGTGTAACAGGGTGGACGGAGCACCAAACTGGGATGTCCAAGCCTTGAAGCAATTAGGATGGTTGCAGATGGCTGTAAGACTGTTGTATCTAAAAGACTGCATTTCTCTTTCCATCTTCCTGGGAGGACACACAGGATGGTCCTTTCTCTGGAGTTCCAACAGAGGTCCATAGTGATCGATCCCTTGAATGCCAAGGGAGCCCCTAATTCTTATATTTCCCTGGTATGGTGAAAGGAGCTCTTGATACAGGACAAAGACGGACCTGAAGGTGTCCCTTTCACCCATTGTCCTGTTTCCCCCATTTTCCATGACTGCCCTGTGTCCCAAGTGTTGTATTGTATGTGCAATCTTTAGGCAGAAGATGAATTTTTTACTCTGTGCTTTTCCAATACCTGGCAGCTAAAGCTGTTCCTCATGCACAGCACAGAAGCACTGTATTCTCAGCACTAGAAATAGTAAAATACCACAAGCACTGTGTAGTTTCAGTAAAGAAATGTAACCACACATGAGCAGGGGGAATTCAGCTTTCTGGTAGAAATAAAAGGGTAAAGCAATTCTCTTAAGACTAATGAAATTTTCCTAGCTGTCATCAGGACTGGCTGGAAAAAAAGGGCTTTTCCTGTTGATTTTGCTATTTCCTCTAGCCAGCAATTATTTCCTTCATTTTCTTTAAGCTCTCACACCTTGTCCTAGTAATCTCAGTGGCTGCAAGGATCCCATTCTCTGTATTTATAGGAGACATTTTGACAAGGTCTGTTTAGAGACAGGAAACGTCTCTGTACTTTTACATGGACAAAGTCATATGGGGAAATTGTCAGTTCCTTTGGGAATTTATATGGAGAAAAAATCAATTCCTGGTGCAATGGCACTAGACAGGAATCTCTAACTTCCTCAGTTTTTCCTCTTATTTAACCATAAGCTGCTATATTTTTAGGTGATTAGAAAGATACATCATTTGTTACCCTGTAAATTCAACTTAACCATGAACTTACCTGCATCTGATAGAATTGGCTCTGGGCTTAGGACTTGGAACCTCCAGGGACTGGGCACACATGCCAAAACATTATGGTACAAAACCTTTGGAGATTCAGCTCACTAAATCCCCAGTTATCTCCATATTATCTCTGGCATTTACAGATCCTCGACAGCTGTGAAGAGTGTAAGTAAGGCCACAGATAATCTCTCTGCCTTTTGTCTTCTGAATGGACCGGGCACCTGGTCAAGGTAGAGATAATGCCTCCACAAAGGCATTGAGAATGGGCATTAACAGGGCAACAGGCACTTCACAAGTCAGAGAGAAAGACTATTAAATAAAGCATAAAATGTTTGTAGCCTAGTCAAGAGTTTTGGTTGAGCAGATGGCCTGACTGCAGCTCTACCAAGTCAGTTGAAATGGTTTCATGGCTGTGAACAACCCAAAGGAACTGTTTGCAACACCCACCATGGTACATATGCTTAAATAACACCATTTGACCTGACAACTACACAAACAGAATCCCCATTAGAGGACTGTCTTGTAGCACCTGTCAAAGATCCTCCTGATCCTCTAACACAAGGTCTGAGTGAAGAGATGGGGAATCTAACACCACACCCACACGCTGTCTAACCCCACAGAGAAAACACAGGCGACGTGAAATCCTTCCCAATCTGTCATCCATAACCAACCTGCCAGAAAACAGCACATATCTGTAAATACACTGTGGGAAGGAAAAATGCATTGTTACTACACATAAAAACATGCTTCCTTCAGGAGAAAGGCGTGAAATATGTTCAAGGTTAGTCAGCAGTAAGAGGGTCTCCAAAACATGTGATTCCTAAGAGCCCTCAGTCCTTTCCACTGTAAGATATCAGCACAGCTTGAATCAATATTGCCAATGCAAAATATGTTCTTCATTCACAGCACAATGTTGAGGGGAGCCTATGCTTTGCCTTTTCTTTCTATAGGGATGGATGTCACTCATCAACTGTTAAATTCTCTGGAATTTAAAAATTAATTTAATTCTCTGGAAGGCAGCAATGAGATTCCTGGGAGCAGTTCATTCATGTGGGAGTTTTTCTGCACTGGTCACTGGACAAAGATGGACTTTTGCAATAGATTGTATATTTTACAGCCTTACTGTTCTCTGGGCAAGCACTGCTCCTGTCAGAGCAGCAAAATTTGACAGCCCTGCTCTGAACCTCTTTCTCTCTGGCTCCAGCAGTTTGAGCAACAAACACTGAGATGAAGAGTTAAGTTTCTTTCCCTAGCTGGGTTCAGGGTCCAGCATAGTGGGCCTTTATTGATCATTAGAGCTTTTAAGTGTTATGTAAATACTGTAATACTTTATTATGTCAGTGATTGCTCTTGGGGAGTGGGTATTTTCAGGGTGGGTTGCTACTTACAGCTGTGAAGCCTAAGAAGTGTCTGCAAGAAATATGTGAGACTAAGTTACCAAGCAATTAATTGAAATATAAGAAGCATTGTCAATACATGACCAGAAAGCCGTCCAGATCACCAGTCTTATGTGTCTGCTCCTTTTGTAAAGCATACAAATACATTGCTTAGAGGAAAAGAGAGAGAGAGAGGACGTGATGTCTAGGACATCTCACAGATCTGTGAAACAAATATATTGGCTGGATAGAGACATGGCAGCAGAATAATTCTTTCCCAGAGAAGATGAAGTAGTCACTGTAAAAAATGCAAAGATGTGACATCCTGAGATAAGAGAACTTTGCCCATATATTTGGCCTTAGTAGAGTGTACCTCAAAAATTTGTATTGCTGATTTGAAAATGCAGGACAGACAGAGTTCTGGGGGAACTGGGGAGACAGCTCATTCATAGCAGAGGAAATAACATTATTTCTCTGCATTAAGCAGTAATGGAAAAAGGACACCCTTAAAGACTGTTTGAAGGCATCCCTATGAAATAAGGTAAGGAAGAGATGAAAGAGATTACTCAATCCAGATCAGAGAGACCTCTATCACCAAAGGTGTGAGGCTGTGAGCTGAGCCTAAGAAGGTGATCAACCCTTCCTTTCTCGAGGCTCCCTACTGCGATGGGAGAAAGACATTTCCTTTTTGAGTCTCTTTGCCTGGTCTATGAATTAAGGCACTCCTCTCCAGGGATATCCATCTGGAATGCATCTGACATATTTCTCCGGTGTTGCATTTGGCTCATGGGAATTGCTGTCCTCCCAAATAAGATCAGGGGTCCATCTACCCCATCTGCCTGTCTTTGAGAACAGACAACACCAGATGCTGGAGGTGAAGCTGGAGGAAACCCCTGTGGTTGGAAGTTATAGGATATCCTACCTAGGGAGACATTTTCCTTCAAAAATCCTATTGCTGAATGTTAACAAATAGGCAGGAACGTGAGGTTTCTGCCTTCTCTAAGAATATGTGCCTGTGAGCAAACACAAGAAGTTGCTATTTATGGGTTACTCTCCCTCAGCTGAGCTGCTGTAAATAACCATATATGTCGATGGCCTGCTCCTGCTGAGAGAGAAAATGTGTTACCTTAAAACTCAATGAACTCCTAGTTCAACTCTGGCTCTTCCTGAAGAAATAAACTTCAATAAAATAAAAAGAGCTTGGCTCATGCTTGATCCATCTGAACACACCCCACTGTTCCTGAATCAAGTATGCATTGAAGCAAGATCATACTGGAATTGCACAGCAAGTGAAACTGTGAGAGCTGGCTGTGTTAGCTGCAGTGCTTTCACAACAGGGCATAAATCTTCTCTGAGAGCAAGAGGACAAAGGAAGGTAAAAAGAAGTGGAAAAACAAGGTGCTGTTCTTATTTTCTCTAAAGGACCCAGACAGAAAATTCAAGCTCAAAGTCTTGACATGATGTGCTTAGGTTAATATTTTTCTTTTAGAGAGTGGGGGGAAAAAAAAAAAAAGAAAAAAAAAGCCTTACATTCCACAGCAGCAAGTCAGGACAAAGAGGAGACTGAAACCATGTCTGCAGGAGAAGAAACTGCAAAGATGCAATACAGTTAACAAGAAAGAAAAGGAGCCAGCACTGTGGGGTGTGAGCTGTACCTCTGGGGCTGACTACTGGGAGACTGAAAATAACCTTTCAATAAAGGCCTGGTCCACTGCAGAGCAATGCAGGTGCCTGAACCCAGGAGTTCCCAATGACTAATTCCTCACTCTGAAAAGGAGTTTGCTGCAGATAGTGTTTAGCAATGAGAAAGAAAATGCACCTTCTGCAACTCCATGAACTTCCGCACTGGTTGATGCGGAACCCATGAGATTCATCAAACTGTTTGACTGTTTGCATCTGTGGTAGGGCATTAGAGTCCTGTAATCTTGTTGGCAGCAGTGAGAGCAGCAGCCGAGATTTTCAAAAGGAGGTGCTACGTATCTGATGGATGAGAAAGGGTTAGCTCTGATACAGGGCTGTTGGACTTGATCAAGATTATCTACCTTGTGCCAGTTCTGATCAGGCAAAACAAAACACAGTTCTGTGGCTTTTCAGGCCCCAGCAAGTGTCCTGTCCTTGGCACTGCTGGATGGAGTCAGGCTAGCTTACCTAGCAGGTAATGAGTAGCTAAGCATGGCATTTGGCAGACAGGATGACTGATGAATCCTGGGTTCCTATGGCTTTATGCCTTGTGAGTCATCCCCAACCCAATTAGCTAGTGTTAGAAGAGACTGAACTTTCCCCAGACATATGAAGTGAAAGAGATTCCCTCTTCAGCCAATTTCTCATCTTGTAATTGAGTCACTACACATGAGATGGTCAAGAACTGTAACAGGCTGTCCGGAGAAGAGGTAGATTCATCTTCTCTGAAGGTATTTAACAGACATGTAAATGTGGTTCTTGGGTATGTGGCTTAGTGGTGAGCATGGCAGTGGATGGTTAACAGTTGGACTTAATGACATTTGAGGTCTTTTCCAACCTTAATGATGCTGTGTTATGAGGGAACAGTGCAGTCTTGTTGCTTTAGGAACCAGGGTGAACAAGATAACAGCCATCCCTGAAATCACTGCTTCTGAGAAGTCACCCACTCCTGGTCTTCAACAAAGACAGAGACAACTCTGCAAACCCTTGCAAGACAAGCTCCTTGGTATGCCCTTAGGGACTTATAGACTTAATGCATTTCCAGCCTCTCCCAGCAGCTTGTAAAATTTCAGTGTTATCCTGCCCACCTAAGGAAGAAAACAAGATTGAACACAACAAGGCCGTGAGCAACCTGACCTGACTTTGAAATGAGCCCTGCTTTGAGCAGAAGTTTGAATTAGAGATCTCCTGAAGTTCCTTTCTACCCAAATTGTCCCAACACAGACAATGGCCCTCCAAGGGGACAACATCACTGGAGATGTGCCTCAACATTCCTCCTGTTGGGGTGCAATCAGGCAGTGATAGGACAAACCCCCACAGCAATGCATGGGTTTGATTGCTGAAAGACAACTGCCTCCAGCAAAGGTGAAAAAGGGAGTCTCCATTTGTTGGGTTTATTTAATCCTTCCAAAACTTGTGCCAATCAACACAAAAGAGCTTCTCTCAGCTCAGGAAAGAAAAGAAAAGGGAAAAAAAAAAAAAGATCAAAAAAGAAAAGACAGAAAGAAAACGACTAAGCCCTCATTCAAGAGCTAGCTATCCTGTCAGCCTAACACTTGAAGCTCCTGAGGACTACCTTGCACCTCATCTCTCCTCTTGCCTTTCAGATTTTGGATTTTTCTGTTCCCCCCTGTCTCATTACAACAGTCTTTGAGCCAGTCCTGGCATCTCTCTCCCTCTTGTGCAATGTTTGCCTACTACATGATCCCCTCTTCAGCAAGAAGTTTCCCCTGCTGTAATGAAAGCTGACAGCAAACAGGGACCAAGGCTCATTTTCTGCAGAAATGCACACACCTCGCAGATTCCTACATGCTTCTTGCTGTTGGCCATAATAAACTCTCCTGGCAGTCATAAGCAGAATTAATGCATATTTGAGTCCCCAGCTGGGGGGGCCGATGGCACAGCAGATAAAACAAAAACAACTATTGTATTTCCAAAACAGCACTGGGGGAGATGTCTTTTCATGTGACACCACATTGCAAAAAATCACATGGATTTTCTCTGATGTGAAGCTTCAGGGGATTATTGTGTGAAACAGAGAGGCAATGGCTCTCTATGGCTCTGCATCTGAGTAATTTCCAATTGTCTGTGCTCTCACATGTATCATGGGCTAAATCTGGAAAAATATGGGCAGGATATGGGACATTCGGGATGGAGATATTTCCAGGAGGAAATAGGTATCTGAGATCCAGTCATTGCAGGGTATCACAGCACAAAGCTTTATTAGGTAAGTCCAGTGGGGTCCAAGATTGGTTTATGCCTTATGTACTCACAACAGAGTTGACCATGAGGCAGGATCTGTGTTCCTCTGCTTTTCCCTTCTCCTTCCAGGCTGGAGAGTGAACTGAGCTCCCACAACACCTTCCTTCCCAAGAGATCCCACATAACATTTTTGATGGAAACCCTCTCCGCCCTACTGCATACCAACTACCTCATGCTCATGCAACTTGGCTGGTGTTTAAACATAGTCTTGACCTTAAATAGCAGATTAATGCAAGGGGTCAGAAGTACTTCCCCCAACCAGTGAAGTAGGAAGTCTTTGGGAAAAGCAGCATGCAGTTATCCAAGCAGGAGTTAGGTAAAGGCAACAGAAGCCTTTCCTGCAAGACTTTTCCACAATACTTTTAGGACTGAAAGGAGATTGTGTCCCTTTGCTATGTATTGATGTTTGCCTCTAAGCCAAACATACATTCTGTTTCTCATCCACTGCATGAATATCTGAGACTGCACTACAAGCCCATATCAACACAAACTGCTGAGCTCTCAGAATTGTGGTGAGGTGCTGAACACACATCTACACAAATTAAATACAGAAAAGCAATTAAGCTTAGAGTTCCTGGAATTACCTGCTGTTCACTATCCAGATGAAGACTCAACTACTTTCCTTGCAATCTACCTTGAAAATATTTATCCAGCTTCAGATACTTGGCCATTCACATTGCCACACAGTGTGCTACAAGATTCTTGGGACACAGCACCTTGTCTTTTCCAAACCACTGAGACAGTGATGCACTGACTTACAGGATAGTGCAGCCCAGCAAATCTAACACTTATCTCCAGCAGGAGAAATAATTACTTTTAGGGAAGTGATGGCAAATACCCAGGGTCTAAATGAGTTGTGCACTAAGCAGACCAAGCGAAAGACTATCTTTGCACTGATTGCATTATAATACAGAGAGGATAATTTAATGAAAAGATGATGGTATTTCCCCAAGGGAAATGCCCCACTGTAGGAACAGTGGTGACAAAATATTCTGGATGTACCTGTCTCTCTCCATTAGCATGAACTCAGAGGTCTCTTTGAACCACACCCATCCCACAGCTCTGTAAGGAGTCCACAGTACTGGCTCAGGTTAGACACTTGGTCTGTAGACAGCACATCCCATGGCTAAATGACTTTGCTGAGCTCAAATGATGTCCCTGGCTGAATCATGAACTGGATCTCTGCTTTTCACCTCTTTCTAAGTCTATCCATCCCTCTCATCACCTGAGTTTTCCTGTTCGCCACAGTTTCTTAAAAATGAACAAAACTTAGCATTTAAAGCCATCTCCAAAGGGTGAAAGTCAGTCCCACACAAATGCTAGTACCATGGTTAAATGGCTTGCTGAACTTGTGCTAGTTCTGTTTTCATGGCTGACTTCCAACTCCAAAAGCTGAGCTCACATAGGTCTGTGTTTCTGCTCACAGTGCCAACACTTTGCCTTTTCCTTTTGTTCAAAACCACTGGAAAAGGAGGACTGTTTCTTCATCGGTTATTTGAAACCTTGGTGATTGTATTTTTCATTTCACAAGAGAATGGAGGGGGTGGAGTTTAGACATTGCCTATAGCAAACTAGCAGTATTTCACTACCTCTGCAATGACACAGTTTCCAAACATCCATAATCTGCTCAGGAAAGAACACACTGACTGTGAACTTTTTTTCTTCCAACATCATTTGCTAGCTTTGACCCTGGACCTTCCTCCTGGTTTAGGATATTGGCTGAAATCTTGCTGTTGAGATTAATATCTTTCTCTCTCTAACTGAACTCTGGAAGGGAAAACAAGGTTTGGCTTATAGGAAATTAAGAAAAGTTTTGCAAAGCACACAGAAACAATTAATGAGCCTTTTCTCTAAGCACAGCAGTGTCACTGAAATAGAGATGTATCATGCGATGACTTGCACTCATAGGATCAGGAAGCATGAAGCACTTTTTCTGTTGGAATCAGTTTTCCCATCTCTATGTTTTACTGGTTTGTCTGGGAGAGGAGAACAAGAGGCAGAAGCGATGTGTCTGTGGCCATGGAGTGACTCAGTTCCAGATCTAAGACTATGAATGCCCCTTCTTCTCTTAGCCTTCTGTCTCAGTCAAGGCCAAAGAATGTCCTCTAGGCTGCTGACAGTTCCTCAGCAGCTGAGTTCCAGTTTATTCCTATAGGCTTTTATGGCTACATTTTTCTAAGTATCATCAAGTTCTTTTTTTTTTTTTTTTTTTTTTTGATCTGACAAATCCAGCCTGACTTTTTTCTTTTCTTTTGTACAGTCTTTGTGGTTAATCTTTTGCCCACTGCAAAGTTGTTGCTCTGCAACTCTAGCAAGTCAGGGAACTCAGCAGCTGACTCTGCAAATATTGTTCTTAATCATTTTTTATGGGTTTTCATCCATAATGACAGCCAAAAAACCATGAGCAGGGATCCTGTTCCATCACATGCATTACCTTAGTTTGAATAGCTGGACAGAAAAAAAGCTATACACACATACACACACAAATCCTACAGCAAGGACTTAAGTGGCTGGAAGGGAAAGTCACTTTTTCACAGCAGCCTCCAACCAGAGAGCTTATGGCCAGCTGGTCAGCTGAATTCCCCTCTTTTAAATGACCCAATTTACTCCTATCACTTGTGAATCAGAGGCATCCTCCAGGATTTGGCAAGAGAAGGGGTGCAAGATTCTTGGTCCAATCCCATCTGATGAACCCATAGTCCATTCTTCGTAAGCCCCAGTCCAGCAAAGCCCTTAAGCACATGCAAAAACCCCCTTGACTTCAGTGGAATTTCTCACTGGCTTAACGCTGAGCATATGGCTGCGTTCATAGCACTGCCTCCGACGGCTCACTAGCATGCCCAGGACCTGATGAGCAGCTGACACATTCCACCCAGCAGCAGTTCTCCACTCTGAAAAAGGATTCCTGCACCCAGAGACTGGGAGATCCTTCAGCACAAGAAAAGCCTAACTGTTAATATATTTTTATGTATTTCTTGTCTTTGTGCCCAGTCTTCACCAATATATTGCTGTAAGAAAGGAAGGGAGAGGGAGAAAATTCTTGCTGAGTTTGCTTCTTATCAATCACTGAAAGAGGCTTCTAAGAGGAGAGGGAGTGTGAGGACCTGAGTAACACACATCTAAGTTGGTCCACTACATGCGAGAATCATAAGGGTGTTACATGAAGGAGGGAGAAAGAGACTTAACAGCTTGAGGAAAAGATATTGAGTTTAAAAAGAGCTGAGAGCAGGAAGGAATGTGACTGCAGGAAACTTGCCTGACAGGTGAGAAAATTCTGTCAACAGATGACAAATCCATACATTTCATGTATCCTTGCTCCTTTCTCTTAGGAGCAGCCATGCTTTTTCCAGCTGCTTTTCTTCACGCTTTTTCCTTAAGATGCTTGTGGCCCAAAAAAAGAACTTTGGGCAGAGATGTTCTCACCTGAGAGAGAGGCTTGTCCTTCTTCCTTCTCCCATGGCTGTGGTGGACATAGAAACACTGCACTTTGAAGGCCAGCTACAGAGATGCCTGAGGAAGCACTGTGTGGAAATTGCAAGTAGGATAGGATGGAAGGGGCAGGATTCAGAACTTGATATAGAGAAGAAGACTGAAGAGTGCTTACAGGAACACTTTATTTAAAATATTGGTCTGCCTACAATTTAAACCCATTTATGTTCTGTCACATTTCCACTTCCATCTCACCAATGCACTTACAAGGATCACGCTTAGAAGGATCTTTAGTAACCCAGAATAACAAGATTTGTTCAAATGTTTCCCATAGGAGAGAGCTGAACCTGGCCAACTTTTATTGATCTTTCACCTGTACCTGTGTCAGAGGACTTAGTAAAATACACTGACTTTGTGTTGCCTCTATTTGTTGACCTCAGTGGATTTCATTGCTACAGCTCTGCTGTCCAAGCCATGTGTGTTTTGGCAGAGGGTGAATAGCTTCAGAAACATTGACATTTGCTCCATGTTTCCTTAGCAGGGTTTGGAGTTCAAGGACAATCTTTACTTTTGGAAAGCTGTGGGGAGAAAGCTGTTGACTGAGACATAATGACTCAACAAACAAAAGGCTTGAGCTAGAAATGTTAGGTATACTGAATTCTTCCCCTGGCTAGAAGGGCTATGGTAATTTCAAAAAGGTAAGAAAGCAGGTAAATGTGTACAGCCCATCCCCACCTTCCTTCTATTTGCTTTGCAATATTCAAGTTTTAAGTATTTAAAGAACTTTCTGTAGCAAGAGCAGTCACCAGACTTGAATTCTTCTACGCCTTTCTGACTTCCCACTGACCAGTTCATCTAGAAACCACTTTTCCTTGTGAAAAAGCATCTGTCATTAGACAACACTGGCAAAGTGGTAACATGAAAATGGGGGAAGACCCCATTTTTACATGGTGCTTCCACAGACACAGGGAACTGACACATTGAACAAAAAGTACAAGACAAAGATAGGAAGCATTCCCATAATCACAGTTCTTCTAGACAAGTAGATACAACAGATGTCTTTATGTTATGACTTAAGCATCTTTAAGCAGTTAGCACCCCCCTAGAATTTTGGTTCTTATTCATCCATCCATCCATCCATCCATCCATCCATCCATCCATCCATCCATCCATCCGTCCATCCATCTACCAAAAATGCCATACTTTTTTCTCAGGTCCCACATAGGTGGTTCAGAGATCCACTCCTTATTATAAAGGACACTGAACAGGACTGAGCTACTGCTTGGGTAGATATCCATCGGAAATTTGTTTTTCAGATCCAATCTCAGAATGCTAAATTAAGACTTTCCAGCTGAAGACTGTGGTATATAAAATTTGACAATACAAAGGAGGTGTTTGCCCTGTGTAGGTTACTGGCTACAGCTCACATGATGGACTGAAAGTTGCTGAGAGAAGGTAGGTGTGACAGATTCTGCCATAAATTTGTGTCTGACTTGGCAAGAAAATAACTTTTTTTTTTCTGCAGTAAAAGGATATAAAAGAATATTTTTTCATAATCTCTGCACCAGGATGGAAATACATAGAAATAAATCCAAATGGAAATTGCCAGCTGGTCAGAGCTGACAAGGAAAATTTTGGAGGAGAAAAATGGTTGTGTTGGTTTTTCAATTCCTTATTTCTTCAAATAAAAGCAAGTTGAGAGTGTGCAATGGACTAGTAGAAGAGTCAGAAGTGTAATGTTGAGCTTCATAAGAATCCTCTTCTCTGGAAGGAATATTTTTATCTGTCCCACTTACAAAATGGATTAACCAGAAGTAACATAGAGTGCCTCCTGGTAAAAGATCTGAGACAAACATCCTTAGACTTAACGACTTAACCTTAGATTAGTCTCCCAGGAGAGAAAAACATACCAGTCCCATTTTCTAAAACATTCTAAACTAATCATGTAGCTGTGATAATTACTGATTTATCTTTTCAGTGGACAGAGAGAACAAGATGAGAAGATTTATAGTTTTACTACGTCTCCACTTTGATATCTGTAATTTCCTAAACATGGTACTCATGTTGAGTGTTCATCAAAGTAAATAATAATGCATTTTGAAATCATGTAGAAAAATGGATAAATGTTCCATGACCACAGGTCTTCAGGGGATGGCAGAAAGCAGCTTGTTTTCAAGGGCTAGCTACATATATTACAAGTTTAAATGATGCACAAGAGATTTACTTGGTGACTGCGGCTTTTTGTCTTAGCATCTGGTCATGACCAAGAATTCAGTATTCTCCGAATACTCGGTGTTCAGTATGGAGGATTTGTTTGTCAATTTCTTAGGTAAGCAAATTCTGTTCCATAAATTATGAATATCTCCAACTGTTTTAGAATACTAACACTTTTTGACTGTTTGGCTAGCCTGACATCAGTCTATGGGAAGCCTTATGAATTCTGCAAGTCTGTACTGTAAAACAAAAGAAAAATAAATGAGAAGTGACTATATTTCACTCCCATCACCATTTAATTTAAAAATTCACATTAGAAGGGGGAAGATCCTCTGGGTCCTTCACCTTTGATTATAGCATGAGGCTAGAGAACAAGAAAAGATTACATCTGCTTAAAGCTCAGGATGAAGTGTTGTGAAACAAATTCCGCTTCTAATTTCATCCCATGCATTTTAGCCGTAAATGGATTTAACTGAAGGAAAGTTTTACTTCATGGCCATCAAATATGACTGTCCCTAACCAATTTGAGATCTTTGTGGAGAACTTTTCCAAGAAAGGCTGAGCCTCCACAGCTCTCAGGGAAATCCTCAGCACTTCACCATACCAGCCCCTTTGCTATTTGGTGTCCACACAGACAGCAGCATTGCATTTCAGTGGCATGTACTTTTCCACAGGGAGAATCACAAGTAGCAGGTGCACACCAAGCTTATTAAGCTTGTATTCAAATCAGCACACAGATGCAAAACACAACACTGTTTTATTATTTACTAATTGTTATGCACATTCACATAATGGAGGGGAGAAAATCCTCTGTCTCTTTGGTGACTGATAAGCCATAAGAATAAGAAATGCAATCCAGATATTACCACCAAAGCAAGAAGAGTAAAATTCTGGAACAGATGGCCTGGAAAGTTTGTGAAATCTCCATCACTGGGGGATTTTGAGACCAGCCCTGGCAAAGGCTACTTTCAGTTGAGCTGCCATTGTCATGGGGAAGGTCAGTGCAATGAACTGCCTTTCAGGATCCCTCCCATCTGTTTACTGTGGCTCCAAAAGTTTCCTGTTCTTCGAAACATTTGAGATGTATTTGCACACAAGGCCTGCCATGCACTGAGGTGTTCCAGAGGCAAGCAGCACATAAAGTAAATGTTCTCTCAACAGATTGCCTTGTCTGCATCTCTGTGCCAAGCAGCTAGAAATGCTGAGGCACCCATGGGATGCTTTAATAAACACCCTGACCCAAATCTGGTTCAGAAACAGCCTATTTCTCCTGTAGAGCAGGATGAACAGGAGGACACCGTCAACCCCAGGACTGAGCTGCTAGGTAGAGACCTCCTGGGCCAGATGTGAAAGAAGAGCAGCTCTCCTGCTGCCCACACCACTGCTGGCAGCATTTCTCTCCAGCAGCAGCCTGCTGCCCTCCCTGCCTGGCCCCATCCATGCAGCCCCTCGAAGTTTCGAGCTCGACCCCAGGCTCCCCACGCAAGCAGAGAGGGGCATGTTCTGAAATGGCTCTTCACCGCTGGCTCCTTCATTCCAAGGCAGAGCTCAGGTCGCAGCGGACTCATTTGTTCGCCTCTGTTGAGACGAAGGGATGGAAGAGAGGAGATGGGACGGGAGTTACCCAAACTTTTTGTTTTCCGGCAGAGCAAGAGCACCCTCTGCAGCTGATTGCCCAGAGAACAAGCGGGCTGGGAACGGCAGGATGATGTGATGCCTCCGGAGAAGGACTCAGACCTGCTCAGCAGAGGCACGTGTCAACTTCCAGATGTCTCCATGGCCAGAGGGCCTGGAGTTCAGGGGAGGATGACAAACACTTTGGTTCATCACAATTCTGACCAGGAAAGGCATTTGTACCAATTTCAAGGGCTGAGAGCAGCCCAAGACTAGTCTGACTTTTCAGGTTCTGGAGTGTTTCCAAAGATAAGTGTTGGAGCATCCCAACGTGGGCTGTCCTACACCCAGAGTAGCAGGAAATCACAGGGTTATCTTGGATGTCATGAGACTTCACAGGAATGCAAAATAATCTTTCATTTTTTTAATTGGACTCTGGGTGCTTTTTTTTACTAACTTGGGCCTTTCTGCCTTGTTGCAGAAGTTAGAAATGTGTTTTCTTTCTCAGAAAGTGAAAGCAAAGAACCCTGTCTTATGAAGAACACACGATGCTCAAAGCTGCAGCTTCATGGTAAAAACCGAAAGCTATTAGGCTGAGAAATGATGAACACAGCCATTTGTCTCCCCCCAAACACTTCTCATCTTCTCTTAGGAATATAGTTTTATATCCTGCTTGCAATAAAAATTAAATTATTGAATCAAAAGTCCCTCCTCCATCTTTTATCTGACCCTAGAGACAGGAATTTATCTGCTACAGGTTCACAGATCCTCTGTTGATTGTTGACTGAAGAAAATATTGTGAATTTGACAGCCAGGGCCATACTTGATATCTGCAATAGCACAAGGATGTGAGGGAACCTATTGTGATGCAAAATACAGATCTCTGCTATTGGCAGGCCATCAAATCATATCCTCACCATAAAATTATCCACATTCATCACACAAGAGTATCCTAGCTCTGATGAGAGAGCTAAGGTTTTTTATGATCCTAGTGTAACCCTTTCTACAGCTTTTCCTGACAACAAGGGAGCATAGGGAAGTTAATAAACAGATTAGAGTCTGGTTTATTAATTAATTAGGGGTCAAATACAACCAGAAAAACCTGTTTATTTGAAAGTGAGGGCCAGGGGAGAGAGTTACATCATTAAATATTTTATTTTAATGATGCTGTAGATATGTATAACACACTACAATAGGAAAGGAGCAGAAGACTTTCTTGTTTCTGTTTAAAATACCTCACAGGACAGGTCTCCAAGAAGCTGATGTTCATTCTCCTGATTCAAATCTTGCTATTAAAGAAGGCTGAAAGGAAAATCTCCTGCAGAGCTTAAATCTCCTAGAGAGCTTAAATAATGTCGCCTTGGCAAGTATATTTATTGAAATGGCTTGGATTTTTCTGTTGAATTCCAAGAATTAAATTATTTGGGGTCAGTGAGAAAAGAAGAATGGACAACAAGTAGCTTTTGGCTTGGAGCAGAATTGATGTGTTTCTCTATTTTCAACAATAGAAGAGGTAAAACGGCATTTTCAGAACTCCAGCCCCTCACTATGAAAGGACCAAAGCCATTTTGACAGTTTTCAAAGACACTCATTCAAACACTAAACATCTCCATGATCCGCAACATGTCACTAGAGCACCAAAAAGAATTTGTGCTCCTTGCCAGTAAACACCAGCATCTCATTGTACCTGGTGACTTGTGCAAAAAGTGCCATAGACATTCTTGTGAAAATGTGTACCATCTCATATGTATTTCTAAGGGGAAAGCAGACTAATGAAATAATAACCAGAAAACCCATTCCTGTGGATTTTTAGAGCTAGAATTTGATCCAGTTTTTGCCTCTCATTGCAGTAGACAATTACAAATAGACAGACTGTCTCATCTCCTTAGTCAAAAGAAATATAAACTGAATTTTGCTTAAAGCTGGGACTCATTTGTCTTATTTTGAGATCTGAACTATATGATAATAACTATAAATGGCACAGCTGAACCCAGGGACTCCAACTTTTTAAATTCTGGAATCAGAACTGACTCATGAGTTGGCTGGTGTCATGTCCAAAACTATGAACAACCCTCGTTCTCTCACAGCTGAAAGAATAGGTTGACTTGAAATGGACCAGATTCATTAGGTTCCTCTGATTTTCCTCCTGCATATCAGCATTCTCCAACTGCTGGCATGTGTTCTCTCCCAGCTGTAGAACCTCTGCATCTGAGCATGTACTGAAAGGCCCCTATGACTCCTTTTTCACCTCGCCTCTACACATATTTTGCCCTCATGACAGGTCTTGGAAAGATGGAGTATGCAGCACAGTCTTAAAAGAGAGTCCTGTAGTAGTGCTGTGACACGTGCAAGCATCTGCAGAATATGGCAATATACCTCTAAATCCTCCTGAGGCCCCCTTCCTGTAGGTGTTCTTGCTGCTGTCCCACAGCAGTCCCCAGAAACACAGAAATCAATCCAGGAGGAACAGACAAGATGACCTGGGGGCAGTCTCCTGCTTGCTCAGGCAAAAGCACCAGATCTTCTGAAGGGACATAATGCCTCTTGCTACTGGGAGAGACAGGAGGCCTCTACCATTTGTGTACCCTGAGATTTTTTTTCAGTACTGCAGAAAGCCTGGAGCTGTTTTGTTCAAGCCAGGTTCATCAGTGCCCTGCCCATCTCTTGCACACACAGAGAGCTGCTTGTCCCTAGTTAGCATGCTATGCAACTTAACCCTTAAGCAGGTGCTCTGGTCATAAGCCCAAGCAGGACAAAGCCTCTCATCCCAACAGGGAGCAGCCCAGACAATCCAAGCAGAGAAAAGTGTCCCTCAAACCACAGGGATCTGATTGTTCTTTTTATTTAAACTCTGTGTTCTTTCTGCATAATACATCATTTTGCACTTAAAAATCCAATCCCTAGCCTTTCTTCTTGCAGGTAATTAGCTGGAAAAATGCCAATAGGTTCTACAGTCTTTTTCAAGGCACAAAAGGAGTTATGATATTCCTGATCCAGCTCTCTGTACCTCCTCATTAATCTTGACCAACGTACAGGGCAAGTTCTCTGCAAGGTATGCTTTAAATTCCTAATTTGGAGGTCATGCACTGGTGATGCTCTAGCCACCCTTAGGTGGAGGAGCAATTTCAAGGGAAGCCATAGAGTGCCAATGCCACCATCCTCTAGACAAGGTGAAACAGCAGTCCCAAATGCTCACCAACAAAATGCCACCTGCAGACACCAAGCATCCTCCATCTGAGTTTCAGCACTCGCCTTCAAAAAGGCCTGAGATTATGGCACTGCCTGTGCAGCCTCAGAGGTGGCTGCTGGGAGGACAGAAAGCAGCCTAAAATCATGGGTGGCCATGGTTAAACAGTAGCTACATAAGCTTCAGTTGTAACAAGAGGGGAGTTTAAACTGAAGAGAAATAGAGCCCTTCCAAAGGGAAAACATGACATTCCACCCATCTCTAGGCCGTGCCTAATTGACAAGGATAGTTAGGAATAATTACCTTCAATTTTCAAAAGGAAGAAAAACATGGAGGTTAAGAATTTTACCCAAGGGCACTTGTATTACATAGTGTTTCAAAGACCAGCATTTTGAGTTTGGACTCTAAAGCAAGCACTGATTTCAAAGCAGGGATTTGAAAGGCAAGAATCTTTACTAAACCAAAGAACATTACATCCCAGAAAACAAGTCCAGGCTTTCTCACTCCTGACAAATAGTACAATCCTTTGGGCCAACCAGATCTTCTCCAAGATGCCTAATGCTGGGCACAATTCAACAACTAGCATAGTTTAGTCTCCACTGCAAGTACAGGTGATAAATATTAAATAAATTCCTGTTTTACATTTAAATAATTCTGATAACTTTGAAGCAATAAATAGATCAATTAGAATTGCATTTTGCATGTCTGTGCTGTTAGAGAAGATGATTCCAGGCTAATGCCTGCTAATACTACTGGGCCATCAGTGTTTGAGCAGGATGCAATGTGGCTCAGATTCAGATTATATGTCTACCTCCTTACAGATGGTTTCTTTTATATGTCTACATCCAAACAGCAGCACTGGCAGCTCACTGCAGGCCCTGCTGTCCAAGAGCTAATGTGTCTCCTGGTCACTCAAGGCAAGAGATCTCTCTCTCACTCCAAAGCCAACATAAATGCTTCAAAATTTTGCCCTAATTTCCTTAATCAAACTGGTGATGTGTTTGGATATGATTTCTTCACTCTGAAGTCCCTCCTGTCATGGCCACATGCTCCTCATTTTGCATGACAGTTTTGCTTGCATAAACAATCCTTTGTACGTGCAAAATCTCGCATTTGTGCTTGCCAGTCAAGCAAGCCATTGTCCGCTCAGCCTGTCTTTGTGCCTGCAAAAATTCTAGGGCAAATGCAAAGGCTGAACAGAAGAGCCTTTGGGACTCCCAATTTTCTAACCAGCCAAAGCCAAATGCATTTCTAACTCACAATGGCCTCATTGCAGTCAATGCAAACACTCATCCACCCATCCATCCCAACACAAAGGCTGAAGCCCTGGCCCTCTCCAAGCTGATGGGAGCCCTGCCTCTGACTTCTGAGAGATGCCTGAACTTCCCTTGTGTGCGTTTGGGTTTTTTTCAATTCTCCCTTTAGCAGAAATGATGCTCCTCAGTTGCATATCCTCTGCCACTTGCAGCCATGGAAGCAGCCACATGACCCAAGTAATTAAGGCACCGAGTGGTTCGAGCAGCTCACTCCCACATTCTGTTTGGTCACAAAAGAGCAGTCATGGACCGCTTCGACCGAAAACAGACCTGAGCACAGAGACTCCATTGTCCCCAGGCCAGAAGAGATGGCTGCTGGGAAGAATTTGAAAGGCATAGGTTTCAGTATATATGTTGCTTTTCCATGAAACTATATACACTTTTGCAAATTATAAGCCATTTCCTGTCTATGTTCCAGCACTTTGGGCTCAAATTAAAATCTCCTTAAAATTGGACCAGCAGGAGGGGGAAGAAGGAGGAGGTGTTTGTTGGAGTTCTTGAGCAAATGGGAGGAATTTAAGGTCTTGTCCTCTGCAATTCCTCCCCTATAAAGGAATGTACTTCACCAGGTTGCCACATACTGAAATAAACTTGGCAGCAGTGAGAGAAGCAATGTTTTCCTTCAGGTTTTTAATGCTTTTGGCTTGGATTGCATTCTCATTGCTTCTTCCTAGTGCATTCTCCCGCCTTCCCATCCAGGTACCACTTAACACACTGGCCATTTTGCTGAGGGACACAGCAATAAAAGAAACCATTCCACCAGGCTATGATGTTTTCCTTCCCCTTTGCCACTGGCAACCAGCAGACCTCCAGGCACCGGCCAAGGGATAGGTAATGTTTTATATGCCCCTTGCATGGGTTTGCTTGCATACCAATTACAGCCTGGCATGCTTCTGCCCCCCGCCCCTCCCCCAAGGACTGAGAACATCTGGAAGCATTCACAGTCCAAGCACAGTCTGGCTCAAGTCCCAAACTGGAGGGAAAACAAACCAGGGAGCCCGGGAAGTCAGAGCAAGGTTCACTGAGGCACACCAAGGACATGCCTCTGATGTTTCTTCTCTTCTCTCTGCTGTGTAATAGGAGTGCTATGAAGTGAAGAGATCCACCTGTCTGCTGACTGCATGCTGTGCCCTTTTGGCATCTATCAGGCATAGTATCATCCATGCAATGGATCTCTCTCATGGACTACTTTCCTTCTGTCTTCAAGAAGGACTGTGTCCTGGTCTCAAACTCCAAATATTTCAAGACTTGATTTTTTCCAGCCTTCTGAAACTGGTCTCCTGTTTCCCAGGATAAGATTTGCCAGTGCATCCTGTGTGCCTTGAGAGAGCACTCAGCCCCACTGCAGCATGGAAAGGCACTCCGTCTCCCAGGGAAGGGCTGTTCTCTCTAACACCAGTGCTCAGTCAGGGCCCATTTTCAGGCACCTCTTTCAGCCAGTGGAAATAGTTCAGTACCTGCCAGAGGAAAATTCAGGCCATGCACTTCACACACGGACAGCATCCAGAGGCACTGGTCTGCCTTTGCTGACTTTGTTCTGGAAGGATGGGCACCACTTCCCAAACTGATGCTGCAGCAGGCAGAGAGCTCAGCTGGCTGAGACAGCACAGAGCTCAGCACAATCCATCCTACTTCTGAGGTGGGTTTTCTAGGTATGGTCAGTTCCATGCTGGCCTGGCTTGGTTAGTATTGTGTTCCAGATATCTGGTTAAAAAGCTGAAACTCAAAAAAGTGAGGAAACCAAAAAGAATGTCTTGGTGTAGAATAAAATATGGACTGGCCTTCACAATTTCTTCCTGATAGTTGTGTTCGTAATGAAAGATGATGCCATTGCAGAAACATGTATGGACCAAATATGTGCATGATTTATAGCCCAACATAAGTTCTCTATTCTGATTTTCATCCAACTTTATAGAAAGCAGGAACAGTCTTTCTAGGTATATCCTTGGAGGAAAATAGAGGGGAAAAAATGTGCAGAAATTTTTGGATTATTTTCTTTGGCTTCTGTTCTGTTCCACATAAACATGAAGGCAAAGAGATAAAGACAGGAAATAGGCCCTCACTATGTTGGTTTGCTGCTCTAATTGAAGTAGCAGAGACCCACAAGGCATGCAGCACAACTGAGGTCTGATTCCACCTCAGCTTTCTGGATTAAGTTCACCAGCAACAGACCATTCCTTCATTTGCAGATGGCTCTGAGTAAAGTACATATCAGAGGAATAGCAGCAGAATGTATGTCCTGATCTGGAGTAGGGAGAGGAGATGGATTTTGCAGGTCATGCTCCCAAAGGATGCTGGCCTTGCTTATTCCAAGTCTTGAGCAAGATCCTTAGCTTTTCAACATGGTGGGAAGAGCAATCTCTGTTTCTTTTAGTCATGGGAGTCAGGGGTGACTCTGCCAGCTCTGTTTGATCTTTGCTAATTTACCCAATTCTCCTCTTTCACACCTTTGTTCACACCTGAATATTGTTCCTTACTCTTTTGACATACCTGCAACTTAAAAGGTAGAGAAGATGGTTGCTATGATAAATCCCTCCAAGGATATAACCAAGGAAACAAACAGGAAATCTGGTGGGGAGAGCTTGGTGTATCAAGAATAAATGGGGTAAAAATTTCTCCACCAGGACACAGGTATTCTGGTAGACAAGCACATATATTCATTTCATACAATATAAATCAGAACTCAACTGTGGCTTCATATTTTGTGGGGCTAATTTCACGGCAATAGATAAGCTTGTATTCTGGAGACCAAGACAAGTCCATTTATAAGGTCAGGACAAGTAGGTACAGAACCAGCAAAAATACCATTTCCCTTCCTGCTTTCTCAGCTCACTTCAGCTCTGCTGCTAAGGTTAAACAACACAGAGAATAAAGAAATTCCTTCATTTTTTCCAACTTCAGCTGGAAGGCTCTCAGATCTGAACTCAGCTAAATAAGCCAATTTTCCCAAAGCTGAATTTTATAAAGCAGAAAAATTAATACAGAGAGCATAGTCATACAGAATGCATGCTGTCACTCCTCTATTCCATGGTGTGCCTTCTGCTGGAGAACACAGAGGTGCAGGGTGGACATGCAGAGCTCAAAGGAGTTCTCCTTCCTACTCATACACATACAATTGCCCTGGCAGGGTACATTTGTCAGCACAGGCCTGCTCTGTCCCCACTTCCATGCTGAAGGCAAAGGAGGCTGTAGCTGCAGTGGGCAATTTCAAGTTACCCAGCCCCTAGCTGCTCTTGGGGCCACCTTGCTTCTCTATTCCCCCTGTTAATGATCATCTCCTTGTGATGTGCTGTGCAGGTTCCCTTGCTTTGCAACTCATCACAACCTGATGTCTTAGTCAGTCCCAAAAGAGTTAATAGGTCTGCCCTATTGCTGTGGCATCTTTCCCTCCACACAAAGCAAAACACAAAAGCCTGTGTTGAGAGGTCTGTCAAAGACAGGTATATTTGTTAGGGTGCTCAGAAAAGGTACTGACAAAGCAAATTTTTGCCTAATGAGGGAAAGAAGGAGAGGGAGAAAAAAACCCTGGGGAATCCCCGTCCATTATAGTTTCATTATCTTTTCCACTTAAACAAGGTAACTTTTGGTACAGCATTTAGGATTTTTCTGATCAGGATGGTTAGCTGCTGTCTGAAATCAATGCACTTATGGTTTCCCTTTGGTCTTTTGGCAATGCTTCATATGCCAACCTCAAAGATAACCACAGTGGCTATTAAGTATGCAGCTGAATTTGGTCATACCCTTCTCCCACCTTCCAAGAGGTCCAGGGTAAAGCCTGGTCTGTGTAGGCTACAAATCCTCGAGATGTTTCAGTAGAGGCTGAAGGTGTGAGAGATTTAAGGTCCCTGTTCCAGGTCCCTGAACACACTAGAACTCCAGAGACCTAACCTTGGCCAGGGCAGGACTAATTACTGTTATATCTGGCAGCACAAGCTCTGTTAGTGGATGGGGAAATGGCCATCTCCAGAGACCAGTTTATCCAACCTTTCTTGCTTCATTCCTGAAAGGCAATGAACCCTTCTAGTCTAAAAAAGAAATAAACCTGTTCTCTATTCACTGATCCCAAGCTTTCCTATGCTAAGCATCACATGCTATACCCTCTTAATTTTATTTCAAAAAAACAAAGCAACAAAACACTAGTGGATTCAGATATTGACTTTATCTTAATCCTGATTCCCCAGAGTGGCAGGGCTCCTTTAACATACCTCTGTTTCCCTATGGAACAGGAACACAACTTGGACATATCAAGTTCCAACCCACAGGGAGGGTTTACGAGCCAGCCATAAGAGCCTGAAACACGACTCCAAGATGTGTCTTTGAGAATATTGCCACTGAAAGCTCCTCAACTGAAAATGCTTCATATAAAAACCTTAACTGGAACAGCCAAAGGATAATGCTGGTGTCTGAGTACAGACTGAGGAATCAGCACATTCATTTAAAATTCAGATGCCAGCACTAAGACACATATGGAAACAGGTTCTATCCCTTCTAATATATATGAGTATGGGGATCGAGTTCCTTGCAGGACCCAAGCCTCAGACAGACAGAAGATTTAGGCAATGGATGACCTTGAAAATGCTGCAGCATAAATCACCATGGAAATCCAGAAGGGTGGGTCTGTTTTCCCCATATGAATATTTAAAGAACACTCATTTTTTCTAAGTGATAGATGACAAGCAGGTGGCCTGAAAACTGGAAGTACTCTTGCCATTTGTTCTGGGAGATTTCTTCACAGGTTTTGCATTTACTTCTTTATCTACTTATTTATTTATTGGTGGCTTGCCATCTTATTCTCCAAGGCCAGGAGTTGGTTTTGGAAACTTTCCTGGAGAACAGTGCTCCTGCTCTGGGATTGCTTTCTAAGCCTGGTTTTGATTTTAAACAAGCAAGATCTGATTTCCCTGCTTTGCTCCAAGCTACCTTGCAGACCACGCTTTGGAGCTGACCCTCAGCACTCACTACATGGTTGGAGTGTGCTGATTTCATTAGTGCATGAATACAGCCAGATCTGATCAGCCCAAAGGACCCAATACCTTTTCTTTGACATTATGCAGTAACAGGTGCCCAGAGAAGAATATAAGGGCCAGGCAAGTGCACAGTGATACTTCCCTGCAGTGTTCTCCCACTCCCCAGTAAGACAGTGGCTCTGTGTTTAAAAGCACTTTATGTATTCAGTTAGTTTTTTTGAATCCATGCCATCTTTTTGCCCTTCCTAACCTCCTGTGGCAAGGAGCTCCTCAGGTTAATTTTTGGGAGTTTATATTTTTCTCCGTGCTTGTTTGTGTTCTACATGCTTTTCCAGCTTTTACAGATATTTATAAAATCTTCTCCTGGCCACCTTGCTTCCCAGCTGAAGAGTTCTAGTCTGTTTATTTCTCTTACAAAAGCTCTTCCCTGCTTCTGACCACCTCTGTCAAAGGGGTGTGAGACACAGGTGTGAAACCCCACCAGTCAGTCCCACCACCTGATGGGTCTGGGGATTGGGGCAAGGCTGTTCATACCTCTGCTGTGGCAGAGCTTGTACACACACATCTCTATCCAGCACAAATATGCCTACAAAGGACATTTTTTAAAACCTCAGTGGTTTTAAAACACAGATAGGTACTGGAAGGAAAACACAAGTCATAAAGCAGAGGGCAAGATACTTTCCTCAGATAACCTGGTGACTGCAAAGTCCATCGGCAGGGTAGGTTAAAGAAACAAATGCCTAAGATATATTATCCAAGCATTAATGGAGACATCCACCCAAGCCATTTCCGGGACCCAAGCAGAGGCTTAGGAGATGAACAGCTCTGGGAATACACTCTCCACTGGACAAAGCAGTACTGAGACAGGGCCTAGAGAGATACTGGCAGGGAGAAAAGGTTCCTGAGCCTCAGCCTACTGCGGTTTATTTCCTCCCACTCCTCATTAGCATGAATAATAATGAGGTAACACGAGGAGGGGGTGTTGCTGGCAAGGCTAGTGACAGTCCTAGTGAGTCTCTAAGGAGAGTGTATGCAATTATCTGAATGAAGTAAGACTAAAGCCAGAGATAACCAGTACTAATAAATGAGCAGAGATGAGATCAGGCTGATGTCATTCACCCCAGGCAAATTTTGAATCTCTCTTCAGGCGGAAGTTTCACTAACCAGCACAGTGGAAATAGGAAATTGAAAACAAGCCTCTGACCCATGAATTTCACCACTGAGTGCTAACACAATTGTCTCCCCAAAGCCAAGGAAAAGGTCAAGTGGGGGGGAAACATCAGGTTCCCTTTTATGTCAGTACTATCTTCTAGTTCCCAGCAGTGCTTTAACATGGTTGAGTGACTTCCAATGAGTCACTTCCCTTCAGCCCCCCCCTTCCAACTTTCCTCCACCTTATGTTAGATGTTGGGTTTGTGGGGGTAAGACACAAACCACTCTCCAGTGGTCAAATGGAACAGTCCAGATATTTGCCAAAGTTCCAGCAATTGTTCTAGCAATTTTTTTAAAGTGTTAAGCACCACTTGACAGCAACAGGAGTCAGAGAAACTCAACAAGCTTTTAAAGGAAAGCCAGAAAAGAAAATTGAGCTACTGCTGTCTTCTTTTTTTTCCCCAGTGGAAGCATATGTATAGAGAGAAGAGCTGCTGACTGGTGTCCCAGTGACTGACATGCAATCTCTTGGTGAAGCCATTGGCCATGGATGCACAAGGGAGCATTCTTGTGCATCGTTTCCGTTTTTTATCTCACCAGCTGTATTTATAGATTTGCAGAATGCTCTCTACAGCTTGGAAATGACTGCCTCATACAGCTCGCTCCATCTTCAAGATTTTTATGATGTGGACCCAATCCAACGTCTAGACCAATAATGACAGCTCACATCTCAGCCAAGCCTTTTCTTAATTGTCCACAGGGCTGGCAAGGAAATATAAACATTTGTAGAAACAGCGACATTACTAAAAAGACTTTGACCAGCTGGCATCTTTCCCTGCCAGTCCTGGGGCAGCTTCTTACTGTATATTTCCTAGAGCTCAATCCAGTCTGGTCTTAAAATAGCTCAAATTATGGTGGTTCCCTGAAAAACAGAAACTGTAATGGCCAGAGATTCACTTTCTGACTCTGTCCATTGGGGTAAAACTTTGATACTTCTTAACTCACTTAATGACCTCTCAACTTTTTTGACACAGTGGGACAGGGACAGGGTTTTGGGGTGTCTGCTGGGAAAGTTTCTCTCCCCCCATCCTTCTTCCACATTGATGGAGCCACAACTCACATGCTGGCACCCCAGAGCTGTGGGGTGTTCCAGTGTCAGCTGCAAAGTGCCCTGGTCCCATTTAGGATCTAAGGGTTCAACCACACTGCAAAAATATTGTCCCAACAGATGGCAGCTTGTATGGGAGGAAGTTTGGCTGTCCCACAATGGTATATGTCTATGCAATTCTTTCCTTAAACTGTATGCTGTTGTTCTGGACCCTCAGGATCTCCTGAAGAAGGCTATGTCCTTTGTTTGCAGCACAGATTTCTGTCATTTCTTTCCCCAGCCAGTTGTCCTTCCATTTCAGTGATCTTCTCATTCTTCCACAGTTTCTCTGGCTCACTTCCAAATTTTTTTGTCTGTTCTCCCATTTTGGCTATGTACTGTTGCCAAAAGCATGTCCAAGGCCAAGTGTTGTGGTACAGGTGTGACTGTACCATCAGTACTGACAAATCTTTCCTTAAATTTCTCCAAGACTGAGATCCCTGCAAAGATTGTCATGAAACCCTGAGACCATATGGTCTTGTGCCTTTGCATTCATCTCTGTATATCCACCTATTTTTGTCTTGCAGGAGACTGTAAATTGGCTGGCTTACTCTTAATTTTGCAGTTTCAATAGCAACAGGCAAAAAGAGAGAGGAGTGGGGAAGGGAATGAGTCTGGTTCCTCAGTGTTCCCTCCACATCAATGAACATTGGTAAAACAAAAACACAAACTGCTCATCTCTCTTTTACTTACAAGGAGGACCCCACCTCACCAGCCCAGACTTTGGGTACCCCATCCCAGCAGGATCTAAGCTTCACAAGTCAGACTTCAGTCTGACTCAAGCTATACTTTGTGGCATTAAATGACAGTTAAGTACTGAGCAAGCTTTATGAAAACTCCATGCAGAGAAAGAAGTTTCACCACAGCAACATTATCAGCAACAGATCGCTGACTCAGCTGCTGCAACACCTCATTTTCAATTTCACAAAAGCTGCAGGATCCAGACTCCAATGCTGGGGGGCCTGGGTCTTCAGAACTTGGTTGGGGCCTATGTCCCCTTGCAAATTATCCATTGAAGACACAAGCAAAGCTGTGGGCTGTCATGCGATATGAAGCATTTTACTGCAGATGGATTGGGGTTTTAAAATAATATGATACCATGCAATGAGCAGTTGGGAAACAGAGTTAGAGAGAGAGCCACTCCAAGCCTGCCCACTGGGAGACAGCGGCAGAGCCAAGAATTAAACCCATGGCTCCCAAGACCCAGACTAGCGGCTGAGCCACAGGATCATTCCTCTCCACTTCAGCAATTGCCCCAGCTGAGGGCCTGCAAGTTCCCTGCCATACCAGAACCCCACAGGCAGAGTAGATTTCCAAAACATCCCAACCAGAAAGACTGAAACAAGTCCTGCAGCACAGAAAGTGCTCTCACTGCCACCCGGGACAGTCTTTCTGTGCCACACTTGCTGGCAGAGCCCAAGGAAGCTGCAGTTGCTTCAGCCTTCCAAGTATCAGCTTTCTTTCTCAGATAGCAGGAACCCAGGCAGTCCAGTTTCCTTCATCCTGTACAAAGATTCTTCCCACACTACTGAAAAATGCAACCATCCCATTTCATCTGCACAGTAAGAGGAGCATACCAGCCCATCAGGCTGTCAATGTCAGAGTTTGGGAGGTGCAATGGGAAGTTGAAATGTGCAGTACCATGGATAGGAAAACATCAAGCTGGGCCAGTCCATCAAAAAGAGCTTCCAGGAGCAGTCACCACGTGTTCTCTTTGGTTCCAAATAGCCCTGATGAAAGACTCTAGTGCAATGGCAAGCACTCATTCTGAGGCTGAACTCCAGTGGAAATGGATTTTGAATATACCAGTGAGCACTATCCACTGTGCCCCAAGTCATCCAGGAACCTCACAGGAGCAAAAAAAAAAACCCAAAACACATAGCATCATGTCTAAATGAATGGTGCACAGGAAGACTATTTCCAGATATTTCTGATCTCCTGACCTTGAATTTGCAAGCAGAGTACTCTATTAATATCATTTTTATTTGGTGTAATAGCAGCAGAATTCCTTCATGTCTCTATTAGTCAAAGGATTGTGTCAGCTCTTCTAACCACATCATTGCACTAGGAATGTGTGCTCAGCTGGACATTCACCATAAATAAACTGTCTTTTGCCTAGTAACCATCTTTGTGAGAAAGCTTACTTTTTCTGCCTTTCCTTTCTGTTCAGAGATAATATAGACATAGATACATGCATGCAACCCTGTTAAAACCCACTTCCATGTGCGACCAACTATCATTGTTCAGTTGTTATTAGCAGCAAAGGGACTGAACCAGATGGACACATCACTTCACACTTGTGGTAATTACAACACTGCCCTGGCACACAAATGATAGAGTTTCTAATGTCCTCTGCTTCATCCTTCCCTAGAAGTCTAGGTCTTCCAGCTTGGAACACAGTGCTTTAGGCTAGTTGGGGCATTGGTACTATAGAAAGAAAATAGATGGGCATCTGGATGGTTGAAGATTTGCCAAGCCAACAAAAATAGCTGAGCAATACCACAGCCTAAGCCAAGAATGGATGACTACTAAATTTCTAAGAAACTCTTGTATTATCTGCCAGGTGTTCAGAGACCAGGTAAATGCAGCTTAATGTTGCAACTTTATCAACATACCAGACCTAGCATGGGTCTGCATTGCTCCCAAAAAAACCCACTCCCAGGATGGTAGGCCATCCTATGACCTGGATACTGGGACCTGCATCCAGCTTTTAGGTTGTTTGTTAGTTAACCCTAAACAATCTAAACAGGACACGAGATATAGCCTCCTCTCTCATTGACAGTGCTCTTCAACTTGGATAAAAACATCAAGGCTTCCCAGCTCCATAAATCCTTTCTGTTTGTAAGAACACATTAAGCAGATCATAAACTTCTCTAGGCACTGATTCCACACAAAAATTCTCACATTTGGAGCATGACATCAATTTGGCCCATTGGTCACATGAATTCCCAGGCCTGCATTTCTCCTCTTCTTTTTTCTTCTTGGTTTGCTGCTTACAGAAAACCCCACATTTCCTCCATTCCTTAAAGACTTCCTTACAGAGGGAACAAAAGCAAGGACAGAAGTGTTTCTCCCCCAAGGCTGAGGCAGCTCCAGAAGAGTAATATAGAATGGACAAGTTTGTTAAAGTGTGAGGAAAGAAAGAAAGACCACAATTGCTCTGGGAAAAACCTAGCATAGCTGTTCTTTGTGTGACATCAGTGTGCAGTCTACCCAGCCTAGGCAGGGCCTTCCTGCAGGAATGTTTCCTTGCTTGTCTGCCCACACCACGGACTGCATTCATAGATCATGGGTCACCTGCTTCTGAGGACACAAGACTGAGGTTTAGCAGGTCCATTTCTCACAAACCATTTTGAGGAATGTAAGCAAGACCCATTTCCACTTGTAAACTGTAGATGATATTTCTCTTCAGACTTTCTTTGCCTACTAGATTTGCTCCTCTGAAGGCAAGAGACATATAATCCCCACCACTTCTGACCTGCTCAGTCAGAACCACAAGGTAGCTCTTTACTCACAGTTTGGTAGGAAGATTTTGCTGGATGAAAATTTGAACTCAAAGCCCTGCACCTGCAGAAAAATTCTTGATTTGCTTTGGTATTTTGTTCCATGTCGGAAAAGCAAATTACAGACTAGATAAAAAGAACAGTGTCAGTTCTACTCTGTGTACACTCTTGGAAAAATAGAACACAGGTCTCCTACAAGTGCAACTCCATCTAAAGCAGCAGTGATATAGACTGTGAGTAGCTCTAATTCAACCAGAGCTCTTAAAGAAATGCTACAGTAAAAGCAGCAAAGTGGGACAGTCATTCCTAGAGCAACAGCAGGAAATTAAATTTGACACGTCTGTGGATATAAAATGCAAATTTTAAAAACTGTACACTCAGTTTTGGAATAATTTCATTGGAACTGCAGCAGATTTTCCATCCTTTGAAATCTTCAGAGGAATACTGAACCCATATTCAGATCACCTATTCTAGATGCTTCATTTAGTCATTGCACACACTATGCACTAAAGGGAAAAAAAAAAGAAGAAAAAAAAAAAAAAAAAGGCAAGAAATTCTGGTTGTCTTCTCTCCAGGGCTATAAGATCATTGGATACCTATGCAGTCAGGGAAGAGAGATAGTCATGACATGAAGTCAGTTTCCTGGAACTTCTGGCCTGCATTTTGTTGTGGCAGCCTTTCTCCATGACAGGTTTTGGCTTCACCTCAAACCAGTGAATTCAACAAATTAATCACCAGAGAAATTTCTACAGGATTTGGTTTATCTGCCACGTGTCAAGATTTATCTTTATAATTGTCTTTTCCAACCTAACTGTGCAGGGGCCTCTACTCAAATAGCCTTTGGGAAGAACCAAGGTTCTTGGATAGAGGTTTTCAGCTACAAAAATAGCAACTTGCTAAAAGTTTGTTAGGGGACTTTCTGCTAGAACAATAGCTTTGGTGTTTTTGTCAGCTAAGACAGAGTAAAGGAGAAAACAAGAACAGCCACTTTCCCCTTTGTGTGATGTGAGCTGTTATCCAACAGCTCCCTAACCTGTCCCCACTGGTGACCATCCCTCCACTCCATCCATGAACACCAAGACAGGAATAACCCAATCACCACTCGTATTCAGCAAAGAAGGGGTAAAGCAGGGTCAAGAGCACCTTGTAAACAGACTGAAAGTGTAACCTTTGCTTATAAATCATGAGTTCAGTCACAGAACATGCCTTTAATCCTGTAATTACATTCAGAACTCACTGTTTCAGTCAAGAAAATACTAGCTCCTATCCAAATGACACTGGGGATGACCTTAAATTATATGTTAGCTGCCTGAAATGGACACAGAGCTCCAGTGCTTCCAACATCCCATTCCTGGTCAGTGGAGCAGGAAGGGGGATGTGCCCGGCTGTGTCACCCTGAGTTCTGTGAGGCTCCCCTGTGGGGCCCTGCTTCCCACCAGCAGCTCCCTGAGAGAGGAAAACTGCCCACAGACACCAGGTTGGCTTTGCCCTTGTGGCTGACAGGAGACCAGATCCTCAGCAGCTTGGGAGCAGTCAGAACCTCAGCCACGGGTGACAGGGCAGGCATTACTGGTGGAACACAGTGTGCCTTCTTGCAGCTCTCCTCCTTTTGTGGACACAGCCTATCCCCACCATCCCTCAGGAATAAACAGTGGTCAGGAGCAGCGTGAGGGCAACCAGGCAGCTTCCTTTCCAATTCCAGCTCTTCTTCTGCACCAGCCTGTCCCTGCAAGCAGACTGAAGTCTCTCTCTAGTCACTGAATGACTGCAAGAGGCAACACAGCTCACCAGACCACCCTCAAGCTGGTGCCCTGTCGGAGTCACTGCCTCTGCCACTCAGCTCTTATTCAGAGATGAAAGACTGGGAACTTCAAGAATTTTCCACCACAGCAGAAATGTGGGCTGGTCATCTGCTACAAGAGCAACTTGTGCAGCCATGGTTTTCATTTATTCCCAAAGCATCAATAGTATCTCTTTTTAGTGAGCCCCAGGATTATTTTCATCCCTATTCACCTCTTCTCCATATCTGTTTCCTGCAGACAATGTGCACCAGCAGCTTAATGCCATGCACTTGGGAAAGATTTTCCAGCCTGATCATAAACCTTCCCCAGATACGCTTTCCTCCAGTAATTTCAGAGTCTCTCCAGGTAGATCAACAAGAAAAGAAAAATTATAAAAAAGGGGAATGGTGGCAGTACAACACCTGGCTCCCAGCTGCTCTGCCCTGGGATATTTGCTTGAGCTAAAACTTGCTGAATGTTTATCAGAGCTTTCAGTTTCCACTGGGAAATGGAGTTGCTTCTTTCTAGACCCATTAGTTTTAGGACATAACAATGTGCTGTTTCTGAGGCTTCTCAACTGGACAAATGAAGCACAGATCTAATATTTCCAAAGAGTGGCTGGCAAGATCCTACAATGAGCAGATGTTCTGCCAGCACCTCCTGAATTGCTGGAGTTTTTAAAGTAGTAAACAGGGTTATCACATTGCAGTGAACTCCAAGATCTCTCTGGACTGGATCCATTTTCCATCCCCTTCATGGGAGTGATCCAGGAGCTGGATGATTCATTAGCGGCGACTGGCCAGAGCACACAGCAGCAGCACATGTCCTGGGTTTTTGTGGGAGTCGTAGAGTGTTGTCCTCACTGCAGAAACATTGGTGTGAGTTTCACCTCATAGATGCCTCACTGCTATCCTTACTGAATCGTCACTTGGAAAATCTTGCCTTCCCCCTAAATTTGCATTGCTCAGCCTCTCAAGGACAGGAAATACCAAAGGCAAAGCTGGACCAGCAGGTCATGGTCTGCTAGTAGCACATCAAACAATAGAGTCTCAAATGTCAAATGAAAACATACACCCATGGTTCCCCTTTAAATTTTGTATCCTTCACACTGGGCAAGACATTCAAATATTCCCACCCATCTGCCAAAAAGCCTACATCTGCAGGGATGATGCAGGGTGGTGACCTGACCATCTGTCTGAGGTCAGATGAGATGCAGAGACTATCACTGTTCTACCCAGGGTCTGTAGGTAAGTGTTTCATTGTTTGTACCTGCAGGTACACCACAACAGCCCAGATGGAAAAGCAAGCTCTTGGCTCTTCTGCTTTGGAACTATTAAGGTCAGTAAGTAAGGACAGAGGGTAATACTGGTTGGTGATTGTTTAGAATTGGCTGTTGAAGTCATACTTCATATTCAAAACTGATGTTGAAAACACTTCTTGCAGTTGAGCCAGTTCATATCAATTTCTTGAGTCCTAACCTCTAACTCAGCGACTAGGAATTCACTCGCTTCCTCTTAGAAAGCTTGAGCACAGTAGTTCTGCAACGATCCTGATTTTCCAAATGTGTGATAATCTTACACTTCTGCTCACAGTCAAGTAATTTCTTGCTCAAAAAGTCTCCTTCAGCTTTAATAACCCATATCCCCAAATACACTCTTATTTTCTCCCTTCTCCATTGCAAAATGTTATCATCCAGACTAGACATGTGCCATTCCAGCAACACGTGGCTGATAGCTTTTAATGCTTGGCTCCCTCTCTTGGAGGAAGATTGCCCAGAGCTGATCTGTCCCCCAGTGCTAAGGAGGGATTGCAGTTAAGAAGTTTTTTTTCAGAGTTACACCCCAGCTTTTATAGGCCACAAATAATCAGTCTTGCCCAAAGCACCATAGAAATCTTCCATCTTATGCATGGGACACATGCCACTGACTTTTACTATTTGTCTGTAATTTCTTCTAAGCCCCTATACTCCCAGTGACAGTAAGGCAGATCTAACCAATTTAGTACAGTGAAGGGAAGAAAGAACTTCTTTACTTGAGGGTCTTCCTCCTGTTACTGCTGCTACCTCAGAATGCATTTGAGCAGGTTAAGCTGACCTCCCTTAACACCCTGTGCTGCTCAGATAATACCACAGCTCCATAACAATTTAGATTGTTAAACTTTGGCTGCCATGGTAAGGCAGGACCATTGTAGAACTGATTTATGGGACCAAATGGACGTGGCGTGGTTGAATTTGCCTTCAGAAATCACAGCTTTTCCACAAGATCTCCTCCTCTCCCCTCAAGGTCTGCAGTGAGATTTTAGCAGAACAGATAACTCCAGGACGACAGGAAGTGGACCTCACATTATGGGGTTTTTCTGCTATGCAATTTGGGGAAGGCTGAACCGAGGAAAAGGAGAGCTCAGACTCCATGCACTGACAGGAGTGGAAAATTGGCTGCAGAGCAAGAACTGTCAGATAATTCTCAATGGAATTCTTTCTAAGCAGGAAGGAAGTTGCTTATGGAATACCACAAGGATTAGCACTGGGCCTGCACAGCTTTTAATTATTTATATTGTATAAATTAGAGCTTGGGAGCAATTGGAGTGGAAAAAAAACTATTTACCTGGCAAGCCAACTCTTCTTCCTCCAAACCAAGTTTTGCTCTATTTCATGCCTACTCTACATTCTTTCTCCCTTTCAGACCTCTACTCTCCATCATTACCCAATTTTTTTTCCTCCTTTTTACCTTCTTTTGCTCCAAGATTGTATGACATGATGCTATGCTCCAATACAATCTGTAGATATCGCAACTCCACCAGCTTGTGAACTCAAAAGGAGGCACAGTCAAGGCTGCACTGAAATTTTGACATTTAACCTGTTCATTGCCAATCATTAGTGATATGCAATTACTTAGAGCCTTGCTGCAGTAGGTCACTGTGCCCTCCTACAGCAGGAGAGCTTTTCCCCCCAAGATCCAAGGAGCCATGAGCCAGGTGTAGGCAGGAATATTACATTGCTGCAGATCTCTCTATCCCAAGTTCTGCTCTAATTATGCATGAGATTGGTACCCCTGAGCATGACAAAGTCCATACAGGAGTTTTAGTGACTTGTGGCCTGGACAGCCTAAAGGGCTACGCTCACCCACTCCAATGGGTATGGAACTGGAAACAAATCTGGGGTCTGCTATATGTGATGCCCAATCTACCAATGACCAACATTTTGGCTGAGTGCGATATCCAGGCTAAGTGGGACCAAACCCAGGATGCAGATTATTTTCAGACTTGCAATGCAAGCAATTTCTGCTGCAGTGACACCTGGGAGGTGACAGAAGACAACCTCACTTCATGCCACCATCACTGCCATAGTGTTGATTCCAAGCTGTGCAGAAGGATATCAACACTTCCAAGGGGCATTTTTATTTCCATTCCCACTGACATGGGGGTTGGGGACCTGTTCTTTAATTAAAAGAAATGACAGGGAACTGGCAGCCCCTTGGCTTTCCAGAGGTGGGACCTGTCCCGCTTCAATTGGTCAGCTGTCTGATGAAATTGAGGCTGAACATGAGCCCTGCAGAGCCTGATTTCTACCTTTCACTCTCTCAGCTGAGGCACTATCACTATTCAGGGATGAAACCAACACAATCTGCAGCTTCACAGGGTAAGCCTGCAATTGGGAGAAGTCAGGAGTCATGAATTTTGCAGTGAAAAGGAACCATCTGAGCACCCATTTGATTCATCTCTTTTCCAACAAAGCCTTTTTTTTCTTAAGAGCTGAACTAGAACACATGAGAAAAGGATACACAGCCTCAATTTACAGACATATGAACTGCTTTCTTCAGATAAGACTAAAGAAATAAATGTTCAACCTGGGAATAACTCCATCAGCTCCTACACAGTCAGACTAAGTCTGAATCTGATTCACAGATTCTGTTTCAGAAGAAAACAAACAAATTAACTCCAAAAAGGTCAAACAGCCAAAGAAAGTGAGAGGAGTGGAATGGGAAACCCAGTCAGTGGTTTCCCTCATGTCCTGAACTTCTCATAGGCCTGAACCCTGAACCAAAAACGTAAGCACAGACATTTTTCATTACAACAGAGGTATTTCAAAGCACTGGGAACTTTGGCAGTTGAGCCTAATTCTGCCCATACAGCCCCCAACAGGAGCCAAAGAAGATCAGTTTCATTGCTAAGGTGGCTAACTAGGATCAGATGAGGACTGAGGCTTGGGGTTGCTCGTCCCTGTGCTCTACAGTCACTAATCCAGCAGCAAGGCAGGTAGAAAGTTATGGGGTGCAAATGGATGTTCCCTTCAGACTGACCTTTCCTGGGAAAAGAAAATTCATTGAGGCAAAAGTTTTTCTGGCACTGGTTGCATTCTCATCCAATGAAATATTGGCATTTCCACTCACAGGAATGAAGATTTCCATCTCAAACCAATGTGATATCCTTTCTCTGACAACAGCCAAAACTTAATGCCTCAGAGGAAAGCAATAAACTGCTACAACACACTGGGCCAATTCTGTGTGGCTAAAAGGAGCAGAGGATTGGGCTAATTCCTTCCTGGCTTCCAGGATGATCTCTGCTGATGCCTGAGAACTCATTACTTCCCTCCTTCTCTTGCATGACTGCAAGCACATCTGCATCTGCACTTCACTGTGTTGCAAGCCACCACATTTCTGAAATTTCTGGTGTCTGCTCTCCATCCTGCATGCAATGCAATCCCCTGCTGCCATGATCAGCTGCACCAGCCAAATCCCTTGTGTAATCACTGAGGAGGGAAAACAAGCACCCCATGTGTCTATGCAGACACAGATTAAACAAAAATCTCCACGTCTTTGCTCCGCTTGGACAACAACCATATCACCTCCAAGTCCACAGGAGGGTTGTACAGTCATCTCAGATGGCAATGCTCACTCTGTGCCATGCAGTCACAGGCCATAGCCAGGACTTTTCTGGTTTTGTCTGTCACCTCCTGTTACCATGACTTCCTAAGAAACATGACTGGTGTGATGCATGTCTGCTCTGCCATGTGTAATTTTTAACCCAGTTGGTTTCTTGCAACCAACTTCCATAACAGGAGCTCAGGGTGATAGCTAAACACCAACATTTAAGATTGTCTGTCTAAAACTGAATCCTACTCTTATAAGAGAAATGTGATTAGCCACCAGAGCATCTACATGAGACACCACATGCTCTTTGAAGGGCCTCAGCCATGGGACAAGTGTCAGCAAGAACCTTCTGAGAAAGCAAAATGAGCCAGATGTAAGACAGATCTTTGCAGGCACTTTGGTGCCCATTATCCTGCCCTGTCTCCTTCCAACAAAAAGCAAAGCAACCTCTTAGAAACAAGAAGATGAGGCAGAGTGGCAGAAGCAGCAGTAGCACCAGAGCATACTCAAACAGCATGAAAGAGGAGCCATGCATGGGAAGACACAACCTACCCTCCAGTGGCTCAGCCCCTGGGCTACATAGAGCAAGGACAAAGAGCCTCCTTACAGTGAAGTCAAGCTGCAGTGGAAAATCTTTGGCTAGGAAAGGAAAAATCTTTTGCGTGGAGGCGTAATTACATGCATGATGCATCCTTTCTGAGGAACATTGAAGAGGGCAAAGTGTTTCCATTGAAACAATAACAGAAAGGGAAAGTTTCCATGACCCTGTTCTCAGGATAAACAGAAGGATGGGTGACAAGGGCTCATAGTCTATTGTTTGCTGACAACTTTGCTTTGTATTTCTGAAACCAACCAATCAAGAACCCAGAGGGCTGCCAGACTGCCTGCAAACCCCACCTTCTCATCCCTCCTATTTTACAAAGTGCCTTTTATTTTTAACATTATTCCCTAAATGAATAGGCTTATGCAATCTCACTCATTCTCCATCTGCCCCCCCTTAGCAGCTCTGAAACCCATAGGCCCTTTCCACTGAGTTTGCTCAAAGGGAAGAGGTCCCAAGATAGAAAGCTACTGTTAGACTTGTGAAAAGGATTTAGAGAGAGGATACAGTCTGTATTAGGGATCTGCGTGTATTAGGATCTCACAGTAGGGTGAGAGATGAACTCAGCCATATCAATGGCTGAGTGCACCATCACTACAGGTGCACCATCACTCACTACTCCACATTTAGGCTCTAAGGCCAGGCTGCCCAAGGGCCACAGCCTTGATCAAGGATTAGCAAGAGCTGATTATGCACCAAGACAAAATCAAACCCCACTTCCTACAGCATCAAAGATGCTGTCCCCCTCTGAGCCCAGACACTGCTGGGCTTGAAGATGGCTCTGGGAACACAAGAAAGCACCCGTGGGAACACTAGAAAGCAACAAAGCTTTGCTGGAGTAAAACAGCTAACAGAACCTCACCAGCAGCCACAGGCAGAATGTAAATTCAGTGCCAAAGAAGTCACAGAGAGACTGGAGACTTCATCTTGAGCATCCCGACTGCTCTGCTAGGGCTGTTGTTGTGCTCCCTTGGAGGATAGAAAGGGACCTATGCCTCCTTACAAAGAGTCTGGCAGAAGCTGGTAAACGACTTTGGGTGGCCTCACTCTTTGAGAGGCGATCATCTCCAGCAGAGCAGAATCAAAGGCCTTACAAAGCGTTGTATGGGTGTTGTGCTCTAGGGTGTGTCTCTGGTACAAGTCCCTGGAGAAGAGAAATAAGGACTCTTCACTGAGTTTCTGACCTGACCCCTAGGAAACTGTTCATAGAAACGTTCCTCACAGCCTGGTTTAGTGTTCTTGTACCTCGGGGCTGCATCTGGTGGTCTCTGTCTCTTTGACCGGGTGACAGTTTCCCTCTCTTCCCAGAAGGAAGATACAATTATGCAATGTTTCCATCATCACAGAAGAGGAAAATGAGAACCTGCCCCATGGATCTATGGCATAGCTGGACTCAGAGCCACTCAGACAGAGGTCTCACCCTGGTAGCAACAACTTGCCAGCCCCTCCATTCCTTATTTTTCTAGCAGAGCCCTCTGACTCCCATTGCTCCTGCAGCTGGAATGCTCAGGTCCCAGGAACACTGGGATTGACACCAGTAGATTTGTTGCAGCCTCCCTCATTTTGCAAGACTGTTTCAGGCACTCTTGTTTCCCTGGGGGACATTACTGATGTGCCCAAACAGAATCACCAGCAGAGACCAAGTTTCTCAGGCTGCCCACCCCCTGTTGCAGCAGCAAGAAACCAAATGAACAAGCCTTGGCTTCAGGGAAGGGGATGAGCCCATCAGCTGTCTCACACTACCATGGGAGTACAAAGCTGAGCAACCCTGCCCTTTTCTCTGCACCCACCAAGGAGTGGGTGCTGTGGGCATGAAGCATCTCTGTGCTTCAGAGGAGCCTGAACCTATCCTGGAAAAGGGTACCCCCAGTTGGGCGGCATCCCAATGTTTCCTCCACTCCTGTCTCTCTGCCAGCCAGACTCCACCTCCCTAGCTGTCACTTTGTCATGTGTCTTCTCATTCCCGGCTGTGCTGAGGCTCCTCTATCCACCATCAGGCAGCGGAGCTCACCACAAATTGCTGACTCCCTGTGTCTGCAGAAACATGCTCCATCATTGTGGAGTGGATGAGAAGAGGTCTTCAGCTCTTTGCCAAACACACACACCCTCCAACTCTGATTGTTTTCCCTGCAAGTCTGCCACGGCTCCAAGGAAAGCTCCTTGAACCCACAGAGCAGCTACTGGCTCAGACAACACAGCTCCAGGGCCCTAAGCCCAGCTGTGGCTCTGTGCCCCAGCCCCTGCACTCACACACATTTTCCACTTCACACAGATGCTGCTCAGCTAAGCAGAGGCCAGACTGCAGGAGTCAGCAAACCTCCAAAGGGGAGGCCAGGAAGGAAGAAGACTCAGGGGCAGGCAGCTATTTGCTATGGGGCACTCAGCCCCTCTGCCCTGAGCATCCCCCTCAGCAAGGAGCAGCACTGCCTGACAGGGTGCCTGCACAGGAGGCACCTTTCACTGTCTTCCTGATGGTGTAATTTCAAGAACAAACTTCTATCTGCAGCCACTTTACCTCCCCACTCTTGTTGCAGAGCAAATTTCAATCATCAACAGTATTTACATTTCCTTCTCTTTCCCTAGGAGATGTCTGCAACCTGCTGAAACTTATCAGCTCTTTCCTAGAACTTCAGGTACCTGTTGGCCTCCCTAAGATGGAGAAGACCAGATTTTTGCTCCTGTGTCACCAAACAGATGTGAAAAGGTTCACTGCTTGGAGCTTTTCTTCTCTTCTGTCTCCTCAAAAAATGGCACTGGAATTGAGGCTGAGGGCAGATGCTTCAGCTGAGACCCTTGGAAAGACAAAATAACCATTAGCCTTCAAGTACTGTTATGGAGAAACACCGTGCCCACTATTCTTCCAGAGGTTACCTAGGAAGGTCATATCAGATGTTTATCCTACTTGATAGACTAAAACTGAGCAGCCTCAGTGACTCCAGATTCTCTCCTCTCCTAGAAAGGAACAGGTAAAATATCTTGTCTGTGAGTGTGACATGGCTAGGGAAGCTCTCAACAGATCTATGTTTTTAATGTGCTCACAGCTCCCTTCAAAACAGATAAAATTCAAAATCTGGTATCTCACCCAAAGCCACTGAAGCTTTTTATATTATATTGCTGCCAAGTCCAGCCCAAGGTAGTCAAGACTAGTGTTAAGTAGCCCTTTTCCAGGTGGATTCACACCTTAGCTTTTCCTTCCTGCATTGTTGTGTCTTTTACAGTTGTTCACGCTCCAGCATGGCCATTGCTCCAAGCTAAATCAGCAAAGGCTGGGTTTCTCTAGTTAAGCACCTAACAACTTGGACTCTGTGCTGAGATCTGAGAAGTAAATGTACAGTGACCACCTGAACCTCACTCCTTTGTGTGACCAAGTACATTGTACTTAAACTCCCAATAACCCCTTACAGGTTCTTTTGTACTTCTTTTGGTTTATACCCTACACATGGGCTTTTTGGTGCCTCCCTGTGTCTACTCATGAGAAATCTAAAGTACAGAACTGCCATGAAAACAGGGTTGAGTCTGGTGCAAGAGGAAGATTTATTTGGCTGGAGTTGTCTGAGTGAGCTTCAAATACAAGTAAGGTTGTGAATGCCCCTCAAATCTCAATGTCATTTACCAGCATGCCTTCCCCTCCAGTCCAATGAGTGGACACTCTGAGTTTGCAACTGCTTGGAGGTGACTGGGTAAATATAAAAAATACTCCCCCCCAAAAAAAAAAAACCCTAAACAACTAAGCAAATAAAATTTTGAAACACGGTGTCATTTAGCCAGCACAGTCACAGTCTCAGTATAAGCTCCACCAAAGGGCAACCAAGAATCTGGGAAGGAAAGCAGAACTTGATCTCATCTGCAATTTCATAGAGCCTCTGACATTAACAGGAAAAATTAAATCCCCAGACAGGCAAGAGGTGAAAGTCCTACATTGTTTTGTCCAGTGTTTGCTGAAGCCTCTAAAAGTAGGACAGAAAAAACCACCATTTTGAGTCCTGACAACAGACTTTTTTACAAGAGGGTGTTTTTTCCTTTATTGGACTGAGCACCAGTAATGGGAAACACAATTCATGTTGATCTTCACTGGGAAGGCCATGGAATGAGTGCTTGGCTGGCTGGAGGACTGACACAGATCATAAAGGTGAACACAGGAACCCACGTGTCTCACACTGAGATAGGAAGCAGGAAAGTTCTGTTCACCTGCAGCTGTCATCAGGCCGCATTTCCCAATCTCCTCTTCACACATCCTCTCCCTGCTCAGATGAGTAAGCAATTGTATGTGGAATTACCATAACTCAGCTCTCAGAAATGAGATGAGCTACCTGTGCTGTCCAGGACCTAGCCTGGTAAATAAGGAGTAAAGCAGCACAAAAAACAGGTTTCTGCCCTCTTCTCACTTGGGCACATAACTCACCTTGGTGCCCCCACTTAAGAAGTGCAGAAAATCTGCACTTACATCCCACTCCTGACAGACAAATACATCAAGGGGTTTACATATTCTCTCAGCGATTCCTCATGGCTTATCACCATCAAAATGTCTGCCATGTGTCTGGGCTCTCAGACATCCTCTGCAGTATGACCACATGGTGCTGCCCAGGGGATTTAGAGGCACCATTCCAAAGCAAATGCTTGCTTGGCTTCATAACAGTATCTTTGCAAGACAAATCACACTGCTCCCTGCCTTCCCCATCCAAGAGCAGCATTTATAATCAAAGCTTTTATTTTGCAAAGCAGAGTTGCACCCTGACCTCAGAGGGAAGGAAGAAGATGCTTTCTCTCTCCTGGAAGGAGGTCTGTTCCCAGTCTCAGTCTGGAATAGCATGGATGAGTTCAGCAGGGGCAGAATCCAGTGCTGAGAGGAACTATCCCTTCGACACAGCCCATTTGAGGTTTGGGGTGAGGAACAGTGGTGGGAAGGAATTAAACACCATAAAAATGTAAAAGGAGTGCTAAAGACACACACTGCCATTTAAATAGGTCGGCATGATTAAAACCTGATGTGTTGTAAGATCTTATGGGCATCTCATTAAAAACCTATTACTTAAAAAACACAGCTTAGATGGGAATGTTGTTAAAGGGCAACTTAAAATAAAACTGACCATCTGGTCCTCATTAGGCAATTGTCTATAACCGCCATGTTATTATAAAATCCACTGTGTGCTCCACATCTGCTTATCTCTGCTCTCCCTGCCTGCCCCTAAAAGGGCAACACCGGCTCAGACTGAGAGTTTGAAAGGAGCATGATCTGGGGGAGATGGAGGGGGTCTATGCTGGTGTAGGATTTCTAGGTGATAGTGATCAGCTCTTCCCACATTACAGGTCTGTCCATACCCTCCTTATTATTTTATTTATCTCCCTGCCTTCTATCAATCTCTGCATGGTATTTCTGTTGCAGTATCCACATTTTTTTTCTGTCTCCCAGTGTAAACCACCCAGGTTTCCATCTCACCCTACTTTCAGCTTTGGCCAGTGCTCACAGCATACGTAAAGCATACTCAGTTAGAGGGCCCCATTCAACCAGGAACTCTGGGTTCTTTCACCCCAACCCACAACAGCATGATCCTAAGACCCATGCCCTATGGTGCAGCCCCAGACCACCCACACTGCAAAAGCAGGGAGTGGATCAGCATCAGAAGAGGAACATGAAAGACAAGAACCCACCTCCAATTAATGATAGACTGATAAGTCAAACATTTCCTGGAGGTGTTGCACTCTGACATGGTGTTTAGAGACCAAGCACTGACTCCACCAGACATTCCTTGTCCCAAGGCAGCTCTGGTGGAATAACATACCAAACCTGCATGTAGAACTATCAAGAGTTTTTGTGAAAAATATTACAGGAAATCCTGTTTTAACACAGGAAATAATACAAGTATGCTAATACTTTCTACACGGAAAACAAAAATAATCAACACACAAAATTTAAAAAAAAAAAAAAGAAAAAAAAGAGAGAGTTATGACTAGACTTTGTGCTTGCTAGTGGTAGATTTTAGGATGAAGGGGCTTTGTAGGAACAGCTGAAGGACTATCCACCCAAAGAAGGTGTCCCCAGAGAAGCTTGTCCTCTGGACTATGCCCAGCAGCAGGGCCACATGCTGATCACCAAGTATAACAACAACCACCAGAGAAGGCAACCAATTAATCAGTCTTGAGTTCATACAAAGAACTCAGTCAGGAACAACTAATAGGCAAAAGGTGAGCTACAATCCACATCAGAGGACAGATATGGGATACAAGTTACCTGGAATATAAGTTCAGCCTGTCCAGAAGGCAGGATCAAAAGCAAGACTACAGCCAAGCACACTCACAACACAGGAAACAACTAAATACCCTGGGATAACTGAAATTGTGCTCCTGGGGTGGGGGTTGAGGGTGTGGGTGGAGGTCCCAGGAGAAGTTAATTAATGAATGCCTACTAGTACACTGAGGGAGCTGCCAGAAGAGCTTCTGTACCAAGGGAGGCCAGAGACAGGGGTATTGTGAGTGGAGGAATTATTTCAGAAAAAGAGTAAAGCATTGAGTCTGCACTGGAACAACTCACAAAATCATTTCCTTCATCTCAGCATCATCTCCAAGCACTCCAGCTAGACCTGTAAGAGACAACCACTTGCCTGACTCATCATTACTATACTTTGTCTGACCATCCCCACAGAACCCAGGTAGCATGCTGAAGAGTGGGGCCACACTTCCATGGTGCAGTACATTAGTCCATCCAGCATACACAGGATCAAACCAATGGGGACTCCTCCTTTTCTGGACCTTGAACTCCGGAAGCAGAGACAGGGCCATTTTAAATGTCTAAATCATCTTTCCTGATCCAATGATGGGGCTTTCTCCAAGAGGCAAGGTTCAGAGGAACCATTTCCCAGACTTAGCACTTTCTATACAAAGCACAGGCAGCTCTGACCAGGAGGAACAAGCAGGTAGTCCAGAGACATGGCATGTGAGCTTGGACGCCCTAGGAAACACTGCCTGACAATCCTACTTGCAGTGGTGGAGAGGCAGGTTTCCAAAAGAGACCCAACACCACCAAAAGGTTTTTTTCTTGCTTAGAGAGGAAGGAAGGAGAAGGATGGAAACAGACATTTGTTGAGTAGGGAATGATTGCAGGAACAACATCCCTACTCCATCTTTTTTAGAGGGACTGGACGCACAAAACAGATTTTGCTGGAGTTTTTGTCTTGCCTCCCCAGGGAAGGAGACAGTGACTTGCAGTTTGCTCCAAGTATTCACCCTGACACCGTACTCTGTGTTTACCACCAAGGTACACCTCCTGTCCCCAGGCTCTGGAAAGCAGGGTCAGATGCTGTTTCAGGAACACGGGGGCATGTGTGTGTGTGTGTGCTTGTTTGTTTGTTTGTTTGTTTGTCATTTGGATGTTGTGAAGGCTGCTTGGTTTGTTTGTTTGTTTCTTAAATCTCCCAGGGGAAGTTTCTGGCAGAAAGCACCTCCTGAGTGAGCTTGGATCAGGGTGTGCTTTGGCTGGGAACTGAGGAGATCTGCGTATGAAGAAACAAGAGGTGAAGAGGAGACGTATGAGGCCAGAGGGCTAAGGATTTGGCTTTGCTATGTAATGTGCTCATCAGGCAGGGACAAAAACAAACAGAAAATCAGAAACAAGCTTTGCCCACAACACAGCTCAAACCTCAGCAAAAGCCATTGGAAATATTTTCATTTCAATTTTTTGCCACTATTGGGCCTCCTTGTGTGTTTTATGTGACAGGAGCTACTCTGGTTCCTATTGAGATCAGTGGGAAGCAGCCTACTTTAGGCTGGGCACTATGAACCCCCTGCTTTGAGAGAGATTGAGAGATGTTAACGCAGCCTAACATCACAGAGACCTTGGGTTTCTCTTGGAGTTGCATCCAAGGCAATTAGAATTCTCTACAGAAGCACCTGTCAGCCAGCCTTACCTCTGCTACTTGTTGGACCATTTCTGCAGGGACTTTTCCTGCAAAGATATCACCAAGCTCAAAAATATGCCTGATGGGGAAATCTCCAGACAGAAGAGGGTGAGCCAGAGGGTTGACTCATTGCTGTCACAACAGCCAGCTGTGCTGATCTGCAGTTTTCATGCAGGCTGGGTCTGCAAGCCACCTCAGCTGACCATGTCATTGGTTTCAGAGTAGTTGGACATGTGGAAAATAGACCTACCTTTCCTGTTCACTGTTTCCCTTGGGATGAACGAATATTGCACAGATCACTACAAAAAATCTTTCTAACGAGATGCCAGGTCCCATCTGCTCTGGGAGAAATCACACTCCTGCATTCAAAAAATGCTGATGGAAGTAACAGATGATGTACTAATGATCCTTGGGGCTTTTAGACAGGTTTACTTAGAAAACCAGGCATGTGAGATCACATTGTCTTTTAGTGTGCCAATACATTTGTCTGGGTCCTTCCTAATAGTTTTTTAACTCACAGGTCAGTTTTAAGAAAATATAACAGAAGTTTTAGTCTCCAAAATAGAAGCTTCCTCTATTTTTTTTCGAAAATGATTGACCAACTGGAAGAAAAAAAGAGAAGAGTATAGGTCAAATAACAACACCTAGTGCTGCATGAGCTCAACCCTTTACAGGGCTTCAGAGAATCCACAGAGATGTTCACCTTAAAGTTGCATTAGACACAGAGCTACCTCAGTTTTCCCACTCACACAATGATTTAGGACAAATTCAGGCTTCAGGTATTCCATAAATGGGTGTCCTTGCTCCCTTTATCATACTATTCAGGTCAGGACAGAATGTCCTGACACAAGCACATATGTGTGTGCGCTTGTTGGTATGGACTGTGCTCTGTATAGTGAGGAAAGACACAGGAAGTGAATGGAAGCTGCAAACCCCAGTGCCCAAGGGATCAACATGGTGTAGATTTCTGTAGCTGGTGCTAACACAGGAACACTAAAGCACAACTGTCCTGGTAGCACCTGGCACCACCACATGCCTGGGGAGGTACCAGGGCACTGATGCCAAACAAAATTCTTTGCTTGTTTTTAAAACGGACTCAATCCTCTCCCCTTCCCAACATCCCTCTTTCCACTGATCACATCACTGTTTCGGAGGACAGGTGTCTGCAGTTTTCCCTCCAGAGGCTGATGCAAGAGGAGATCCACCAGAGTTAGCATGTAGCCGTATCCAGTGAGGATTAATCTCCTCGCCCCACCTGCTGTGTCTCATCACACACCCGATACTCTTCATGTATTAATGTCTTGAATGCCACCTCTGCTACTTTATCCTGGGTTTCCTTGCCCAGCTATGCACAAAAAGACTTTTCCTTCCCTGATCTCCTTCTGGACCTAGCACAAATACGTGAAAAGAAAGGGAGGATGGTGAGATAGTTGTTTTCTTTTTCCTTTTCTTTGTTTTTCTGTATCATCTAAAGGTTTCAGTGGTGAAAGATGCTCTGTCAGTGTGTGCTGTGGGTGTAGTGTGGGGTTAGCTGTGAACAGACGGCAAGTTGTGGTCACTGTCCCTGGCTAGCTGGGAATTGGACATCTTCTATCATATTTATTGGTCACACATATTTTGTCACCTCCCCCTTTCTATTTACCCATTGTCCAGCTGCTGTCTCTCGTCTTTTAGATCTCTGGGACATGGAGATCCAATTAAGATGATTATAGCCATGTATGAGCCTTCAGCTGCCTCCTAGCATACATATTTGTAATGGTGTTTACATGTTCATTTCCATTCAAAGGCATTGTCAAACTTGACTTCTTATGTTGATATACATAAGCAGAACGTCAGAGATCTACCCAAGATTCAGCAGCCCTAGGAAAATGGATTTAAGGAACTGTAAAGTACAGATTCACACCCCAGGCAGTGAGGTGCTCTGAGATATTCTGGGCCCATTCAAAGTGTCTGATGATTAATGGATCAGCCTGCAGACTGATTTCTGAAAACCCTCTGAGCCTTTGTTAAATTATTCTTATAACATTATACATCAAAACCAGTTAAGCAAATTCCTAGAGCAACTCGAAGAAAAGACTCATTTAGCCTTCTATGAAAACTATAAATAAAGTATAAAAAGCATATTGCGTATTATTTCCCTTTAGACCCAAACAATGAACAAAATGAGGGACATTTTATGATTATTTACATTTGAAAATTTGATTACACAAGTGCAATATATTCTTGAAGATATCTTGTAAACAATTTTTTGAATGTTTACATCTGAAGTTCTTTTTTAAATTCTAGTTTCCTTTAATAACAGTGGTAACAGTAGCATTCCATTTTATTACTGAAAATTCCCTAAATAAGTTCCCTATATTCCTGTGAATCTTCTTTTTAGAAAACCTTATATCTTTCTTTGCTTTGCATGTTATATCCTCACTGAACTGGTAATTCAGAAGTTGTCTCAATTTTAACTCACTTTCTCTATTCCATTTCTACAGAAAAAAAAATTTAAAAAACCCTGAATTTATGTTTGGAGGTTCTTTAAACCTGGACAGGCTTAGCTGCCTGAGGAATCCATAAGAGCTTTGAAGCAACAGATATGACAAAATCACAAGGGTGCTGGTAGTCCTTTCATCCATGTTTTCTCACAGAAGACCAAATTCTTCTGAAATGAACACAAGCATCAGGGAAAAAAACACAGCTGAGAATCTGGTAGGAGTTCACCTGCCAACATAGTTATAAAGAAGTAAGGGTATGTGAGCTGCATCTTTCACTCTGCTCAACATACCATCTGAAGCTGGAAGACTTTCCCCCAAGGCAGTCTTCTGGCATACCCAGGTCCCCTCATGGCCAAGGAATGTAGACTGAACCTCTTGAGGGCTGAGGTGCAAGACACCTGAGGTACAGGAAGCCTGCAGTCAGGAGATCATAATAGCTGTCCAAGCAGGTATTCCACTCCATAGCTGGGAAAAAAAACTGAACAGAGTGTGATGCTGGATCCAGGGCAATCCAGAGACATCTGGGTTAAAATATACAGAGGTATTTATCTCTGGCTGTCTTCCCATTAATATTTCACATCATCAGTATGACCCAAGGACAGGTGATGCTAAACTTCCACCTCTTCAAATACCACCTCTTGTAATACAAGCAAGAAACAAAGCAGGTGACCTGCTAACAGCCACAGAAGCACCTCAGCCTGAATGTGTCTGAGCACTCAGGAGCCATGTGAGCATCTGTAGGAAGAATCCAGCAGCAGAAAGCTATTTAAGAAAAGTGCAGCAATGAAAAATGCTCAGGTGCATTGCAACCTGAAGGAAAGGAAGAGTACCTGGAGGAAGAGACAAGCACTCTTATTCCACACCACTGAAGGGTACAAGTCCCTCAGCCTAGACCCAGATTATTCTTGCAAGCTTACTTTGGATATTTTGTGGGTGCAAGGACAGTCAGCATTTGGCCATACATGAGCCAAATGGAAATTCAGCTGTGCAGGAGCAGCCAGAAGTTATCTGTGTCTGTGCTGCTTTTGCTGTGTGCAGACAACCTGCTCACCGTATCCCTGCAGCTTCTTCTCTCCATCCTGGGAGAGTGGAGGAGAAGGCGGAGATGTTTGTTTCTCCCAGTCATGCTTTGGAAGCTGTACTGTGCCCGTGCACAGCACTCCCCTTCCCTTCTGCCAGCCCCTCCCCAGGGTTGCTCCTGGTGGCCACAATAAGAGGTTAGTCAGCCTATTTCAATTAGTGGCAAACCGTGTGGCGTGACTCCAGGGCCTCCATATGTTCATAAGTATATGCAACCACACTTTCCTTGACGCATTCCTCATTCCAGGGAAAGGCCGCATCTCCACAGCTTGCTGGCACAAGTCACACAGGCAACTGCAGAAGAGATGGGATAATAAATACACACTCACATATATACACACACATATACGTAGGAAAACTTGGCACCCTCCCACCCTCTCCCGTGTTGACTGCCACATGGTCCCCATCAATTTTTGTCAGAGCCAGCAAGCCAGCCAACCGCTCACAGATGCTGACAAAGCAATTTCAACAGCTGAGGGACTTCTCTGCTTTCCTCTTCCAACACGTAGGATTTGAGTTGATTTTTTTTTAAAGTCATCTGCTCCTGGGAGACATTCCCCAGCCCATGGCATTGCCATCTTCCTGGGTGCTCTTTGGCTAGAGTGCCCCTCTCTGCATCTGAGGGCCAGTAGGTTCCACTTTTCACCCTGTGTGGAGAGGGGGTCTGAAAGCAAAGAGGTCATAACATGCTATCTCTACTATCTCAAGCATCCCCAAAGGAGAATGAAAATCTCCCAATCCAGTTGCTGACATTTCCCCACATATTGGCTGCAGGAGCACAGGTTCTGTCTGCTCCTCCTCCCTGAACACAGTTGCCACCTTCAGGGGGCTTAGAGAGTTAAGGACAAATCTCAAGATGTCCTCTTGTAAGGAGCTCGTTCTTCCATGTCATATTTTCAGGGCTCTCTGCAGGTGACTGTGAGTTTGTGTCTAGAGTCAAAGTCAGGCCTGAATTAATGAAGACCTCCAAAAAGATACATTTCAGCAAGTTTGCTAATACTTAATGGCACAACACTTAACACACACTAGCAATGGCCCCTAGGCTTAGGCAAACGGCAGGAACTGTCCTCAAGAGAAAGGGATACAGAAATACTTGGCAGAGGAAACAGAAAGCAGTGGTGGCAGAATGAGGCTTTTAATCTCAGTGAAATCCTGGTCCCACTGAAGCCCTGACAAAATCTCTCATGGTTGCTTACTTAGACCCTGTCCTGGGGAAGCTCAAGAACATCAGCCTTATTTCATGTAGGCTGGCATTTTCAAAACCTTGAGAAGAGACATTTTTGTGTCCAAAACCTCAAAGTTCTCACTTATCACCTGTGCAAACCCCTCATATCTGGCTGTTCTTGCCCAGCTCAGTCCTACCCCAGGTCAGGAAAAGGGTCCGTCACTGAAATGTGGTTCAGCACAGGCAGAAAGCCCCTGGTGAGGCGCTGTCATCCACCCAGCTCTTCTCAACACAGCTGTGGGGCTGCATGTTACAGACAGGAACGCGCTGCTTGTTCAGGTGCCCAGAAACATCTGTGCAGACAGTGAAACTGACAGGCACACAGTGGGAAACAGAGGGAGAGCAGAACTGGAAGGACTGGGAAATGACTGAAGTAAACTGTTTCAGAAAGCAAAGTCCATCAAGTCTTTACAACTGGGGTGCACATGCAGGTTCGGCAAAACTATCCAGCTAGCACAGGAGAACTCATTTTTCCTCCACCGCAGCCTTGTGTCAGTAATGGACAACACAACTGAAACCTCTCTCTTCATTGCTTACTGTCAGGTCATGTCAGTCTTTGCCATGCAATCAAAGAAACCACACTGCTCAAGCAGCCCCATTTTTCAGAGCTGGAGGCAGCAGAAACAAGGAGATACTTGAGAAAATAATGAAGTTCAATGGGCAGCTCAAGCCTAGATGGGGTCAGGGCAGTTAGGAGGAAGTGCTCTGACCACAAGCACACACTGCCTGTCACATCCACCAAAAGACACATCGTCTGACATGAACAGGGATGTCATTAGCTGTTCAGGCCCTGAAAACCATCCAAAGTTGATGAAACTTTTCCAAACCACTATCCTGGGCACAAGATGCATCATCAGAGGATTTCCCTGTTCCTGTATTATCGTGCTCAATTCTATGCGTTATGGTATTTCTATCCCTCTCTCAGAAACTCCAGGTGCTGATCACAAGTGATGGCAGGAGAAGGGGCAAGGATAACTGTCATCTTGGAGCTTGAGACTACAAGCATTGGGAACAGGGCTAGGCAGCCTGGTCTCACATAGCAAAATATCACCATGTCCAAGGATGCACAAAGTGAAAGATGCTAAGGTGCTGGGATAAGCTGAGGAATTATAAACCCTCACAACACTGCGTTTTGTTCAGTGTTCTGTCTGGGACTAGAGTGGGACACAGAAACTTCTCCATGGCAGGGAGAGGGAGTACAACTGGAAAAGCAGCTGAAACGTGAAAGCTGTGAAGACTGTCAATCTACAGGACTTAGGCAGCTTCCCCAAGCTCTCTGATGGACTGCCCACCGCAACTACAGCTGTGTCATCAAGCCAAAATCAGGTGTATCAACTGTGATTTGAGATGGATGAGCAGGGCAGAGGAATCTGACAAGAATCTGACCCAGAGAGTCCTGGCAAGTGACCATGGGAAGTACTGTTTCGTCTGGCAGCTGGCAATGAGATCCATGCTAGATGAAACTTACTGCTCCTATCATGGTTCAGGATTTCCAGTCCTCTTCCTGTGCATGGATTCTGCACTGGAAATGAAAGAGAGAGATCCCAGATTAACCAAACAAGTCTTCCAAGGAAGATAAAATGATGATATGATGTGGAACCTGTCCCCTGTGTCTCACTCTTTTCTTTCTTATTCCTGCCTGCACATCTGGGAAGATCAGAAAAATAGCACAGGAAACTGGAGGAAGTTTTAAAGAAAACACAATTGTTCTCAGATTCAACCTAAATGTTTAGGGAACTCGCTCTGTCCCATATTTCCAGATGACCACTGACTTCAAGAGCTTACTGCTGCCTCAATGCCTGGGGTGAATCCCCACTGCTGCTCGGCAGGTTAACAGTGGACACATGGTCCAAGAAAGCATGGATGTGGGACTTTTACTTCTATTGGTCCAAGTCCTTCTCCAATCAGAAATACTTGCATCCTTCTGGATCACAACTGACAGCAGCAAATATCATCTGCAAGGAGGGAGGCAACACAGAAGGAATAATTTGATTTCTGAACTTTGCCAAACTGCTCTAAGGCTAATTGTCCCTACATCTGCCTAGGTCAGAACTAAAGCTCATTATCAGTTTGAAATCTTACTTACTGGCCATGCCTGGGTGGCTGGAGCCATCTGCAGACCAGGGGCATGCAGATATTTGGAAAGACATCCAAGCAGAGCTCAGAGAGAGATCTTGAGTTTCACTGTTGGTTGAATAAAATGAGCTGATTTTGCCAGTTGTCAGGCAGCAATCACAGCACTGATGAATGACAGAATAAGCCAAATTCCTTCTGCAGCCAAATTCCATGACACCTCCACAAAGTTGACTTACACCATCCACCACGACATCTGCTGATGTCCACGGGAAGGGGAGAGGGTGTAGCTCTCCATCCCACCCTGGGTTATTTTTACAGCTGGGAAAGGAGGTGGTGAACCTGGATGAGAGGGTTGGAGACTTAGTTCTAAGGCAGCTCACAAAAGCTGTGAAATGAGAGCCAGAGCTTAGAAGGCCCCAGATCCCCAGATCAGCAACTTCAAATGTGTCACTGGCAATGAACCCAGAAGGGCCGTACCCCCCAGAAAGGAATTTCCCTGGTTCTGCCTAAGCAGACAAATAAAATCTCCCAGCAAAGTACCTGTCTCCCACTGGTGTAGAAAGTTGAAACAGATGCCTAGAACACAGAAGCATCTCCAGGTGTCCTGAAGGACACAACTTCAGGGGGTAAAGGCGAGATACAGGGACATAGAGACCACCTCTGACATGTAAAACTTTTGACTTCACTGACACAAGACTTTTGGAAAAGACCCAACCAAGCAAAGACAATAAAGCTGTACTGATTCACATCAGATGAAGAGGGGTCTCTTGAAAATCAATTCCAGGTGAGTTGTGTGGAGCTGCCCAGGAGCTGTTTGCCAGTTTCTCTCTCTCTCTCCATTCCCTGTTGCCAAAATACATTGAAGTGAAGATTCACAGGCAGCACAGAATGGTTCCCTTAGGGGGAGTCATTCCACACATGCCTTCCCAATAAGCGGAGTGACAGTGTTTAGAAACCAAATTGGTCATCGTTGGCAATTGTAGAAACAGACAAAAATAGCAGAAAGAAAATTTCACAATTTCCTGCATATTTTTCCTGATTATTCCACAAAAAATGTTGGGTTATCCAAAAGAGAAGAATGGCTTAAACAAGCAAAACATCAGTAATCACCTGCTTTGCTAAGTGTTTGTAAATAACATAAGCTGGTTTTCTTAGCCAAATGTCATTCCTTTCCACAACCAACACTCCCTTCTCCCAGTTACTCATTGTGACTAATGGGAGGGGAAAGAGATTGTTGTCCTTTTTTCTCCCCAGTGGATTTTTACCAAAAAACTTTTATTTTAGTTGGAACACACTCTCCTCGCCTCCTCTTTGCCCCCCAGGATGGGTGACACCATCCTGTCTGCGGCACGAAATCCTCTGGCTTTGGTCACTTAAATATTCTGCAAAAGTAGAAGATAGTATCTAAGTCCCCAATGGCAAACTGGGAGTGGTGATACAAGACCTCTAAGTTTATAACACTTCTCTAAGATGGCCAAGGTTTCTCAGTACATCCTTCATCAAATTCTCAGTTCTGCTAATTAAGCTAGCAAATTCTTGTTGGAGGGGACAACTGTTTATGTTGGGGGTTTTTTTGGGGGTTTTTTTTTGGGGGGGGGGGGGTGGGGGGGGTTGTAGATCTTGCCAGTAGAGTCCTCAGAATAAGAAAAGAAAAACCCTCTGAATCACTGCCCAGAAACTCAATTCCAAAAGCCTCCTCCCAACCTCTGTTTACAAAATTATAAGCTTTCTTTGTCCTAACCATTTTCCTGTTACAATAATATTCTTCATTTTCTATCTGACTTTTTTTTGGTGCATGGAAAATGTGATTTCATAGTGAAAGGATTTCTTATGAATCAATACAGCAAAGAGAACACAGAGATGTTTGCAGTAAATCACTCTCAAAGTAGAGACACATCGAAAATGAGTTACAAGAAAAACTAGATAATCCCAAGCCGTTTCCAGATGAGAGAAGGTTATATTTTCCATCCATTCCAGTGTATCTGGGTTTTGTGTCACAAAACATGCTGGTATTTATTTAGTGTATTTTTAATTTGTACTGTAGAGTTATGATTATATGAAATGAGTTTCCAAAAATGACAAATATTGGCCTGATTCAGGTAACAAATGGAAGAATTGAGATACTGAGCTCAAACCAGCTGAGGCTTAGCCCCTATGCAGGTTAAGAGCCAAGTCGAGCAGCAGAATGTTGATTTCCATCCCCTGAGATTCCCTCCACTTCTGTGACAATAATGACAAGGGGGAGGTCCAATTCTCCAGTGCTTTGCCATTTCTTCCACCCACTTCCCTGTGGCTAGCAGGGATGACATTTGGAGGTTGGCCTCTCCCCTTCAGTGAAGTGGAGTATGTCATCATCTCTTCGGAGAAGGCTTGGCAGGACTGAATGCCCAGCAACTTGAGGAAGCCCTGGATCACTGACTTCTTGGAAGCACTGGGCAGGGATCAGCCTGTCTGAGCCATGCATCAAACTGGGTGTTAGGTACCAAGCTATTCTAAAGGAGAGACATCTGAGAGCCATTTAGAGAGAATCCCTGGCTGAGGGAGGCTGAGTCACATCCTCCTAGTGGTTCACTCAGGCAGTGACCTAAAACTTAGACAGGTAAATAAGGGAACTACATTCCCCTTCCAAAAACACCCTGCAACCTGAAAATATGGTGAAAAATCATGGAACTGTGGTTCATCAACACTGCTGGAGTATAGCATCCTGCAAAGCAACTTAGAAACCTGTAACTCTGGTAGATACAACCCCAGACATGAAACCAAACAAGCAGCCTATGAAGAAACAAAAGGAAAACCAGACTCTTTAAACTGAGTCTAACTGTGGGCAGACAGTATAGGAAAGCTCCTGTGCAGAGAGTTGGGGGGTAAAATGTTCTATAAAGGGGAGAGAGATCTTGAATTTTAAAAACTGGTGAGGAAGATGATTGTGGTGTTCACATAAATAAAGCAGTGTGGGTCTAGGCTGCCTATGGCAGTAGCCCGTCTCCATCCAGGTTGGAAGGTGGCTGGGTGCTGGCCCAAGAAGTCACTTGCACTCTTGCTGGTGTTTTCTGCCTCGTTGCACTTTAATTTCTGGCTCCAACAGAGCACTGCAGCTCTGCTAGTCATGTCTCACGTGAAGTTTAGATAAAGTGCCAAGAAAAAGAGCTGGGGTCACACGAGCCAGCTAGACAGGAGGATGAGGAGGGTAGTACAAAAGATGGTTTGGGGAGTAGTTGATGTAGCAAAGCTCCCCTCCTTCATTATCCAGTTAATACAACATTCACAAAAAACCTATTGCTGGCTGTTCACAGTTATGTTGAACTGGAGAAGGACTACAAATATTATATATAGATGCTCCACAGGATTAAGCAGAGGAGGGGCTGGATCTTCATTAGAGCCCTTGGCTGTTCCCCTGTTCTGAATTCCTAATCCTAATCACACTGACAGGGGGTGGGACCCAGAGCCGATGGTTATAAAAGTTTCATGCTCAATGAAATATCCTGAGGGCATGACCAGGTCCTGAGCTGCTGCAGGTCACTGAGCAATGGAGGAGCACACCCTTTTCCATGAGGTCGGGCGCAACAGTCTTTGCCTTTACGATGGCTGGGTCTGCCTCTGAGGCTGCCAGCGTTCTGTGTGACCTGCTGCCTGCTGCTATTTTTTTTTTTTTTCCAGGAAAAGCTGGCATTCTGGCAATTCCAGCCTGCTCCTGCCCTTAAAGACCTGACTTTTTTTCTAGTGTGTCAAATAAATACACCGGTCTATAAGAGGAGCAGCACCAAGCCTGGAAAGCTGGCCCCGGGCCGGCAGAAATGCCTACAGGAGAGGAAGTGTTGGTCACATAGACATGCACACGCACACACGCACATACACAAAGCTCCATCAGCCAAGCTGTTTGCAGTCATCTTTGGATTGCTGCTCCCTTCTCCTGCTTCCAGCGACCCCATCGGTGGGGACCGGCCGACCTCTAGTGGAATGAAACTCACAGTGCTGGCAAGGAGGAGAAGGGAAGGAGCCTGCATCAGAGCACAGCAACTCCTGCGTGCATGGGAGAGCATCTGGGAGACCAGAGGAAAGCAGCCACAAAAGCTCAGGTTTCTAGCATCACCTTGGGGCTTGTGTCACCAAACCCTTCAGCATCTCCACCACAGATGTTCCCCAAGGACTAGTGGCTCAGAGAGACCATTTGGTTAAAAGGAGGTTGAGAGAGAGAGAAGAAATGGGACAGCAGGACACTGACTTCAGAGGGGGCTTGTGAGACCAGGAGGATTATATTTAGGGTCCCTGAGTTCACACCCCTTGCTCTGTACAGTCTTTTTTTTCCCCTCGTGCAGCAGTTTCTGACTCGTCTAAAGAGGGGGTGTCTCCCTAGCTCTCAGCAGTGTGAAGAGGAGGAATGAGCAACAGAGCTCTGAGAAAGCTCACAGCCAAGCATTTCCTCTGTCTAGAAGGTATTTAGGATCTCCCTCTGAGAGGGGCTGAGGCTGGAGCTGGGGGTCCTTGGGAATGAAGGACAGCCATTGCTTTGCTGAGGCAGAGAGCAGCCTGATGGGGCAAGGCTGAGGTTTCTCTCACGTGGAAGTGTGAGCTATAAAGACGTGTGAAACCCTATCTCCAGTGCTATCCGTATCAAAGATTTCAAGGGGGCTGCTTTAAAATAGGACTTTGGCACAGGTTCCTGCTTCTCCTCACGTCTTACTGAGCGGCACTCTGCCAAAATGTCAGCTTGGCTGCTCCACATGTCCCAGATATCCCAGGCATGTCCTACAAACCTTTCCGGTGCTCCCAGGGAGATCGCTGCCTCCACAAACAGCCTCTTCTCACAGCTGTGGAGGGTCCCAGTGGCCCCTGAGCACCATTTCCCCAGCTGAGGAGCAAGACGACCATCTTCCCTGAAGTGCCAAGGGCTGAGAACATACATTAAAAGGTCTCTAAAAACAGCACTAAGCAAATTTTCCACAGGGACTCACTTTTTCCCTCCCACCCCGAGTGAGCACAAGTGAGGCATCTCCTAAGGACCCCCAAAGTACCACAGTGAAACCCTAGAGGGACCATAGAGACCCCTGTCATGTCCTGAGATCAATTCAAGCTGTCTCAAAGGGAGAATAACCATAATGATTTTCTCCCATTCCACCCAGGGTTTCCTCTTTGTTTTTGCCCTTTTCAACCTAGTGTATTGCAAAATCCAAGCCCAGAGAGGGAGCCCACAAGAGCAGAAGCCTTTCAAGATTACTCCAAGGCTAGTGGGTGGGTGTTTTCCCCTTGCTTTCCCAGCTAGAGGAGCAGGCAAGATGGATTCAACAAAAATACTCAGCAGCACTGGAAAAACTGAGATCCCAGCAAAGCCAAAGGCTTTTCCTAGGCATCTCTTATTTAGGAGAGTGCTCTCACACAGCTGTCCCACAGTCAGCCAAGACAACGAGGTACCTCAGCAATAAACCACTCTTCTCTCCCCCCAATCCTCTTGAGTAGTGCAGTGCATCCCAGTAGAGCCAGGGCCGAGGTCACTGCTGCACTCTGCTGTGATTCAACACAATCTCCCCTCCCACATGCTGTTTTCATTAGAGCCTGGATCTTCTGGCAAGGGCACTATGCACAGTCATGAGAAGCTGCTCACTGGTGGCTTGTTTGATCCAGTTGTTGGAGGCTTAAAACAATGAGCTTGCAAATATTTCATTCCTCCCCCGCACGCTTGCTTGCTTGCTTGCTTGCTTGCTTGCTTCTTACTTTCTTTCTATTTTTTACTTTTTTTTTTCTTTTTTTTTTTTTTTTTTTTTTTGAGGCAAGAAAGGAGTGGTACATAGAAGATTGCACTGGATTTTGGGTTTAGGAGGGATGAGGGAAAAGAGGTCAGAAAAGTCTTTCCTGTTGTGAATACACATGCATGTGAGCAGACTTGTGTGTGTTTCATTCCTGCACTCTCCCAGCTGTCCAGCACCAAACTGCACACATTTGTGGCCCTGACACAAGCAGGAAAGCTCAGAGCAGGACCCTTTGTCACCACTGCTAGAAAGATCCCCCATGCTAAAGCCACACCACAGTCACAGTGTCATCAGGACAGAGACACATTCCTCTGTGCTTTCACTCTGGCAGGCCCAGACATGGAGAGGAAGAAGCCTGGAATCCAAAAGGATAACCCCCATTTTGTGACTTAACGCTCTCTTCCTTGTCGTTGACTGGGAAACTTCTGCTGGGACCAGCTGTAATTAAGACATGTTGATGCCCCAAGCCCCAGGTGATGTGATATGTGAGGAAGAATTGGTTTTGACTGGAGATGAACTTCATGCCTGTTTCTGTTATGTAAGGGTAGGAGCAATGGAACAGGGCAAATTTGGGATGGCAGCCAAGAGGCAAGAGGGTGTGACTCACCCTGTGACCATCAAGGCATGAGGAGGCAGAGGACAGTTCCAAGAACATGTGGGTACAGCCAGCTAGAGGCCATCAGTGAGGTAGTTGGAAACAGACATGAGGCAGACCACGAGTGAGGTGATAAATGAAGAACCACTGAGCATGTTAGAAAAAAAAACGTGCCCTGTGCTCAGAGGTTGTGAACAAATTGCTTCATATCCCTTCATGACTCACTTTGCTTTCTTTAGCCTGGCAGTAGAATGCTGGGACAACCTGGACTCCTCTTTGTCCCTACCTCATGTCTGCCTAAAACTGCCAGCACAAGGGGCATCCAAGGAAGGACAATGACATAAAATCATAGAATCATTTAGGTTGGATCCTAAATAATCCTAAGAGCCTAAAATCCTTAGGTCATTCAGTCCAATCATTAACCCAGAACTGCCAAGTTCACCACATAACCATGTCCCCAAGTGTCATATCTACACAACTTTTAAAAATCTCACTGGATATTCAACCACTGCCCTGAGCTGCCTGTTCCAATGCCTGACCACCCTTTTGATAAGGAAATTTTCCACAATATCCAATCTTCCCCTGGGGCAACTAGAGGCCATTTCCTCTTGTCTTATCACTTGTGACTGGGGAGGAGACTGCTCCCCACCTGGCTATAGCCTCCTTTCAGGTAGGTGTAGAGAGTGGTAAGTTCCTCCCTGAGCCTCTTTTTCTCCAGGCTAAAAATCTCCAGATCTCTCAGCTGCTCCTTGTAGGACATTGTGCTCCATTTCACCAGCTTCATTGCCCTTCTCTGGGCATGCCATTGGACACAGTGAGCATCAACTAACCAGGGAGAAGAGACCTGTCTAGTGCTACTTTGACTCATCTAAACTTTTGAATTAGGCTGCCTGCCTGATTTGCTTGGACTACATGGTCCTGTGGGAGCCAGGTACTGCAATGGGGTGGTAAGAGCTGCTGGCACTGAAGCCCTGCACAGGGACATCTTTGGGCTGCACTCATGTGAAAGACAAGCAGGCTCTGGCAGAGCCTGTGCAAAGCACACAAGTCTTTGGGCCAGCAGTGCTGGGAGTGCATGCTCTGTACCCAGTTCAAAGTGCCCTGACTGCATTCACATCCTGCAGCCACCAGGCTGGCTCCCAACCATTTCATCTCAGGGATGTACAAACCCATCTGCCTCTGAGCATCTCTCCATCTCAGGACATCTCCTTATTTCACCTGCACAAACCCAGGTGTCTATAGCCGAGCAGCAGAAGCACGATTCAGAGGTGTGCTCAGGAGAGGAGCCACAGAAGAAGCTGGCTGCAGGCGAGGAGACATCACCTCCAAAGGCCAGCCGACTTTGGGCAAGCAGCAGTCCAAGGCCTTGAAGACATATCCCTGTAGATGGAGCTAGAACCTCACAAAGCAGAAGGACAGCCCAGTCCTACCCACCACCTTTCTCCAATCGCTCTGCTCTGAAGAGAGACCAGCCCAGCCCTTCTCCTCCTCCCTCCCTCCCGCCCTCCCTCCCTCCCTCCCTCGCTCTCTCCAACACATCCAGGGTTTTGTCTCCCCTGCCTCTCCACATCAACCATTCCTGAGCGTCACATTGCCCATCTTTAACCCAAATTCCTTTCTGTTGTCTTTTCCTGCCCACCACAGCCATGGAGAGTGGGTAATTCCTGCACCACAGGCTGCATGTTGATGCCCTTCTCCAAGCAGTAACATCCTCCTGAGATGATGATTGTGTCCCTAGAGTCATTCCTGGGCTCTTTTCTTATCTCCTTTTTGTATGATGGACTTCTCCAGGCCTTGCTGGTTTGGATGGCAGCCCTCATCCTGGTGTGGTGCTGCTCTAGTCTGTGTGGCCATAGGAACCCCAGATAGCTGGGCAAGGGGCCTTTTGCCTTTCCATCAGTCCATCTCAGTGTCCCCATTGCACACAGTGGGTGAGCCACCCAGGGAAGCAGCAACTCAGCAGCAGCATCCTGGACATCACAGCAGGGTTTTCAGCTCACAAGGAGACACTTTTGTTCCCATGGACATAGCATGAGCACAGATAACACCAACCCCAGGGTGGCTTTTGCCCACATCAGGTCTGTTCCACCCTTCCCATCCAGTGGAATTTGTCTGGTTCCTGGTCATTGCCCAGACATGATACTTAGGAAAAGCCATGCTGTATCATACTTTCTTGTTTCTCTTGAGGACACTTCTGAGGGGTACCCAGCACTGCTGAGAAGCCTGGGAAAGAATAAAAGTGAAGGGAGATGAAACCTCCCCATCCCCACCACCATAGCCCTAGTTTTGTTCCAGATCTGAGGGTAGCTAATAGCTTAGTCAACCAAAAGTAATGGGGGGAGAGGGGAGCAAACCCCCCACCAGGGCTTCTCGTCCCAGGGTCTCCTGGATGACAGCATACCCACCCTTTTCTCTTGAAACAGCAGGAAGAGAGGAGAGAGAAACTTTGCCACCTTTCACAGCCCCAAAAGAAACACTCTCTGGATGGTCCCAGGTCCCCAGACCTGGGGCTGAAATGAGAAAAATACACTGATTGAGGAACCTGATTTAGGACTCGATAGACAAGGGGAGATGCAATGGGGGCCAGGTTTCCTAGCATAAACTGGTGGTATGGGCCCTTCTCAATGGTCACACCAGAACCACAAGCCTGGCCAGGGTACAGCAGCAATCTGCAAAGAGAGAGACCCTGAAAAGCCTGTGCTGTCAGAGCTGGCGAGGGGAAATGGGTGGCAGATAAGAACATGTTGAGGAAAAACACAAACCAGAAGTTCCGGAGGAATTTTGGAAAGGAAATGGGGAATTAACTGCAGAAAAGTCTGGCAGGGGAGGGGGGGGCGGGGAGGGGGAGAACGAGAGGCAATTTATGGCTTGCAACAAACAGCCTGTGTGCACCACCTCACCAGGCACTGCCTCTCCTCCCTGCCCAGGGATACTCAGCAGTGGCAGTCCCAGCCAGGCAGGAATGGGAAAGTGGCTGGTGCTGGGTCCTGGGGAGTTGATTCCAGCAGGAATCGGGGAAGAACCAAAAACTAAGAGAAGCTAGAAAGAAAATACCATCCCTGCAGTGTCAGAAAGGGCGAGGAGGCTGCAGGTCCTGTCTTGCCTGCAGGTAGACAAGGGACAACCGAGGCCAAGGCTGGGAGATGCCAGGTACCTCACAAGATCCCGAGGCGCAGCCTGGCTTGGAGGACACTTGGTCGCTTGGGTGCCCACCCACAGCCCCACAATTATTTTGGAGGGGCCAGAAACCATTCTATCTCCACCCCTTTCTTTTTTTACTTCTCTTGCCTTTGCCTCCCAGCACAAGCCCCACAGCACGGGGTCCCCATTCGAGCAGTCCCAGCAATCCGCCCCTCGCCCTGCAGCTATTTTAGAGAAAGGCAGGAGGTATTTTTAGTGCTGCCGGCCCCCGGGAGAAACTCTGAGCCTCTGAGCCGCAGCAGTGCTGGCGCCAGAGAAACTGCCGCTGCTCTGGCTGATATTTCTTGTATAATTAAACTCAATCCATCCAGGGGGCTGGGCCTTGGCCACCAACTCAGCAAGGAGGGGAACGAGTGGAGCCAGAGAGCCAGGGGCTGAGTGCTCTGACGGATGCTGGGAATTGCTCCGCAAATGCTGGAAAAGCCTGGCCTGAGACTTTGGGAGAAGTTTTGCCAGGCACAAGGGAGCAGGATGTCTCTGAAAGGCATAGCGAGTGGGATTTAATGGGAGCAGAGCCCAAACTGCTGCCTCGGCAAAGGCAAAGACCTCCACACCAGCAGCATCCTATCCTGTTCCCCTGGGGGAGAGGGATCCAAAAGGGATGCCCAAGGCTGGACAGACCTAAAGGCAACCTGGGAAAAAGCAACAGGACTTGAAGAGCACCCTGTGGCTGCAGGGCAAGCCAGAGAGATCCCTGCTGGTAAACAAAAGCCCAAGCTGGAGCTGGAGCCATGTCGGAAGTTTGGGGGCTGTCTGGTTAGCCAGCATCTGGTGAACACAAGCTGCGGCTGGAGGCTGACGAGCAGCGGCACAGCCCCTCCTTCTTCTTCCCACACCCACCGCCCGGCGTCTGTCCGGGGGCCCCAATCTGCCATCGAGGAACAGGGGGAACGACAGCCCAGAGAAAACACAGCACCCGCCAGCTTTTCCTAAGGGTTTGGGTTTGGGGTTTTTTTCTCCCCCGGTAGAAAATAACCAGAGCATTTATTCCTATGCTCCCTTAAACTTCAAGACAGATTTCCAGCAATCCAAACACCAAGCTGGCATTCCAAGCAACAGTATATTTTATATAACTGGTTCTTTTTTTTGTTGTTTTTACCACTTTATAAAGCCATACAATGAACTGCAAAGAATCCAACATCTGTACAATGGGAAGACAACAGCGGAGTGACATTCACACAACGGACATGGTGCGACCGAAGTCATCCTTACACGCATGACAACATAATGGGCATAAAGATACAAAATATAATGGGGGTTTTTTCCATCTATATAAATACACAGAAATGGGCAAGTCTAAAAGTTTGAAACTGTTTGTTAACACTGATTAGCAAATAAATCTGTAACATTCCCAAAGTAACAAAGACAACAACAACAACAAAAAAAACCCACACATAACACGGCGGCACAGGATCCGCCAACAGAAACGTCATATTGCTTCCTTTTTTCTTTTTTTTTTTTTTCCCTTTTTAAGGAAAAGAAAAAAAATTAGTAACCCCAAACCAACCTCGCAATTTGCAAAACAAACGAACAAAATGAAACAAGCCCCTGCGGGCTCCTTTGCTGTCTGATCATCCTGCCTGCTCCAACGGGAAGGGTTGCCTTTTGTTGATGCTGTTGTCTGGGGTTTTTGGGGCAACTGGTTTCTTTACCTGCCCGACCTGCTGGGTGGGGATTTACTTTGCACTTTGGTTCAGGCGGTTGAATTCACTGAAAAATCAATGCCCAGAGGCTGGGTTGGGTTGTTCTCCCTACCTGGTTTGTTTTCCATGTGTAATGTGACCAGGAGGCAGCCAGCAAATATTGCATTCAGAGCAACCCCAAACTCTGCTCAAAACTATGAGCCCTGCTGTCTCCACCAGTGATGATGGGGTGGTAAGGACCATGCAATGGTATATCCCATCAGCAGTTGATGACATGGATTATCTCCCAAAACAGCTCCCAAGGACAGAGCCAGAGGCAGCCCCATTGAATGGAAAACTCACATTTTGAACATTGCAGGTGCCAGTGAGCAGGGCAAACAGCAAACTACCTCCCCAGGGAGCGTTTCCCAGTAGACAGCAATATCAACAGCAAAGGCAGGACGGGCTTCTCCAAAGAACGAACTGACACAAAAAGGGCACGTACAATAAATTTACACACACACAAAAAAAATAATATATATCTATCTATATATATGTGGGGAAAGTGCGTTTTTAAGGATATCTTTGGCAAGAATATATGCAGTTCTTTGTGCAGGAAGGAGGGATGTGTTTGTGTGTGTGTGTGTGTCTGTGTGTGAGCGAGAGAGAGATTCCATCCGGCTGCTGACAACGGCAGTGTGATTACAACGAAACATATGCTGGGCTTAACTCGTGCAAGCTCGAATCTCAAATAGCATGACTGCACTTAACAACAATAAAAAAAAAAAAGAAAAAAAGATTTTTAAAGAACGTTAAAAAAAAACCCAAAGAGTATTTTCTGTCCCTTTCATAAGGAAAAAATATCAACACTAGGTCCCCGCCAGCTCCAGGACCTCGGAAATCCTAAATGCTGCTGATGGTCTCTCCCGGGGACAGAAAGGGTTGTTGCACCTTATAACGTTCTTTAAAAAAGGAGCTAAAGGGAAAAAAAGTGCCTTTAAAGGGAGCTGATAAACACCCGGCTACATCATCGGAAGGTGATTAGCTGTGTGTTAAAAAATAATACGATCATCAGATGATCTTGTTAGTGTTTGAGATTTGGATACAGTCTACATTTTCAGCTAGTGGGTTAGTGGGGAAGCCGGGTGAGGCTCAGGCCCAAAGCAGGTGTGATGCTATTGGCAAGTATCTGCTGGGGTCAGCTTCTATGCAACATCTCTGGGGTGCTTAGATCTGCTTCGTTTGTATGGGGAGATAAAGAGAAAGAGGAGTTCCAAGCACCAGTTTCCAAGGCAGCAGATTAAAATAAAATTACATTATTATCATCTCTTTTCTTAGCAGTGAGAAAACCGAGTCTGAAAAATAGAGGCTTTCAAAAATATATCTTTATATATCTATAAACACAGTGTTTTCTCTGATGGGTGAATGGCAGGGTGAGGAGATTACGGGTGAGATCGTCTCTTGTCTCGCTTGAATTTCGCAGAAGGAGGGAATCACTTTTTGGAAATATCAAAAAATTAAAAAGATCTCTGCATCTGTGCGGCCAGGGAGCCGGGGAGGGGGAAAGCCCCCACCCCAAAACCTCCTGTCCCACCACCATCTCACAACCAGCTCCTCGCTACCCATCCTTTCACACTCAGTACATCAGTACAGCCTCTGTCCCTGGCAGCCTGTCCGGCCGCCCACGCCGCTCACTCCCCCACACACACACGCACGCATGCTGCACACACACACGGGTCACACGCAGCCACCCCGACACAGGGGCCCCCGCCTCTTCCCCCATCTGTATTTTGCCTTGCTCTGGATTTTCTTTTAACATGCAGGTGTTTCCCCAGGGCAGGGGAAGGGAGGGGAGGGGGGAATATAGTGGGGGAGATATGATGCGCAGAAAGCAATATGGCAAAAATAAATATTTTTGGAGCGTAAATTTAACCTTTTTTTTCCTCCTTAGAATTTCATTAGCTTACAGTATTTTGTCAGTATAGCTTGTATATATATTATAGCTATCAAGGCAAGGGTGGTCCAAGGGAGACAAGCTCTCCAGGGGACTGCAGTGCTATGTTTCTAATTTTTGTCCCCAAAAGACTATCTGGGCCACTTTGCACTGAAAACTTCACCCAAAAAAGCTCTTGGGGGGCATATTTGCAGCAGAGGGCTCAGCAATGACCCTGCAGGTCCAGCTGGACCATTCCCCCTGTCCTAAACCTGCACATGTGACCAAAGCATCCTCTGCCCCCTCCCCAGCACCATAGGGCTGGGACCTCCACCTGCTGCACCCCCACCATGACCTCTCCCCCTGCAGCGGCACAGGGGCCCTCTGCCCCTCTCTCCTCCTAACTTGCCCATCTCACCTACCAAGGCTAAGGGAAAAACTGACAGCACTGAAATCACTGCAACTATGGTGCATTTCAGGGGCACAAGCCTCGAACCAGATGGTGTTGGGGGTACACATGCATCAACCAGGGTGGCTCTCAGAGGACCTGTCACCTCCCACTGAGCCAAAGTTGCCCAGCCACTGCAGGTCCCTTCTTTTCTCTCTTTATTTTCTTCCTTCTTTTTATTTTTTTAACGTGGCCTCCAAAACAAAAGGAGAAAAAAGCGCCTGAGTTACTTGTAGTCGTTTGCCTTTCGTGCAACTTGAATGTCCATGCAATTTAAAAACCGCTTGCGTGTCTCCGAAGAGCTAGATAGGGGTAGCCACGGGTCTGCTGCTTTGCACAGGGAACCCACCTGTGCCAGCATCCGCTATTATTATAATCATTATTATTATTACAACTATTCATTTTCTTTCTGTTTTGCTTTTTTTTGTGTTAAGAGAATGTGACAGGCTGCAGGAGAAAACTGCTGAAGAGGACTAGTGATGGGAGGGAAAAGGGGAAGATGGGAGAGGAGGCGACTTTCTGCATCCGCCAGGTTCCTGGGAAGTATCCACCTGCCCCAGGTGCAGGGAGGCAGGAACCCCCACACCTCCTCACAGGCTGGGGGGCACAAGAACCCCTAGGGAAGTGGAGAAACAGCGTGACCCCCCCTCTCTGGGTGGACTCACAGCATCTCACCTGTGACTGGTGCTGGGTTCTGGGCCAACAAAGGTCAGCCCATGGCCAAGCTCCCCAGGGATTGGAAGGTTCAGGACGAATGTCCCCATGCCCCCAGCAAATTACCAGGTCATGAGCAGGTTTTAGGGAAGCACAGGGACCAGTGAGGACCCTCCTCTGCACCTGGACAAGGGAAGGTTTCTGAGAGCATCTCCTCTGGTGTCCCATAGACCCAGCACATGTCATTATCTCCTACAGGTCAGTTCAAACACACAGCAGATGGAGCTGCTGGGATGAAGCTTCTTCCATGGGTTTTGCCAGTTGCCTCTTTTTTTTCCAGATGGAAAACACCAGTCATGGTCCCACATTCAGTCCCAAATGGATGTCACCACTTGAGGCCATGATGCTGAAAGCTGGAAACACACCTCTCACTGCCGCCTTTCCTTTGGTCACCTTCCCTGCAATGGGACATGCATCCTGTCTGGCGTGACTTTGTGGCTCTCTTTTGTAGGTGCGTGGCTTTGGTTCCTCTACGTGTGTGTTTGGCTTGTGTTGAGTTTTTAGGGGTTTTGTTGGTGTTTTTTTGTTGTTTGCTGTTTTCCTCCAAAATTCCAACCCTTTCCCACCCCCCCCCAATTCACTTCCCTCTCCCACAATGCACTTCCTCACACTCCTTCTCGGATCAGCTCCAAGTCCTTCTCCAAAATTCAAGAATCACCCGCAAATGCCAACTCATCTCTTCTGACCGGAGCCAAGCATGACCCTGGAGACAAAGTTGACGATGGCTGCAGCTGGCTGGTCTGGGTCCAGCTCAGCAAAGAGGTGGCAGATGTTGTCTGTGGTGCTCCCTTGCTTCCTGGCCACAAAGCCAAAGAGCCTGTGTGGGGAGAAGGCAAGAACCTCAATATTGCTCCTGCAAGGATTACCACCACCCTCTTCCAACCTGGTCTTGTCCCATTTCCTCCCTTTAACATCCACCTCTCACAACACAGAAGGATACAACCCAAACTAGCCTGCATGAAGGCCCATCTCCTCTTGCCTTAACTGCAGTTTCTTTAGTTTCTTAACTGCAGGTTTCAGTCATTTCTTGACCAAACCATCCTTGCTCTGAACATATCTGCAACCCTTCCCAGTCCATCCCAAAGAAGGGACCTCCCAGATGATCACAGCATTGCCTTGGTTTGGCCTCTTGAAGACAGAGGTGAGATGGGCTGGCCTCTGGGGTAGACCCTCTAAGAGATGAAGGCCGTGCAAGGACACAGGAAGCTGAGTGAGACCATCTGGTTATTTCTGTCTGTCTCCCCCCTAATGAATAAAATGTCCCTTATTTTTTTTTAATTAGAATGTGCAAACTCAAGTTATAAATACAGGGGGAACAGAATGTGAGACAGGCCCAGGCTATGGTATTTCTGATTGGGATGAGGAAATATCCCAGCAGCTGGACATCCTAATAAAAACCCCTTCGCTCACACACAATGGCTAAAATTAGTGGGAGCTGGGCCTTGGAAATGGTCTCAGCCAACAGCTCTGGGCTCCCATGGGTCAAGGACAGGAAGGAAAGGAAGAAAGGGAAGAGATAACCAGTAGCTCACATGCCATCAGCATAACCCCAGCTCTGCTCCATAAGCTGATTCCTAATGACTCTGTCGGGAGAATTTGTTTCCAGTTTGGTCAGTTCAGCAAGAGTCTTGCCTGCTCTGACCAGGAATTTGGGGCTGAAAGATGCATCCACAGTCCCCAAGACTATGGTCTCATGCTTGGGTGAAACACCCCTGCAGTGAGGAGCTGAGCCCATCTCACACACTCAGCCAGGATGCCCTGCACAGGGCATCTCCCAGCCAATGCCCAAACACAGGCAGAATCCACCTCAACAGCAGCTGGGAGGAATTTGCTGGGAAGCACAGAAAGTACTTACTTGGCTGGACCACTGCCATCAGTTTTAGTCCACCTGCAAGGAAAAGAGAAGGTATGAGAGAGAGATGGACCCTCCTGCACCCCACAGAGACACAGGGCCATGATAGGGGCCACCACACCAATGCTGGAAGGCCAGCCTAGCTTTGCACAGGATTGGCTTTATGGAAAAATGATGTACCTCATCATTTTTTGATTGATATATTATCAAATGATAACCTCAGCATGAAGGTACTTGGAGACACCAAAAAGTCATCAAGAGAAGCTGGCATTGCACCACATTATCCAAGAGGAACCTGCATTCCTGCTGTCTGCAAGAGCAGGGGAGAGAGCAAGCAAAGACCCGCTCCAAGCATCCCAGGAGGCTAGAGGAGTGAAAGGGCTGGGGGTCATGTGCTCCCCCCAGGCTAGAGCACTCACTTTCGTTCCTGGGGGTCCAAGTCACAGAAGGTGACAGTATTGAGGGGGTAGTGTCTTCGGAAGAACAATCTGAAACACAAAGTGGGGAATGTCAGGGCCAGGGAAGTTCCACTACTGTCCCACCACAACCCAGCTCCACCAGCCCAGAGGACACTGCCATAGGTCTCCCATAGCATGTTCCAAGAGTCAAGGAGAAAGCCCAGCCATGTCCATCACCAGGCTGATGCCATCCCAGGGACATCCTTCACCAAGACACTTCCTGAATCACAGCCCTATTGGCTTTGGGAACGAGCCAACACTGGCTTTTGGCCAGAGATGCAGCCATGGAAGCTCTTACTTCCTCTGGTTGTCCGTTAAGGTGATGCCTTGTGCAGAGACTTTGAAGTGAACAATGGTAGCTGTGGGTGTGGGGTCAGCCACCAGCGTCTCAGCAACAGCCTTCGAGATGGCCTGGGGGCCTGTCAGAGACTCCATCTCCACTGAATTGATGAAGAGGACATTGCAGGCTGGAAAGGGAGACAGCACATAGGGTCAACCACTACTCCAAGCCAAGTTCACCCCACGACAACCCCTCTCAACTCACCTGCACCCTGTTTAAGGAGGTCTGTGGCTGAGTTGGTGGCTGATGAAGAGTCTTTCTTTTCCTCCATGGGATCTAGAAGACATGGGATGGTTACTGGTGCTCCCTGCTTGGAAACCTACCCCCTGCCTGCAGGCTGTGGGGACAGATGCAATGCCTTCTGCTCCCAGCTCTTACCTCGGTCAGGAATGACCAGCTTGCAGGGCAGGGCCAAGGGTGTGATGGAGTGCTGGTACACCAGCGCTGAGAGACAGCCTGGGGAGAGAGGGAAGATGGTCAGCACAGGGCCAGTGTTGCCAGATGAAGAATTGTTTGCACCTGCTGCATTAATACAATCATCCTTTTGCAAAACCATTGGGCTGTGGAACCACACAATCCAAAGTACAGTAACCATTAACCAAGGAAAGGAGTAAAGAGACTCCAGCTTTCCCTGATTAGGTCACCATTGCTCTGGGTGGATGGATTCTTCAGTAATGCTCCTAGTGCCACATGTGGCAATTCCTCACACTGAAATCATCTAGCCCTCCACAGAGGGCTCAAGGAGGGGACAGAGGTGCCATAGCAACTTTAGGAACAAAAAATGCAGCAAAGGTCTTCGTGCAGTTCCTCAGACAACATTAGTCATGGAATAAATGTAACAAGAGGAGCCTCTGCCCTCCACCCTGCCAGCAGCATCAGTTGTCCTACATGTGTGTGTAGAAAGGTATGTACCTATGTATACAGGCACATTTGTGTGCTCTCATGAGTGTGCATCAACGTAGAGGCTCCAAATGCCCACAGGATTCAGGGCACAGGGACAAGAGGCAGTAACAGGCTCTCCCACACACCTGACAGCTCTGCTTTGACAGTATGGCAAAAGCAAGGCTCTCCCAACCCAACCCCATATGTGCAACTGGGGTCACTTACCAAAATTAGGCTCGTTGGGACATCCTTTTAGTTTCACACCTCGTGAGCTAGTCTCGATGAGGAAGTGCCTCACCAGCTCGTTGGTCAAGTCACCTGGGAAGAGATGAGATGTTCTCACACCAGAGCCACCCTCCTCCTATTACTATGCAGTACCTTTAAGAAACCAGTCCTCCAGCTCAAGGGAGGGGTCCCTAATACACCCTGCTCAAATCTGTTCCTTTGCACAGGGTCAATGCCAAGCCAAGCTCCCCCACAGGGTTGGTGGGCTGGAGAGGCTGTACCTGTCCATTGTACCGAAGTCCAAGATGTAGGTGCTCCTGAGCCCTCCACAGCTCAGGGCAGAGGGTGTCTGGTGCTTCCCTGTGCCCTGGAAGGCAGGGATCCTGCCACATCAGCACATACCCAAGGGCACGACTGGCTCAACAGTCCCAGCTGCCCGCTCGCCCCAGCTAAAGGATGGAAAACATCTCAGCGTGGGAAGGAGAAGGGCACACAATACCTTTCTTGTTCTGCTGCATGACCGTGGGAGGCGGAGAAGCAACTTTCATGGCGAGGCCATAGGCTCCCCGGAAGGAGTGGCTGTCTCGGATGATGAAAGCCCCTGGCTCCCTGTCCTTCAGCAGGGCAATGGCTGCAGAAGAGAGTGGTAGAGCTCAGAGATGGCATAGTGAGAGCCAACACACCCTCAAGACACCAGCAGCTGTGTGTTGGGACGGGGTGCCCCAGCTCCACATCTCATAGCCAGGCACCACAACTTTACCACACCTCCGGCACGTCTGAGTGGGTTGCCAGGCACGGACTCATCTTCCCCCACCTCCAGCACCCTTGTGTGGGCATCTCCAATTCCCACTCTGCCTATCTCTGAGCAACCAAGTATTGGAAAGTAAGCAGGAACCAAGGCCCAAATACTGGGACCATGCCCCTGAAGGTATCTTGCTGCCTCCTTGTTCTCCCCACTCATTTTAGCCATGTTTCCAAGACACCTCTGAGCATTATCAACTCAAGATCCGTGTGTTTTGCACCCTGAACTGCAATCATAGATCCACTGCACACTCAGTGACTCTTGACTCTATCAAGAGGAAGGTTTGAAGAGATCTGATCACACAAGCCTGCAGCTGAATGGGGCTTCAACCCACATCTGCAACAGCCTGAGCAGTCATTATTCACCTTCACTCTCAACCCAATCCATAAGGGAAATCCCTGCTAATCCCTCTGATCCCAGACACATCCCAACTCCTAACCCTGTGTCATCTACTTACCCTGCTCCCTGGAAATGTCTGGTTTGTACCAGTACTTGGAAGTATCCTGCACAAACTTGACATTGGCACGAGTCTCAGGACTGATGTCTGCCGGAAAGGGAAGAAAAGACAAAAAAAAAGTTAAAAGATGCTGTATCTGAAACTCTACATCCAGCCAAAGCATTAGTACATCTACCTCCTTTCAGATCCAGCACATTGCACTAACCTCAGTCCAGTTCCCCAAACCCAGACTACCTGAAGCTTATGGGGCTGCTGGGCATCTAAAGCTAAATCCAAGTTTAAGGGCCCTTGAAGGGCTCTGCATCAGATAAGCCCCTGTGGTACACAGCCTTACGAAATGGGAATTCTTCATTGAAAAGAAGCTGTCCAGCTGAAATAAAAACTGGAGAAAAGAGCTATGTCTGGAGGTGCCAGGGAGATCCTGACTTCAGAGGACCTTCACTGCTCTCAATGTTCAAGATTTGGATCACACTTCATAAAAACAAATTTCTTCCCTTATCTTTGCTCTGTGAAGAGGAACTGGACAGGTCAATCTACCCTGGGCAAAGCAGTCCCAGCCCCACCTGACTGCCTTGTTCAGTGCCCACCAGTGGCACAGCCCCAACAGGAGTTGGTCCTCTGGCTGTGAAGCTGTAATTTACTCACGCAACATTTACAACCACCTGCTTTCCAAAAACAACCAGGCAAACAAGAGAGGATTGGACAGCGTCTCTGCTGGAGACATGCTGGAGACATGCTCAGCAATCTGGTCACCTTCAGAGAGGCAGGAGGTTCACTCCCCCCTCCAAACTGCTTGTTAATTGTTACGGGATTTAATTGCTCATGCTTCCCCGCTGGGAAAGGTCCCTGGCCACAGGAGTCATGGTGCCAGGAGGAGTGCCAGAGTGTCCACAAAGGGCTGCCTACTCAGCAGAGAAACTGGCCCAGCAGTTGGAGCCACTGCTGCCCCACATCTTTATTCCCCTGGTCCTATCAGCCCAATCTTGACGTCACCAAGGTGTCTGTAACCAGAGCTGGCAAAAGTGTTCCAGGTAGGATGGCACCCGGAGCACAGAACCATTTGAAATGAGGAGGCAGTGCTGCAGCGGGGTCTCAGTGGGGCAAAGTTCTCTGGGAATGAGGCCAAGAGGTCAGTGCATCCCCACGGCAGAGAAAAATCGCCTCCAGAAGCTTTGATCTCCTCATACACATCTCTGGAAGCTGTTTATGCCAGAGATGCTGGTCGGTGTTTTTCCTGTTTGGATTTGTCAGAAAGCGCAGGAAATGGCCCCAGCCCCAGCGGTGCCTTTGGTTTGCGGAAGGACAGGAGGGGTAAATCAGGACATGGCTGCAACCCCTTTCCTGACAGCCAGCAAGGAGGAGGAGGGGAGCGCCTTGAGTAGGGCAGGGGGACATGGGGAGGACCTCCAAGAGCATCCCTTACCTGGCATGGAGAACTTGGAAAAGTCCGGCAGAGTGTGGGAGAAGGCAACGGCGCTCCCACCGCTGGGACTGGACATGCCGCTGGAGAGTGGTGAGGACACCTTGCCATTGACAGTGGCATAGTTGGGGAGGCTGTTGGAGCGGTCCCCAGCTGACATCCGCCGCTTCTCAGGCAGAGCCGGCTGCGACGTGGGGCTGCCCTGGCGGTAGGCAGCCGAGTCTGGGGAGGAGGAGTGCGGCGTGCTCGTGCCAGGGTAGTACGCTGGGGAGACAGGGAAGGAGGGTGTGGAGGGAGGCTGGTAGCCAGAGGAGCTGCTCTGCCGAGACAGTGTCAGATGCCTTTCCTCTGGGCTGGAGTAGCCATACAGGGGGCTGCCAGGGGATGTGGCTGACGCTGCTTGGTGTCTGGACAGGCTGGGGCTCCCTGGTGGGGCCACCAGGTTGCCATGGGCCATCAAAGCATGCCTGCCCAGCCCGGGGCTCCCAGGAGCACCACTCATGCTGGGGTTGATGGCTCTTCGCCCAAAGCCAGGGCTGGGTGGTGTATTTGTAGCCACTGTCCGGTGCAGGCTGCGGGGGCTCCCTGGCAGGGTGTGGACCCCCACCACATTGACCTGTGGCTGCGGCCGAGCTTGGGGTTCTGGCTGGAGGCCAGCTCGGCCATCAGGGTAGTCGGGGCTGCTGTATGCCAGGCCTGGGACCCCTCCTTGGACCATTGCAAAGGAAGATGGAGACGAGTTTTGGTAGCTGCTGTGAGCAGAGGGCATCTGCGAGCCAACAGGCGACCGGTACAAGGGCTCAGCTGAGGCATGGGGAGGTGTAACCGTGCCGTGGGGGCTGCCTTCTGATGGGTAGCTGCGGAGGGAGGCCCTGAGGAAAGATGAAGAAAGGTAGAATTCAGCTCCACTGCTCATTCATGCTGCTGACTGGTACAGGCACCCTCCTCCATGTGGCACACAGGGAAACTAAGGCACAGAGCCAGTCAGCTACTCGGTTGTTCAGAGGCAACCATGGGATGGGTCCAGCCAGCATCATGGAAGCAACTAGAGGCAGCTTTAGCTCCACAATGAATCCCAGTTCCATCTCAAAATACGACTTTCTGGGGAACAGAGCCATTTTCCAGCTCTGCTCCCAGCAAACACCTGATTTATTCTGCCCTGACAGCCTGTGTGGTTGCAGAACACCTTGTGGGCAGGGTGGACAGAGGACAGGGACAATGGCTTCATCTCACCCCAGAGGACTAATGGTAAGCCTAACCCAGGGCTAGGGGTTGGCACAACCCATCCCTCCTCCCATTCCAGGGGCCAGGTTCCCAGTGAGAGGCTTCTGAGGTCCACTAACCACCAAGGGACCAGCAGTAACCCAGATTTGTGTTCTCAGGGCACTGAAGTGTACAGTTGGCCGGAATACCCAAACCCTGCATGGAGAGAAGCGTGTCTTTGCAAAGACAGTTTCAATGTGGGAACAAGCACCATCCCTGGAGATGTTCAAGAAACAACCGGACATGGCACTTAGCCCTCTGTTTAGTTGTCCTTGTGGTGTTCACTCAAAGGTCAGACTCTGTGATCCTGGATGTCTTTTCCAACCTTAATGATTCTGTGTCTCTGTGACTGTGATTCTAAGCCTGTGCACCAGGCAGAGTTCAGCCCCAGCCCAACCAGTCCCTGGGTTACCCATTGCCTTACCCATCCATGCTGTGAATAGGGCTGCTGGTGGAGACAGGGCTGGGGGCGATGAAGGAGTTGGAGAAAGTGCCATTCCTGGTGGGTGCCTCTGGACCTCCAGGCTGGGCAGCAGGCTGGGCAGCAGGCTGGGCAGCGGGCTGGGCAGCGGGCTGGGCAGCGGGCTGGGCAGTGGGCAGTGTCCCTCCTCTGCCTGTTGTGGCCGTGCGGGCCACTGACTCAACATAGCTCCTGGGCTCTGCAGCAAAAGAGAAGTGAAAACAGATGAGCCTACAACTTGTATGGGAAGGGGGCCACACCCTTCCCAGGATCCACATTTCACACCAGTGAAGGTGCTTGAGCTGACCTCCTCCAGCTGAACATTTCCCCCTACCTCTTCCACCAAGGGTTGTGCAAAAACACATCTGGCTCATTCAAGACCTTGAAGTTGCTTCAAGAATGCTGAAGACCCCAGCCAGGACACAGGGTGGGGTCACCCCTTCCCTGAGGGTACTGGAACATGGGACCACAATCCCTTTGCCTGCCACAGCCCTTTCACCCTGCTCTGAGTCAGCGTCCCTCCCACCCAGAATGCCACAGAGAACACGTCCTGCTCCCTGTTCATCCACAGCCCCTAAAAATAGAGCCAGCGACTCTGCCCAGCCTGCGCTGACTCACATGGGACTGATGACAATGCCCTGTGGTCCCTGCCCTCTGCAGCCCACCTCCGCCAGGCATCTCCAGCAGCAGACCAGAGGGCAGTTTCAGCTATTTCCACTGCAGCATCCAACACTTTCACTCCCAGCCCAGCTTGAAACCGGAGCCCAAGAGCACAACCAAGAAAAGCAATTTTCCTTTAGAGCCGCCAAGCTGTCCCGTGCCAGGAGCAGTGGGCTGGGCTGGCCATTGCTAGCCATGGCAGATACCAGACCCAGTCTTCTCTCATACCTTGCCCTCTGCCTCCTGTACTACCCAGGCTGGTCCACATCCCTATGACAGCTCCCACAGCCCCCACCAAAAGCTTCACCAGAGGAAGGGGCTGCAATTTCAGTCCCATTCCCCCAGACGTCACAGCCATGTCACACCTCAGTTTGCCCTATGCAAGTTCCACTGGCATCAAATCCTATGGGCCGGGCAGCCTTGCTGGTCCCTGGCTCCAGGCTGGCCATGCCCAAAGCAGCTCTGCAGTAGTAATTAGCATGACAAACATTATTATTGTTATTATTAGTCATAACAGCTGGGCTCTGGCTCAGCCTGCTGCAAGCTGGCCTGCTCACAGTCAGCGACGCCAATGCACAGCTCCACAATGAGAGCTGGAGCAGAGACATGCAAGAAAAAAGGCTGTCATAGGTCCCACTCCTTCCCCCACAGCATCTCTGTGCCCCATCTGTCTGTGGAGAGGGGAGGAGGAGTCCCTCCCTTGCACTCATGTCCCTGGCCAACAACTCCAGGAGAGATCTGAGCCAAAACCAGACGATGGACCTTTACACAGGCTGGGTACCAGCATCTAAGGCAGGACGTCCTGAGTGACAGGGATGAGGCACTACCCAGGGCAGCTGCAAGAAATTCATCGCAGCTTAGGTAATTAAATTAATTTCACAGCTACTCACTTTTCCCCTTCCCAGCTCCCCAGACCAGACTAAAATTAGCCAGACAGTACATATGAGTCAGCCTGCAAGAGGTTAAGACCATAGAGCCATGAAAATGCCAGCCCCTCCTAAAAAGGCAGGAGCAGGGGGCTTGGAGGCTGTGCCACAGTGAGGTGTGTGGCCATGGGCACAGGTTCCAGTACACTGATTCAATACAGGACAGGAGAAAAGAAAAGTTAGGAAGTTTCAGGCAGCATATTTTTAGGTTGAAAAATCTGATCTTGCCTCCTTGTGTTTTCTTGGAAAGGACTCTGGAGATGGGAAAATGGGTGGGAAAATAGAGAAGCTCTGAGTCACCAAGGAGATGGGCATTTGTTTGGGAATCCCAAATCCGAGCAGGGCTGCACTCTGGCCAGAAATCCCCAGCACTGCATCTGTGTCAGGCTGTTTTAAAGCCTCCTCAGAGCTGACAGCCACATCCTGAGCTCCCACACTTGCCAAAGCATCTTCCAACCCCATACACAGGGCAGCCATTCCAGCTGGGACTGCTAGGCAGAGCACCGAGGGGCAGGGACACTCCTGCAATGTGTGGCTAAGTACAGAGGGTCCTAAGCCAGCAATAAGCCAAAACACCAGTCCCTTTTCAGAACCATAGATTCAATGCCAAAAAATATCATTTTAGAGAAGATGAAGCAGGGCAAGAGGCCCATGGTGGCCACTCAGCCTGGGCAGTGCAGGGTCACTGGACATCCTTGCTTGGGGGTCAACTATCATGCAAGGGGAGAGAGATGCAGGACAGCTTGAGCTCCTGAGGGTTTAGTGGGAAGGAGAGGAGAGGCAGTGTTTGAGTCTTTGGAGGCTTAAAGCTGTAAAGAAATGGTAAACCTTAGGGGAACTTATGGGGAAAAAGCCTAGTTTTACCCCAGCTTTGCTTCCTTTGATGTATCCAAAAAGCCATCTCTGAAAAATCAGTTCTGAAAGAAGAACTTTTTTCAAGCAAACACTCTCTCCAGTATCATACAGCATTCAGATTTAGGTTGTGTGCATTTTGAGAAACTTCCAAGGAGAAACGCTGATGGCTACTAGGGCTAGAGGAAGCACCGCACCCATGAAGAAGAGACACCCTTTCCCCAAAACCCATCCTGAACATACAGTTCCTCATTCCAGCTCTGAGGGCTCAAAAATTCATTAAAGGAGGAAGCAAAACCACCCAACAACCGTTACACAGCAGGCAGCACTCAAAGGAATCACAGCCACTCCCAAAGCTCTGTCCCCACAAGAGATGAGCCATCCCAGAACCCACAGGGCCTGTGCCATCAGCACAGTCACTCCTGAACTGATGCCCCAGCTCAGCCCCATCCTTGGCATCCCCAAAGTGGCACAACCCAGAGACAGAAGAGGTGGGGGAAATTTGGGCAGCTGCCTGGAGGGTGGAAGATGTGCACCAGCTGCTGGTGCTGCACCACTGTCCAGCCAGCTCAGCCAGCAACACACTGGTGGCCTCTACGCCTGCTGACCTTTTGTGCTGCACTTTGGTTTATTTTCACTCTGAATGGCAACAGCAAAGCCAAAAGGGGAGGGAAGGAGACTAAAACTGGGGCTGTTGCTCCCAGATCCCCGCCAGGCTTATCCAAAGCTGGCCGCAGTGTGCCAGCATCCCCAGCATGCCACCAGTAAGGACGCCACTCACTGACAAAGAGCTCCCAGTCCCCACAGATGACTGCCACACAATGTGACAGACCCTCAGATCCAACTTAGACACTGAGAAATCGTGCACAACACAAGGCATGATGTGCCCCTCCTCTAAAGGGAGCAGGACAAGCAAGACTCAGGCTCCGACATCCCTGAGGGACAGCGCAAGGGAAGACTGCTGGAACAGACACCTGGGCCTGCTCTGAGTGACAGTCCCAACAGTGAAATTGCGTGAGGAAGAGAGATACAGAGAAAGAAAAGCCTTTCTTACCTTCTTCAGAGTCACCGCCTGCTTCCCCTTCTAGCTCTGAGAGATGGAGGGGCAGGGGAGTGTTGGGAGTGGGAAGAGGAGAAAGGGAGGTGCAAGACAGAAAAAGAAATCAGAGTTAAGCAGCTCTGCCTTGTTCAGGCAAGGGCACACAGAGCACAGAGGAGAGACCCACACCTCCCAGCACTGTGCTCCAAACTGAAATCTGGCCTCAGATGCCCTGACATCACGTCAACATCCCAGAAATTACGTCCAAAACCCACGAGGCTGGCTTCAGATGGGAAAGAGTGAACAGTGCAGCAGAGAGTGGCTAAAGGGCTGCTCCAAGAAGCCCAGCAAGCACCAAAAAAGCATCAGCTCACCCTTGAGGGCAGAAGGAGAAGGGTCTTGCAGTGCAAGCTCAATAAACCTGTGGCCTCCAGGCTCAGATGGGTTTGAGGAGGTTACACTTAGCCCTGAGCCAGCTCAGAAAGGGGCCCTGGGTGCTGGGGAGCAGTAAGGTCTGGTTTGGCAGGCTACTCCAGGACACGTCCCCAGGACAGCAGGGCCTTTGCACTCGGAGACTGCTGTCCAGGATGGAAAGAGCTCTGGATATTGTTCTGGCTGACAGGCTCAGCTTCCAGAGAGCAAACTGTCTCCAGCTGTCCTAGGGAGGAGGAATGTAGGGGGTGGGAGAGGGAAGAATATGGGGCTGGGCAGGAAACAAGGCCACAGGGTTATCTAACCTTCACTGCTGAAGACCCTACTGTGCTGATCCTCCCAGGGCAGCACCAGCATCCCCCACACTTACACAGTCCCAGAGTCCCCACAAAAGGCTACAAGGACCCCCACGGCCACCTGGCCCCAAATTGGGAGGTGGAAGTGCCTTCTCCAAACGAGGGACCCTTCTAGGGTATCCTCACAGATGCCCTCACAGAACAATCTGCCTGCAGTCCCTGTGTCTGCACTCACCTCCCACAGGATGCAGCAGGATCTCGGCCGGGTTGTGGGGTTTCAGCCCCAGTGCTGAGAGTGGGGTCTTGGCCAGGCCAGGGGGAGAACGCACTGTTGGCACAGTGGACACAAGGATGTTAGTGGAGGGTTGGAGGTGATGCTTCTGAAAGGCTGGAGCTGCCCATGGGTTTACAGCCCCTGTAGCCCATCCCACCCACTGGCTGCAAGGGCTGCTGAGAACACAAGATGCCCTCATATGAAGCAACACCCTGCAGAAGGATACTGATCTCCCCTCTCTTCTTTTGGGAGAGGACAAAGAGCAGGAGGCGACTGGGAACAAGCACGCTGCACAGGGCAGGAAGGAGAAAGGGGACAACTCCCATCAGGACAGGCCCAGACCCCATTTCCCAGCACCATCCCCATAAAGTCCCACCATAAAGGCATGAAGCCCTTTTCATTTCCCCTATGTGAACAGCCATCCCAACCCAGCTATCCCATACACCTGAACTCCTTTCTGCCAAACCCTCCATCAGGTCGAGCTGGAATCCATCTGTCCCAGAGCAACTCATCATCCCCACAAAAGGGACAGAAGAACTGCCAAAATCCCACCCTCCTATCACACCAGATCAGCTCAATGGATGGGTGAGGATGTTCACACAGAAGGGTGGCAATGTACATGTGAGCTCTGCACCCCTGTGCCCAGACATACACACCAGGAGGAGCTGTGTATGTGTATACGGGCTATGGTATGGATGGCAGTGGGGTTTCACAGGGCAGGGCAGACCACCCCAAGCAGATTGTACCTCCTCTCCCCTCCTACCCACTGGGTTTGCCCCATCTCCCTGATGCTGTATTTTCCCATAACAGAGGAAACCTCAGAACATCACCTTCAGCAAGAGAGACCAAAGGGAACAAGCCTCCAGCAGTGTCTGAATGTCTCTGACTGGTGGCACAGGCACAGGGCCTGTGGCGAGGCTGGGAGGCAGCGGGTGGCGGGAGGTCCAGAGGAAAGCCAGACCCTTGCCCTGAGGCCAGGTCCACCCAGCAGCCTTGGGCTGGAGCAGCTGAGCAGCCAAGTCCCTGGGAAACTAAGACAGCAGCACCTTCCCTAGTGGGTGTCTGATTTCCTCAAATCCAGCTGACCCCAAACCACAATGTCAGCTCACACCTCAGCTGGCAGATGAGCAGCAGGGTCCTCACAGGGCCAGGAATTCTCCCAGGACCACCATCCCCAACAGAGGGGAATTGCTGCTGTATTCCCAAGGGCCACTTTGGCAAAGCCTGAAAGCTGCAACTTCAAGCTTCCCAGGCTTCCCTGGCTGGTGCTGGATAAGCAGCACTGTCTCGGGGCCACGACCCCAGCCAGGCTGTTCCCGTCACCTCTGCAAGTGACTCATCCCCCAAAGCCACTGACCCACTGCCAAAGGAGCTGCTGCTGCCCCAGGGCTGAGCTCTCAGTCCCCAGAAACAACAGGGCAATTTCCAATCTGCCAAGCGCCCCGGTGATGCTCCCACGCTTGTCTCCTCATCCCAAGAGACAGGGCTCAAACATCAGAGGATTGCAAGCAAGGAAGAGCAACAGTACAAAAGAACACAACCCCAAGCCCCATAGGCTGAGCTGTGGGGGGCATGTGGCTTCACTGTAACAAAGATATGGCATCAGAGGGGGCTGTGCTCAGCCCAAGCATCCCCAACCCTAGAGCATCCCTCAGCCTACAGCCTACAGAAATGTTTAGAGAGAGGGGATGGGGAGGGGCTGCCCTCTTTTTAATGGGTTTCCCAGTTGACTGGCTGCTCCACTGCACTGCTCTGGCCCGAGTCGTGCTGTGCTGACGTGTGGCTGCTCCTCAGGGCTCGTCGCTCAAGCTGGTCACACAAACCCAGTCCACACAAACCCACCACAATGGAGACAGGGTAAGTCAGAACAGGGACGCTGCACTGGAGGAGTGGAGACAAGCTGCATGCAAAGAGCATGCATCCCAGCCTTTTTCCCCTCCTGCCTTTGAAACTGAGAGCAAGAAGTGACATGGTGTGTGAGTCTGCCCTCCTGATCTTCAGTCCCTCCTGCCTCCCTTCCACGTGCCTGCCACTGCAGTTTTGCTTCTCTTCATGCCATGCCAGTAGGAAAAATGGGGAGATGCAGGACTGGGGTGGGGTGAAAGCATGCATTTCTCCTCATCCCACCTTGGGATCCCATCAAAAAAATGCCCCAGTGAATAGAGGGTGGGAAAAAAGCCAAGACAAGGGCACCAAGCATGGGATGCTGAAGTAGGATGCTGACAGCAGTACGGAGTGGCAAGATGTGGAGGAGAAAGGATGATGGAGAGGAGAAGTGGTTAAAATGGCAGTGGGTGTCTGGAACCTGGAGCTGTCTGACCCTTGGCAAATTTCTGGCTTGCCCAGAGCCACCCACCAAGCCCCTCTGCCTCCCAGAGCCATGGCACTTACAGGTGTTGGAGTAAGGGGTTTGTGGTGACACAGGGAAAGCTGGGGTGGGGGGAGAAATCTCACCACCGCTGGAGGGTGGGCTGGTGGGGGAGGCACCCTCCATCTCCTCGAAGGCTTCCTTGTAGCTGTGAAGGTGAGGCTGGGGAGAGCAGGAGAAAGGGTCAGTCCCATCCCTATGATGGGTACAAACCTCTAGGACACCCCAAGGAGAGGGGAGAGTGGGCAAAGGGAAGGGTATCACCTCCTCCCTGCTAACTACCACCACCACCACCACCTGAAACACCATCACTGATCCCCAACTGTTTGCTGTGAATGCTGACCCAACCTTCCCCCTCCCTGGAGGCAGGTCTCCCCAGTCAGCCACCCCCTAAACCCAGCACTCCTCTACTCCAGCACACCTCTTTGGGCCTCCCTCCAGGGTTGGCTGCGATGGTGCTGACCACCTCAGGTGAGAGGACGGTGGGGCTGCGGGGCGAGCTGGGCTCTGGTGAGCTCTTCTCATAGTGGCTGTCGCTGGGGGTCCGCTTGCGGGCAGGGACAGCGCTCTCCTCCAGAGGCTTCTCCCGGGACTGTACCCCTGCAGGGCAAGCACAGGGTGATAGAGGGGTGAGGAGTGCCAGCAGGAGATGCTCCAGGCCTGACCTGAGAGGTTTCAGCTTCAACACTCACCTGCATCAAACCCCCAGACCAGCATGGATAGCTGGAACAGATATACCCTACAACACTGACCCCAGACCAGGTGATAAAGCAAGGGCTGTGGCTAGTGGCTGAACTGCTGCACTAGCCCTCCCAAGCACCACTAGATTTTCATGGACAACAACCTCCAGCAGTGGGTGCAAGGGGCAAGAGCATCCTGAGATTAGTCCAGACAGCCCTGCAGAGCAGAGAAGCAACAGGGCCTCCCCAACAGCATCATAGTGGGAAAGAAACAAATCACCCAGCACAAGGACAGCTGTATTCAGCCTGCATCCCAGCTCCCACAGCCAGACGTGGCTTCAACCACAGCAGTGGAAAAAGCCTGGTTTTGTGAATCCCTGAGGCAGAGGGAGCACTGGATCAAGAAGAAAGAACCCAACAGAGGAATGGTGCAGGGAACCACTGCTGCTCTGTCCCCAGTGGAAAGCCTCTCTAAAAGAAGAGACCAGCATCTCCCCTCCATCTCCTCCCCCAAACATCCTTCCCAGGTCCCAGCAGTATGAGCCACCAATGTCCACAGCCTGAGGGGAAGAACAGATCGACCAAGTCATCAGAGGAGGATGGGTTTCTTGGGCTGTGGAGGTCCCCATTGGCCGGGATAAAGCCCAGGAACACAGACAAAGTTGGCACAGGGCAGCCCAACTATCCCAGCACCTGACAATGCCCAAACACACTTTCTATCCTACCTCACCGGGTTAAGAGGTTAATCTAGGCTCATGGATGATGGTGCCAGGTTCAGTGCACAGCTCAGAGCCCCGTGGGATTCACACTCCTACCCACTAGCAGAGGTGACAACACTGTCCCCTCTACTTTTCTCACAGAATCGTTGAGCACTCATGCTCCCCTTGGTCAGCACATTAGGGAAGAAAAAAGAGAAAAAGGAGAGAGAAAAAAAAAAAATTTTAAAAAAGGAGAAAGGCCAGCACCACGCTCCAGGAAATGCACTTTTCAAACACCAACTCCTTTCCCACGGGCTGGCGGAGGAAAACCAGCCATCAGCTGCTTCCCCTCACTCCCCGGGGCTCCGCATGGGACCCACGCCTTGTGCCCGCTGACCTCCCCTCTTCACTGCTGGGCACACACACCAGAGCTTTCCCGGCCCGGGGAAAGGGCTGGGAGGGCAGGAGGGAAGGAGGCAGCCAGGGCGCATTTCTAAATAATCAGCCCAGTGAATGGCAACAACAATAAAATCGCGGCTCGGGGGGAGAGGCGGCCAGGCTGCGAGGCGGGGGACTCGAGCCAACGGGGCTGGCTCCAGCCGCGGAGGCGGCCTGGAAAATTCCACTAAGAGCAGCTTTGAAACACAACTCCCGATCCCTTCTGCAGGTGCTCACCGGCACGGGGGATGGCCATTAAAAAGACTCGTGGAGAGAACAGGGGGACATAAAGGGTCCCTGGGAAGCTGTCTTGCAGGTATGGGCAGCATTGCACAGGGCCACCCCGTATCTTTTGCCCTGCTCTTCACTTTAAGGGACTGAAGCCCACAGTTGTGACCACAGGAAAAAAACAAGATATTGCGGGAAAAAAGCAAACTTTTATATTTTCTGTTTTTTCCTTCCACATTGTGCACTATGGGTTCTCCCAAACACTGCAGGAGCATCGCCAGGAGCATCCCTTGGCCATTCCACAGTGAACTGCAGGGTCTTAGCACTTCAGAGAGGCAGGGACTGGCTCCTCGAGCTGTGCATGCCTGCCTTGCTTTGCATTTTCCATTTGGGAAGCACTAAACACGGCAGATGGATGGAGCATGGCTATCAGTGCACATCACACATCTGCAGCGTGGCACCCCCTGCTCCATCCCAGGGCTTCACGTCACCTAACCACAGGGTGCTGGATCTGGCCCACTGGGACACCCAGGAGCTCAGCAAGCTCTGGCTGCTCCACTCCCCAGACATGGAAAGCGGCCGGGGCCACAGGGAGGGGAGGGAGGAGAAGGGAAAAAAGGGACTCATTGTTCAGGAGCGGAGAGTGGGAAACTTCACAGGCCGCCCGGAGCAAAGCCTGGAGGAAACCCAGGCTCTAAGCATGGCTCCCCCGACCCCCTGGGTGATTTATGGGATGGAAACTATGCTTGAAAAACAAACTCTCCTTTCCCCAGCTTGCTTTGCCCCTCAGCAGACATTCAGCCTTCCTTAGCCATGGTACTGTCGCTGGACTCCCAAGGACACCATGGACGGCTGCAGGATGGCAGATTCCTGTTCACAAAGGGGGAGCAGCAGCCTGTACCCCACTCCTCACTTTCTCACCTAACACCTGTGGCACTGTCACTCCTCCTGCTGCTCATTTAGGTACTTAACCTAGAACTAACCCACTGCCCTCAGACTCAGCACAGCTCTAGGGCTGCAGAAGGGCAGGGAGCACAACAGTTGGGGAAGGAGGGAACAGGAGAGATGGCAAACCCAGGTAATTTTGCAGCTGGGGAGCCAGGTTTTAGGCCAAATCAGGAGGCAGATGCTTTTAGGCCATGAGCCTGGTGATATCCCCACAGTGGACAGGAGAGAGCAAAGAAGCATCCCAAGGCCCTCAGGATGTACACTCAGCAGTTAAAGCCAGACAGGGACACACAACACCCAGGGAAGAGAGATGCAAACTCACTCCCTGTCTGCACAAGGAACAGACATTAATTATCCTGTGCTGGTCCTCACCAGAGCCCAGCTCACCCCATCCTGGCACAGCCCACTCTCCACATCCCACTGGACTACCCCAAATGGGTTGAGATAAAATACCTTACCCTGTGCTGAGGACTGGGAGGGTTCAAACCTCTTTGGTCCTCCTGGGGAGAAACCCAAGGTGCCAGTGGGGAGAGAAAGGTCACACAGAAAGATGGTGACTCCCCAACCCCACTCCATCTCCCCCCTTCTCTTTGCCCTGGGACAAGTGGATGCACAACAAGCACCAAGTAGGTCACTAACACACATCACCCAGGGCAGAGTCACCTTCAAGGAGCAAAAGTCACACTGCATAAAATCCAGCCTCAGCAGCCCACACTCCTCAGCTGCAGACCAAGACATGAGGCTGCCTAAACTGACATAGGGGAGACCCTCCTGGGCTGACAACTAGCTAAATCTGGGTTCTATGGAGCTGCATCCCAGCCCTTGCATCCCAAGGGCATGAGCCATGATCAGGGCAAAGCTTGGAAGGGATGCAGCAAGGGTCCAGAACTGGCCCAGCAATGAAAACCACACCAGCAAGCAGTGCCAGGCTTGGAAGAGATGCAAAACCAAGCGTGGGCAGGGACTCTGTACTCAAAGCGAGGGGCTCCCCCATCACTGGAGTAGCTCAATGTGAGCCCTGACCATCACTCTGCTGAGAAAAGGGATCATTCCTGCATGGAGATGGTCTCCTGAGCCTCTCTTCATCCCACATCCATGCAACACACAGATCACACAGCATGCATAGAGGAAAGAAGGATGAGAGGGAAGGAGGGATGAAGGGGAAGGAGAAATAGAAGATGGGAAAGGAAGGGAGGATGAGAGGGAGGAATGCAAGAGAGGGAAGGAGAAGGATGGAGGGGGAAGGCTGGAGAACAAGGAAGAAGGAGAAAGGAAGGAGGTGAAATGAACAAACCGGAGAAGGACCGTTGCTGGTTCAGAGGAGGACGGGGGACTTTGATGCTCTTGTTGAGTTCCCTGAGCTTGGCGTTGTACTCTGCCAGCATACCAGGACAGGGAGTGCAAGGAGGGTGGGAGGTCACGGAGGACAGACACAGTCCCCCACAGAGAGAGGAAGGGGCAGACAAGACAAAAGTCACGAAATACAACAGGGGGGAAAGAGAGAGAGAGAGAGAAAAGAAAATATTAGCTGGGGAATAACGGGTAAGTCTGAGGTCATTTAGGGTCTGAAGGAGCTCGGTCTCTGCTTGGAGATGCTTTTCCATCAGCCAACTTGCCTGGCTCCAGGCACCACATAAACCTATATGGGAAATCAATGGTGGCTCCTAGTCATGTATAGGCTTGTGCAGCACCACAGTTGCCACATCACCATCCCCTCAGGGATGGCACTATGCAGGTCCCCTTCATCACAGAATGCTCAGAACTGGGACAGAAGGGGTGACCCCAGATGCCTCGCTAGGAGATTAAAGGGACTTAAAGGATGACAGGACCATCTCCCCTCTATGGGGAGATGCTGGGCATGCCAGTGCTGCCCTGTGCCATCTCTTCCCCTGCATCATCAGCGGGAAAAAGGAATGGGAGCATGCCCCCAGCAAGAACAGAGGAGGTGCGAGATGCTCCTCATCTCTGTGCCAGGACATGCAGGCAATTTATAGCAGCAGGGAATGTAAACAAACATGTCCATGCCCCACTGTCCCTGCTGGCTGTCCCCTCCCAATGCTGGCTTGAGGACACCTCGTTCCCACCAGAGGTCAGGCCACCCGCCTGCGCTGTACCCACCTCAGCATAGAAGGCCCAGCTCCAGTGGAGACAGGTGGCCACAGGCTGGGGACCATCCCCCAAATGCCTCTCTCCTCCCTGGGAAACCCAGTGGCTACAAGGGGATGACAGTGAGCCCAGCCCAGCCCTGAGGACCTGACTCAAGGGTTGGGAGGATGGATTTTGATTTCTCATCAAAAATCCTTTTCCCACACACTGCAAATACTCTTCCTCCTCTCCTTAGAACTGTCCACATTTCCAGGCCATTTTAATACTTCATATGGGGCAGCAGGGGAGGGCAGGCATGTGCTGCTTATAATATTAAATCCAGACATACAGCACAGTTTGGGCATCCATGTGTCCTTAGGTTTGTTTAAATTTTTCACAAAAGCCCCATGACCTTTTGTGAATCTGATCTGGATCACAGAGGTCAGATTCAGACAGATGCAAGCTTCCTCCAACAACTCTATGACCCTCCTCAATCCCATTCCTGCCACTCACACCCCTCCTGCCCCCCACCCTGTGAGTCAGTCCCCACTCCTGGGAGGTTGATGCTGTTGGATTTTTCCAGCCAAGCCTTTTCCCCCTCCCTCTAATGCCGGGCGAGTTTCTGGACTGAGCACAGAGTTGGAAGGGACGGAGCTGCCAAGCCCCAGCATCACGAGCTGGCCCACAGCCCCAAACCCTTCCCAAATGTCACTCCACAATTGAACAACTGCAGCCGAAGCAGTGGGGAGAGAGGGCACCAAGCTGCCACAGCGCCATGGCACCTTCCTTCCGAGCAGCTGGGACACTCTTGTTTCCTCAAAGCCCTTAAGCTGGAGCTGCAGGAGGGCAGGGGACTGGTGGATGCAGCTTCCCCTCCACAGGACGGAGCTAATGCCTTCATCCAGCCACAGCACTAACACTCGGTAGCCAAGCACCAAACCCCTCTGGCAGGAGCTGGGAAATGTCTTCCCAGCTCCTGACCACTGCCCCATGACTAGGTCCAGATTCAAACCACCCTGGGCCAAGCTGGGCAGAATTACAGCTGACAGACAACAGCCCAGTCCCCACTCCAGCAGCACCCCAGCTGGTGTGAGCACTGAACCCAGCAATCCGGGGGGAAAGCAGAGACTGCAATCAGGGATGCACACAGCTACATCAAACACAAGGCAGGTTCTCTGCTGACTCCCTACACCAGATCACGCTCCAGACAAGAACACCATGTCCAAGTGGGGTACAGGCAGGACAACCTCAGCCAGAGATGAAAACATTTTCCCAAACTCTCCATATTCTCCCCAAAGGAAACATATACCCCTGAGATCCAGCAAATGGCCCTGCCACCAGGGACGGACCAGCTCTGTTACCCTAACAGGATGGGGGGGATCTGCACTCTCAGCCACCCCTTTCCTACTTCTGGGCAATGCTGCAGCAGACAGCATGCTGCAAAGGAGGATCTCAGCAAAGAAGAGCAGCACAGGTTGCTCCCCTGCCCTGCATGAGTCCATGGCAGGTGGCTCAGTCCCAATCCCAGATCCAGCAGACAAGGAGTCTCTGCACCGCTTATCCCCAGCTCTACCATGCATGCCACCCCTGTGTGCTTCAGCACCTTGGGACATGCAATCCTCCCCATCCCCCCAAGGAATCAAAGGATCCTACCTGCCACCCTGTGGGCCACCAGGCCCTCCAGATTCAAGGGCTCTTCTGCCGACCTCGACAGGTCTTCATAGCTCTCCGGTCCTTTCAGGGGCATCTGGTTTTGTGCTGGGACGGTGGGGGAAGGTGGGGAGGAGGTGAGTTGCTGCTGAGACCCCACAGGGCTGTAGCACGAGGTGCTGAGTGGGACAGTGCCCATCTGTGCTCCGGCTGGGGCATGGCTGTAGCTCCTGGGCTCTGGCAGCGATGCCAGCTGGTAGCTGTAGGGTGAATAGGTTTCCCGATAATCATGCACCCCATAGTCCAGCTCTCCAGGAGAATAGGCTTTGCCTCCGGGCTCAGAGACCACGGGGCTCCCAGACGTGCCAAAGGACCTCGGCTGGGCCACCTGCGGAGTTGGCCGGGCGTAGAGACCAGCAATGGGCTGGGTGGAAAGGGAGGAGGGCAGGGGTCCGGCTGGCTTGTCCTGACGGGAGGTGGCAGGCACACTCTGCGACTTGTGGACAGCAGGTGCAAGATCCAGCATAAGGACATCCAGTGCTTCAATGGACTGCTCAATCTCCCGGCGAGAGGGTGCCCGGGGGAATTCAGGCATGCTGTGGCTGTGTGGGGGCACCGTCTGCAGCGGGCTGGGCTGAGGGCTGCAGCTAGAGATGCTGGGGCTGTGGCTCTCCATGTTGCCCTCTTGCAGCCGGGAAGGTGGCCGGCTTCCTCCTTGCTGTTGCCAGGAATTCAAACCCCGCTGCACAGCCTCCCGGCTGCTGGTACTGCGAGCTGGGGCCTGGGGCAGTGCCGGGTTCACATCGTACTTGGCAGTGTCCACTGCCGGGAAGGACCGGGAGCGGTAGGTTCCGGGGTGGTCGTAGGCATACAAGTAGGGCTGGGAACTGGGCAGTGGCTGAGGCTGGAGCCACCCCGGGGTGTGGGAGCCTGGCAGGCGCTGTGGGTAGCCAGCCAGATGCTCCTGAGTGGATGCCGAGGGCCGCAAGGAAGGCAGTGTGTCACGGAGGTGGTGGCCCATCAGGGTGTTCTGATTGTTGTAGGGGTAGCCACCATTGGAGAGTGGCTCGCTATCGTACAGCCCCTCCTTCAGCAGCTTCTCAGCCCCATTGCAGCTTGAGGGGCCATTGGGCAGGGAGGACAGGCTGCCCACCCGGGGTGCCTCCTGGTAGCCAGTCTCACTGGCAGTGGTGGTGCCATCCAAGGAGGAGAGCGTGCCCAGGCTGCCTACACTGTGCCCATCTTGGTTGGGGAGCTCATCATCCAAGATATCCGTCTCCCGCTCGGCCACCAGTGCCGCGGCATTCCCATTGACGTGCACCTGAGCCGGCACCACGTGGCGGCCCGGCACGGCGGGCAGGCGTGCCGGCACAGGGCCGGGCACGTGGTTGTGCATGGGCGGCGCACTCTCCAAGCCAAAGCCAACAAGGAGACGATCCAGCTCCTGCTTCTCCTCGGGGCTCAGCACCGCCTGGCCACTGGGTACCCCGGTCACCCCTGGCTCATCGGTCCGGTCGGTCTTGGTGGAGGCGGTGGAGTTGCCCGAGTCACTGCTCACTGAGAGTGTGTGCTCGACGTGGTTGGGTGCTGCCGAGAGCGGGAGTCGGGCAGCGCTGACGGCACCGGTGCTGCCGTGGAGGGAGTCTTTCTTCTTCACTTTAGCGTAGAGGCTCCCATCCAGGGGCCCTTGTGTGTGCCCAACCTCTGCAAGGGGAGAAACGAACACGAGACCCCAGATCAATTGCTGGCTCTCTGCACGGAGCTAATGGGTCCCATTAGCCGGTGATTTCGATTTCTTCCGTGTGCCAGAACACTTAACGACCAGCATCGATGTCTCCTCAGCACCCTCCACACTCCCACAGGCGCCACCGTGCAGAGACATCGGAGCCAGGTCCTCCCCAACCCCATGCCCCCACAGCCCCCCGATTCGCACGCAAGCACTGCCTGCTCCACTGGGATCCACCAAATATCTCATGCACTCTTTCCAGGCATTATTCCTGGCAATTCTCCTCCATGGTTGGCAAGGGCCGGGCTACCCACACAGTCAGCGATCGCTGCTCCAGAGGCCTCATCCAGCCCCAAAGGGCCATGTGGCACCACGGAGACAAACAGGGAGGATGGAGGAGATGCACCACAGGCCATAGGAGGACGGGTGGAGGCAATCAGTATGTGGCCTCATAGCTTTTTTTGTCTCCAGCTGTACTCAGCCCACGGGTGAAGGACAGATGAACCACAGACCCACCTTCCCTCTCCCTGCCCACTCTCCTCCCAGATGATGCATGGATCCAGCCAGAGAGACATCCTTGACTTTTTCTTCCCTAGCTACAGACAGGCTCCCACTCTTTCTGTTCTTCCCCTTCCCTCTCTCAGGCCAGGTCAACCTGCCCCAGAGCTTCTGCACCGACAGTGTGACTGCCCAACCCTGAACATGCAGCATCTGCTCCCTGGGAAGGTCCTGGCACCATGATCCAAGTCCAGTTTGGGCAGCTGGTTCTGCTCCACAGTCCCAAAAAGCTGGGGGGGGCAGCCAGGGCATGGGAGCATCACCACCAGTAATCCTGCACTCCAGTTCTGAGTGCCCCAGCTTCCATCACACCCATCAGCACCAACCACAACCAGCTGCACCCTTTAAACCTTTCCAAGTGGGGCAGATAGATTTTGGGGATACAGAGGGACCTCGGCCACTGACAGCAATGGGAACAGTCCCCAAGCTGCACCCCCCCCCCCCCACCAGAGCAGCACAGCACAGAGCAGGCTGCAGACTCTTGTTTTTCCAGCTCCCTGATGAGGTTTCCTGGAAGGTCCCGCGAGCAGTGTTAAACACTTTCTTTTGGAGGAAAAAATGACTCTTCCCTGGCAGGGGGCCAAGCGGCTGACTCAGGGACGGAAGACGGCCCTAACACGATAGTGTGAAATCAGAGCAGTCCTATCTGCAAGCAAAACACTTCCGAGCCGGGACAGCTTAACCAGTCCCACGCCGCCGCACCCGCACCCCAGCAGCTCCCACACCAACAACCCCCTCACCAATAAAGCAGAGGAGGGCAATAACACCAAGCTCAAGTCCTACAAAGTCAAGGCCCTCTCCTTGTTGCTGATTTTCCACTCCTGAATCCCCACTGGCAGTATCCCAAGGAGTCAGTTGAGCCCCGAAGCCTCCCGCTGGCTTGAAGACATCTCAGGACCATGCTGCAAGGTGCTCTCTGGGCACTTGGTATGGGAAAGGGTGAGAATTTCTTCCAGATACTCAGAGCTTCTTAATACAGCCAGTAAAGCCAGGAGCCTCAAAACCTCCCATACTGGGGAAAAGGGGAAGAGAGGGAAGGAAACTCTTTCTACGGAGGGAAAAAGAAAAAAGCAGCATATGCAGGGGCAGTGTCAATGCTGGACAGGCTGAGACACTGCTTGGAGACAGGGGAAAAAAGGCACAGCCCTCCTGTCTGAAGGCAGTGATAGGTGCTGGCTGGTCTCAAGAAACAGGGCAAAAGCCAGGATGGGGGCTGGGAGAACAACGGCAGAGGAATAGAAAGGAAAATTGAACAAATAAATGTAAGCACATAGTGCCCAGGGAGAAATAGACAGAAAAGGCTTTAATTACTCTTTGGGCCGGGTGCTGCCCCACAGCTGGAAGAAATGTCTCCAAGACAGGTCAGGATGGGGCACAATGCCGTTCATGGCAGAGACAGAAAGCCCCAACTGCTACGTCCCACCGTTCCCAGACCCTCTGGCAAGGAGGGTTTCGTAGGCAGGCTGGTGGGGACTCCCCCAAGAGCAGTACCAGGGCAGTAAACAAGGAATGGCCTGTGACAGCTCAGCCATCGGCCAAGCCCTTGTCCTATAGTTTCTCTACCACACACCTGATTGTTCATCCTGTCCTCAACCCCACGTACCTCCTGGGCTCTGATGCCATGAAACAAACCCTGCTATTCGCTGCCACTCCGAAGCCTCCTCCACTACCCCTGGGCCACACTATCTCTCATATGACTATCTACTGCTTGTCACCCAAGAAGTTGAATTGAAAACAAAACAAAGCAAAATAAAATAAAGTAAAATTACAATAAAATAAAAGAAAAACAAAAACTAAGGGATAATGAAACAGAACGCCTTAGCCAAACCAGCCACCCACAAAGCAGTAGGCTCTCAGGACCCCATTTGCAAAGTGTCTGCAGCTCTCAGCAAGGTCAGATTTCATCCCTGAAGGTCAGAGTAGCTCCTGCCTGGCAGACTGTGCCATCCCATCGTGGGCTGGGTTTGCCCTGGGCTCAGCCCCGGACGAAGCTCTGCTCTGGCTCTATCTGCTCCAGCTGTATGGAGGCAGCTGCGGGAAGCGCTGAGCCCAGCCCTGCAACCAGGCTTGCTGCCCTAGAGGAGAAATGGTCTGTCCTCTCCCCCTCCAGCACCCTGTGGCTACACCCAGTAAAAAAACTGGTCCAGGACATGTGTGACAACACTGAGGGGTTGAGCTCGCATCCCCAAAATCACAGGCATATGCCTCACACACAGTGGAGTGCAGCAAACAGCACTGTGCACCAGCACAAATCCTGTCCACAGCTCTGCACCAGAGCAGAAGATAAGGCTGAGGCATAACCCTGTTGTGCCCCCCGCAGCATCCCACCTGCTGCCTCCACTCCACACCCAGCGCCCTGGCCCTAATACATTTCTGGAGCATCAGCCCGCAGGGAAGACCCTGGGGTCCTGGGACCCTTTGCAGGATGTAGGGTGTGAGCAGAATCTCACAGGGAAGAGTTTAGCCTACTTATCACCGGTTTCATCCTGTAACCAGACATGATGGCACGGAGCAACCGCAGCCCCTGAGCCGCGGGTCACCACAACCATGAATTCACCACTCAGCCCCCAGACCAAAGAAAAGCAAAGTCAGGACTTACCAAAAGGGACGGGGATGAAAAGATCCCAGGCGAAGGGAAGGAGCAGGCAGCAAAATCCCTTTCCTTCACCCTTTCCAACACCAGAGCCTTCCAGGGGCACCTGGTGTAGTGGCAGCTCCAACGGCGTCTACAGCCAGCCCCGTGTGTCCGTCCAGGACAGGAGCCGACGGCCTGGAGCTGGCTTGGGTTGGCGTTTGTCCCTTTGGCTTTGCTTTCCCTCTCGCGGAGGGAGCTCTTCCCTTCCCAGCGCTGTGTCCCGCGGGGCCGCCAGAGGGGCACCCGGACGGCGGCGGGGCGCCGGAAGGGGTGGGATACGGGGAACCCCGGGACACGGGGAACCCCGGGACACGGGGAACCCCAGGACACGGGGAGCCGGACGGGAGGATGGAGCAGCCGAAGGTGGGAGAGGCCGGAGATGGGATGGAGGCGAGGAGGTGCGACTGTGCTCCCCTCCGCCCCAGACCACACAGGGACCACAGGGAGGAGCGGGAGGGGAAGGGGAGCGGCGCGGGGAGGGCGTCGGGGCCGCCCAAACTCCAGCCCCAGCCCGAGTTAACCTCAGTGAGGTGCGGAGAGGGTGGGAGCCATGGAGGGAGGACAGCCAGACAGACAGCTTCCAGCTATGAATATTAACTACTTCCTCCACAGGCAGGGCTCCGCCGCGTTAACTGTTTCCTAGGCAGGACAGATAGCTGGACAGCTGGACAGCCTGCCCACCTTGCACTGAGCATCACCCCGCTGGGTGAACCCCTCATTTGAGATACCCAGCCCTGCCCAGCGCCTGTGTGCGTGCGTCACACCTGTCCCCAAAGAGGAGCGACACATTCAGAGGGGGGATTTCCTTCCAAACTACACGCGATGCTGAAACCCAGACGGGTCTGCAAATTCAAATGTCTTGCTGGAGACTTGAGCTTCTCCATCCGAAATAACTACACAGCTAAAGAGGGGTGGAAACCAGCCATGGACAAGCCACCGACCCTACCGACCCATTTTCACAATCCCCTTGCCTGCCCTGACGGCACTACGGGCACGGCGTGGACACACCAGCCTTGTTTTCTGGATGCACACAGTGCCCTGCTCTGTGACAGGAGAAATGGCACAATCCCATCCACTCCAGAGCTGCCTGTGACCAAACTGCTCCACCTCAAGCAAAATCCATCCTGGGATGGTGCTGACAATTTGCTGGTCCGGGTGACAGCAAGCCCACCCCACATCCAGACCCCTGCCTGAACCCATGCTCAGGACTTCAGACCTCAACTGATCCAATATACTCAGCAAATCCTGAGGCTCCCTCCACTCTAATCCCCCGAACCGCACGTTTCCCACACCCCCAAGGATGACGACAGGGGATGAGAGCAGTGTTTCCAGCCGGCCCCCTGACTCACAGCCCTGTTTGCTCTCAGATAATAGCACATGCCAAGCCAGCGTCCTTCCAAAACCTCCAAAGTTTGCTTATTTTTGTCCTGGTTGTGTCAGCTGTGGGAGGGCAGAGACAGAGCTCCCCACTCCTGCCGCGGGACAGCCCCAGCCCTAAGCACAGAACTGCTACAAGTTTTGACTTCAAGGACAGTTTAAAGGGGGAAGAGAAGGGGCTGAGTTTTCACCAGCTGGTCTCTTTCCCTGCATCCCAGCCCTGCCTGGTTCCAGGTCCCAGTGGAACAAACCCCACCACCACCCCACATGACAACCCCAAATACCAGGTCAGAGGACAGATCCTACCCTGGGAATAGCCACACTCCAACTGAAATGTCTAGCCAAGTCTGTAGATGCTCCAGCATTTCACCCATGGGGAATAACCAGAAGCAAGGGGACACTCCCTGTGAATTCCCATCCAGCCCACACAGATCCCCACTGCCCTCCAAAATGCCCACCTCAACACATCCTTACCTTGCAGCAGATGGAGCAGGGAGCAGTGGAGAGGGGCAGAATAAGGAAGGGGAAGTGGATTCCCTCAGCTTTAGTCAGTTGATGAAGGCAAGAGGGAAGCCAGTGGACCCCCTTCCCCACCGAGCCTGGCCTAGGGACCAATCCAGCCACAGGGGGAGAGCAGCAGCCCACTTGCAGCTCCAGCAATGAATTTAACAGCTCTGGCCTGGCCCATTTGGCTCTCCACCTCTGCACAGCCTGACCTGCCCTCCTGGGCAGCCTCAGCTCCTCCTGATAAGTGGGAAAGGAATTGCGCCCACTAGGAAAGGTGTACCCCATGAGATGCTGAACCTCCTGGGAGACAAACAGATGACAGTGATTCCATCGAGGGGCTTTCTCCTCCATGGAAAAGTGTAGGATCAGCATCCAGCTCCACCTGTGGGGCACCAGAACCCCGTGACCTGTGCCATACGTGGTTCAGGCTCTGATGTGAACTCCCCTCACTGGAAGGGTGGGATGCTCATCCAAGTCCCCACCCTGGCGAGCCGTGCCCTGCGAGTGGGGATGTGTGGGAAGACAGGGATGAGCTGCCAAGTTCTACGCCAGAACCAAGATTCAGGTGGGGATTTAGCAACTCTCTTAAACCTGTTGGATATGGCCAGGCCGTGGCTACTCTCTTCCCAGCCTGGTAAAATGACAGGGCAGGCAGGGCCAGCCCAGGGTGGGTCCAAGGACCAGTGGTTACAGGGAGCTGCTGGACAGGGGACACATGCCTACCCTTTCACATTTTCTCACACCACCCCAGGATGGCAGAGATTGGGGTCCCCCCACAACAGTCACACATCCAGACCTTAAGGACAACCCATCCACTGACTCCATGCAAGCCCCAGCACCCTGTTTTCCACCAGCACTGCTTTTCTCAGCAAAACCAAACCAGGCCGTAAATTATCTCCATACAGAGTTACAGCACCTGCACTACCCCAGAACTTCTCTGTAGTGACCTCCAACCAGCTGCAAACCCAGCAACGCTACCTCCAGCTGCCAGCCTCCTCCTGCCTCTTTGGAGCGAGCTTGGCACCCTAAAGAGAGCTACCACAGTGCTGGCAACCTCAAAAACAGCCAGGGGATGAAGGATGCTATCACCTCCCTTCAGCCTTCAAACACCCTCAGCTAACCAACGGCCATGGGGACTGCAGCAGGAACCTGCCAAGCAGCCACCACTGACCCCAAAGCCCCTTCAAGGAGGAGGAAGGAGGGCAGGCAGAGCCTCTTGCCTTCCACAAGCTGTGCGGAGATGGCTGAGGGGCAGAAGGACAGGCTGTGGGGGTATCCAAGCATATCCAACTCTCCCTAAGGACCATGGGGCAGCCCAAACATGGTGGGCAGCAGAGACCTTGCCTGAGTAAAGCAGGAGGGTGACTTCGCTGATGGGGTAAGCTTGTCCCATGGAAGTGGCTCAGAGAGCCTATTGAATCCAGCTGTGTCCCCTCAGCCAGAGAGCAAGATGTGGGGGTACAGATCCCCTATCATGCCCCCTGCTCTGCAAGAGCTTAGTCAACCAATGACCCCACTGCAAATGAGTTTCCCCTTCTCCAAGTCCCCACAGAGAAGCACAGTAGAGGTGAGGGGAACACCAGGACAGGCACCATCCCCAGCCACCCACCTGCCCCTCCAGCTTTGGGGTCCCACAGGACCATCCCACCCTGGCAGACACCTCCAGCCCTTATGGGTGCTCCATGCTGAGACAAAGCTGCTGAAGAAAGGGCATCCACCTCCACCGAGAGCGGCTGTGGCCAGCAGAGACGCGGCATGGGGGAACCCACCGTTTGGCAGGCGATCCCGATCCCGTTGGCCCAGGCTGCAGCGACCGTCTGCGGGGAGCCTTCGCCGAGTGGCAGGACGGGCAGTGGTGGGGACAAGGAGCAGCGGCTGATCCCAGCCCGGCGTGGGTCCTGGTGCCAACCTCACCCCCCTCCGCCCCCGGACGCCGCTTGCTCACGCCTGGCGGTGCCAAAAATGTGGCGTGCAATTCCCTGACCAAATAAGGCAAGAACGACCATAAACAGGGACCCCCCCTGCACAGCCGGACACCAGAGTCCCCATCCTGGCTCGGGACAGGCTGGAAAAGAGGAAAAGTGACAAGAGAGGGAAAAACATGGGAGCCCCTCGAGCCCATGCTGACTCCCACCACCACTGCTCAAAGTGCCCCATGGGACAGCTGGGAAAGACCCCTTATAGATGGGCTTCTTGCAGCTGCTTGCGCTGGCACGGGTCAGAGGGCAGCCTTCTGCCTTCTGCCTGCAGCTTCACCCTTCCACAGTCCCGGCTCATCTCCAAACTGGGGCAGTGTTTACAAATTCAAGGTGCCCTCACTCCCTATTGCCACCCTTCCTGGCACAGAGGACAGCCCAGTCAGTGCATGGAGGTACCTCCACAGCCCTGACACCTGCTAAGACCCCAAGGGGGAATGGAAAGGAGTCCTGGGGTACTTCTGCAGCCCCAGTATTCACCAAGACCTCCACAAGAGTACAGAGATGAGTCCTGGGGTACCCCTGCAGCCCTGTGAGCGGCTGAGGTGCAGAAACTTTGAGGGGAACACATGCAATGAGGTACTTCAGGTCTCTGCAGGCAAAAGGGGACTGCCAGGCAGTCTTGCCAGCTTGAAGCTGGACCCACAGCTCCCCAGCCTGCACATGGCCCACAGCTGAGCCTGCACATCACGAGTTGCCTGTTTACTGCCCTGTGCCAAGGCAAGTGCCCGTGCCAGCTCCACACAGCCGCCCCAGGTCTGGTTCCATGTGACCACCACAGCAGAGACACTCTCGCCTACCCCCGGCACCCCGAGCCCCCACCCTCTGTTGAGAGCACCGCTGTCCACAGCTCCCACTTGAAGCAGCCAGTGACCTTCAGGGACATCAGGGACTGCAGCTGTCCCTGCTCCAGGGACGCCTCTCCAGATCTGGCTAGGAAAACCCAGGCATCTGCTTGGCCACGGGTGGCCTTGCCTCCAGGACAGGGGCCCACCATCCTTCGACATACAAGTACTGCCCATTCCTGCCAAGTGGGTGACAGCAGTCAACTTGCTGCAACAAAATGGGTGCTCAAAGGGCTTTTCCCAACTCTGAGAGATGCAGCAGACCCTTGAAGGCCAGTCAGACATACTCATCCCCTGGGTATAACTAAGGCACATCTACATCCTGCCCTGCTTGCAGCATGACAAAGTAGATGGGATACCTAATGGTCCTGCAGACATGGGGTTTGGATTTCCTAAAGCTCTGGGGCATAAACTAGGGATGGACTCTGCTTGTGCAAACAGGACTTTGACAGCTAATCGCTGAAAATAAGAGCCTAAGCTCCCTGGCACTGTAGCAGAAGGCAAAGTCCATGAGATCTTGCCCTCCCATCCCATGGCCACACTGCTCCCATCAGCAGCCACCTGTCCCCAGCTCTGCTGCCCACCAGTGTCCCCTGTCCTGGGGCAGGGGGTATTTCCATGTGGACACTTTGGCCACTGACCACCTCGTGAGCCCTAACCTTTCTCCAGGTGCTTGCTGGGCAGGGGTGGCTCAGCCCAGGCCCCCTCTGCACTGTCGTCGCGCTGGATATTGAAGTTCTCATAGGAGTCCCACCGGATGAGTGGGTCAGATGTGTTGTAGTCCACAGAAACACTGGGCCCGTTCTCCAGGTGCTCCATGCCTGGAAAGAGGCAGGATGGTCAGGCAGGATGACAATGGAACCAGCAAGGGTGGGATGCAGGAATAGGTGGAGAAAAATGCATGCAAGGAAAGAAGTTCAGGAGCCATAGGGCAAGGCAAGTGACTCCTGCAGGAAAGGCAGCATCAAGAGATGGATGAGCACAGGAAGTACATCAGGACCCACAAACAAGGTGTACAAGACTGCCTGGGGCTTTTGGGATTGCCTAGAGACCAGCACACAGTCTGGCAGTGAGTGTGCATGGGTCTGGACTTTCTGAGCAAGAGAGTCCTTCATTCCCAAACATTCCTTCCATCTCTCCCAGGCCAGCAAGGGCTTTGGAGAGCAGCCTTCTGGGGAAGAGAGTGAGAGAGACAGGGCATCCATGGGTGCCCCTAGATCAGCCTTACTGCCTGGATGCGTCACCCTACCTTGGTGACAAAGGGACTGCAATGGGACAGGTGGAGGTCACAAGGGAGGGAGCACAGGATACAGCTGAGGAGAAGGAAGGGAGACAGCATCCACCTCCAAACCCCATGGCACTGAGCCAGCCATACCTTGGATCTTCTCTGGGCCATAGGAGAACACAAACTCCACCTTCCCATACTCAGGGAAGCGGTCATCTGGCAAGGAGAGAGCAGAATAAAGGGACTATATCCATCCACAGCTCCAGTAGTAGCCAGTCACCCCAAACACGCCTACAGATCAGCTTAAGGCTGGGAGATGCTACAGGATATCCCTGCATGGGGCAGTGCATCTTAGCCCCCAAAACAACCCCGCGGCAGCCCCTCTGCACCAGTAATGGTTCTGGAAATGAAAAGGATGATGGTGCCACCACTTCTCAAGCAGTACCACACCCTGCAGATGGAGCAGGGGTGCTCTGTCTCAGTGGGGGTGGGTCTGGGATGGGTGCCCAGATGTCCCCATGATGACACCAGAGTTACATGGGCGGGAGGATGAGGCAGTTTGGAGCAGGGAAGTGCCAGGGCGGTTACCTCTGAAAGCCTCATCCAGGTCCTCCTTGCCAAAAACGACGTCAAGATCATGCACAGCACACGTGTGGAACTGCACACGGAAAATCACGTCACGGGTAGGGCTGCGAAACTTCTTGTGGTAGCACTTCAGCTGCAGAGGGGAACGAGAAGGGGCCATCAGGATAAGCCCCCAGACCTGGACAAGGGGGTGCCTGGGGGTCCCAAAGCAAGGCAACCACACAATCCCTGTCTGCTTCCTACACCGGGAGGTGAGCTGGTGATCCTTACCAAGATATCGCCCTTGAGCAGCAAGCCAGGCTCGATGGTGATGCAGATGCCCGTCTGGCTGTCTCCTTGCACATTGCTGCAGAGAGGAACAGTGGGAGGATGTGAGCTGTGGTGCAGAGATCCCCCCAAGAAAACTCCTAGCACCACCTCAAACAGCCCAAAACTTGGATTCCACCCAAATCCAGGCAGAAAAAAGTGCAAAGCATAGAGTCTGCCCTCCCTGTGACTGAGGGGAATCCCGCAGGGGCACCCATTGCCAGTGGAAGGAGGACGGGAAAGGGAAATGGAGGCACAGCTCAGCAAGGGTGCAAAAACTGCTGGGTGGGAGGGTTTTCAAGTGGTGAGGCTGGGCTATCAGCCATCCACCCGGCTTTCACGGTTCAGCTGGGGCTTAGGACACAGAGGGAGAAATCCCTGGGAAGACTCTTCTCCCTGCCTCAGTTTCCCTGCGGGAAGCCCTCCCCTCCTAGCGCACCACCGACAGGCTGCCGACGGGTGGTGGCGTCAGCAGCCAGGGACAAGGGAAGAAAGGAGTTGGATTTCACAGGCAAGATAAACCTGGAGTTTATTACAGGCATCCCATAAACAGTCTATTAAAAGCTGAAAGGCAAGGCTGGGATGGCAGTAAATCTCAGCTAACGGGGACCCATGGCTGTATGGAAGTGAGATCCTGGCCCTGGGGGTTGAGATGGGAATATCCTAGAGGTGAGGCGCTCTGGTCCCTCCAGGGAGACCAGGAGCCAGGGCTCCCACCCAGACTGGGATGTGGTGCTGGCAGTGTCTGGGAGGCTGGAGAAATCAACTCCTGCTTTCCTTTTGCCAGTGCCTGCTCCCAGGATCAGCATCAGAAAAAAACTGTGGGGACATTAAAACAGGGGGGAAATCTTTTTTTGGAGAAAGAAAGGATATTAGCTCAGCTGGTCAGAGTGTGGTGCTAATTATACCAGGGTTGTGGTGAAGCCTGTATTGGCCATTTACTTAAGAGCTGGAATCAATGATCCTTGTGGGTCCCTTCCAACTAAGAATACTCTGTGATCTGTGAGAACTAATCCAGGCAGGAAGAGCAGTTCTTTAAGCAGGGAGAGAAGAAATGCCTTCATCTCCCAGGGTGCCTTCATCTCCCAGACGTCCCCATCCCTTTCCCCACTCCCTCCGGGGACACCCAGCCCCAGGCTCTGCGCAGCCCCAGGCTCCCTCTGCTGATACGTGGAGTCACTACAGCCCTCTCAGCAGAAGGGTCCAGTATGGCCCAGTATAGCCAGTTACCACCTTCAGAAAAAAAAAAAAAAAACCCTTTTTTTTCCCCTGGCCCCCAAACAGACTAAGCACAGAGCACAAGTCCCCCACTGTGGATTTGTCCTTGGCCCCTTCCACCCTCCCCCATTTGCCATGCCCCCCATGCTGGGCGGGAGAAAAGCCCCATGGCGAGGAGATAGTTACTAGATCCCCGAGGTGTAGACGGGCTGCATGGCCTGGTAGATTTTCAGGAAGGGCCGACAACCTGGAAGACATCAAGGCGGGGAGAAAAGGCACACTGCTGTTAGCCGGCTGGGCGGAGGGGCCAGGGGAGGGATTAGTCACGGGGGAGAAATCCAAACAGGGAGGAAGCCAAAGCAAACAGCCACTCCCTGCCCCAGCCAGCCCGCACCGACCAAGGGCAACATCTGCAATGGGCAGAAAGGATGCTGTGGATGAGCTGAGAAAGGGCAAAGCCCTCACAGTTTGGGTCATGTAAGACCTAGAGCAAGCACTGGGCTGGGGATAGGGGTGGGATGATGATCTGAGTGAGGTACCAGCACCAAACACGGTACTGCACCCCAAATCCCAGTCTGGTGCCATCCTTGGAAAAGCTGTCAGAAAAACATCGTCACCCCACAGCTCAGGTTAGTGCCCAGCATCGGGAGGGCATCCTCTAAGGGAATCTTTGCCAGAAAAGGGTAGCACCCTGCTAATATGAGTGAAGTCTCTTGAGAGGGAAAGGGAATTGCCAATGAAATGGTGGAAAATATCCCCCAAGGAGAACAAGCCTGGCCAGGCAGTGTGGGATGGTGGTGTGGGAAGAAGCAGACTGGGGAAGCAGCGGGAGGTACCTACCGCCTTTTGACTCAAAGTTGGGGATGCCATGCATGATGACGTGGTGGAGGAAGAGGGGCTTGTTGTTCATCTTGATGCTGCCAGAGAGGAGCCCACTGAAGTAATGGATGTACCTGGAGAGCAGACAGGCAGCTCAGGAGCAGAACCCACAGAGGAATATCCACCTTGGACCCCTGCATCCAACCACCCTATGGAGAAAAACCCAGCCTGTAGAGGCATGCCAGGACCCACCTCTTCTGGGATGGCTGTCCCACTGGCACCACCTTGTCCTCATAGAAGCGCTTCATAGCAAACCTGTCCAGAGCCTGGTCAGCACTGTGGGGATGAAAGGGCAAATGAGGCTGAAGGAAAGTATTGGCACCAGCACCCCAGCACCACTGGAATGGAGGTCACCAGTGGGCCCCAGCGCCACCCCAGGACCTCATGTCTCTCTCACCTGGCAGAGATGTTGCTGTAGTGCATGTAGGCAGCCACTACCACCCCCAGCCGGCCACGGTTCCCCTGCAGGCACACAGCAGAAGGGGTGTCATGGGGGCAGCAGGGCCTGGGAGCACTCAGGCACAGAGTAACACACTGATCCCTATAAGTATACACCAGCCCCCGAATGCCCCAACCCTGATTAGACACACACCAATCTGCACATATAAGCTGACACCTACCCTCACTCCAACCCACCATATTCTCTACATCTCTCAGTCTCTGAGGCTGCTCAGCCCGATCCCTGCAGCCCCACAGACCCCCAGTGCCCCCATCACTGTGCCCCAGAGACGGGTCCCACCCACCTTGTTGTGCAGCACCACCACATTGTGTGCCGCTGCATTGAGCCACGTGTCCATGGCTTTGCAAATGCTGCAGATCTTCTCCAGCGCAGGGGTGTGCATGTCAGGCCATCCAAAATCCAGCACCTGAACAGAGGAACAAACAACCTGGGGTCACAGACACTCCTATGCAGAGTTCTCAGCCTGCCAGAGGGCAAAGCCCAGGGCATGTACACAGGGTAGGCATTACTGAGTGGCTCTGACATGCAATCTCCCAACCCAACCCTGCACCCCAATGCCCAGATCCCTGGCCCAGAGAGGCCATTGTGGTCCCAGATCTCAGGCCCTTTACCCCAGGTTACTTGGCTCAGCTTTTGAGGACTCCCCCATTATCAGAGGGATGAGGACAATGCCTTAGGGAGATCTCCAGGAGATTCTAAAGAGCTAGTTTTGGGCTGAGAATGGGGCACTGGGAGGGCAATTGGAGTTAAGCTGAAATACCACAAACACAGGGTGAAGTCTCAGTGATTTTCTCAGTGCTTTTCCCAGTTGGATATAATAGAAAAGGTGGCTGTTTCTCCCCTAGACATCTTGTAGCAGGGAGCTGATCCTGCAGACAGGCCTGCCCTGAGAGCCCTGAGACCCCTGATGGTTCTCACAGCTGTGACCCACCTTGGGGTGAAGTTTGTTGATGTCACGTCTCCGCTCAGAGAGGTTGAAAAGCTTTAGGGAAGATGAAAAACAGAGTGAGAGGACATCTTCCTCCCTTGCTGCCACCTCACCTCTTCCTCACCCCAAAGCCTTCCGAAATCCTGCTTTGAGAGGCATCCCGAGACACATTAGCCTGAGCAACACCTCACCACAGGGCAATACAATGAAGAAAAAGTCTATTCAACATAGTGCAAAGACTCTCCCACAACAGAGCCCAGATGGAGACAAGGATGCAGTATCCATCCCCTGCAAGCATCCATCCCCAGCAGCTGAGCACTCCAGCCCCTCCACCAGCCTGACAGGGATCTGGCTGTGCCCCTCACCACATAGTTGTTCCCATGCTTGGACTTGAGCATGTGGGCCACTTCACGGAGGTTGCTGGAGTAACTCTGCTCCTCGGCCGTGCTGGGGTAGGAAACGGCGATGATCCGCTCCGTGATGTACACCAGGTCCAGCTCACAGCTGCTCTCCATGGCTGCAGTCAGGCTCATGCTCCTGGGCAAGGGAGGGGACCACTGTCAAGATAGGGCATAGGGAGGGGACAGAGGGACCCTTCCCCACGCTGCAAGACAGGCTGGGGCACATGGGGACACAGCTGCCTGCAGCCTTTCCCCTGCTCCCAGTCCTCTTGGGGTGTCTAGGGGACCCAGGTTGGAGATGGTGGGTCATAACTCCTGTATCTTCCTCACTGGGAGCATCTCCCAGGTATAGCACCTCTGGAGAAGCAGGTATTGGTGGAAGGGAGCTTCAGGCAGAGCAGAGATAGTCATCAGACAGGGAAACTGAGGCAAGTACCTGGATGTTTTGCAGCGTAACTGCCCACTCCTGGGGGATTTTGTGGCATCCTAAAGAACCAGAGAGGAAAAGCAAGTTACTGCCATGACCCAGCCACAGCCAGCACAGGGGTCTTGCTAGATGTGGGTGTGACGGTGCTGCCAAAGCGTTCCACATCCACCACACTGCACTGAGCATCCTAACACCCCCAAAATATCGCTGTCTCCAAATACCACAAAGCAGTGGCACAAGTAGCATAATACATCCCACATGCAAAACCCAGCTCTCACAACCTCAGTGCTGCTGGGACCAGCTGCCATGGGCACTGTGGGGCCGGTGCCTTGCCAAAGGCTTCCAGAGGACATTTTGGGAGGATGCTGTGCAGGTAGACACGATCTCAGGCATGTCGTAAGTCCCTCCTGTCTCTCTCAGGCTGTGGGCACACCTGGTGGGACAGAGCTGCTCTGGCCCTGCCCACAGCAGGGGCAGGTTCGCTGTCCAAGCTGCATGGAGGAGCCAGCCAGGCACGACAGTTTGCTTTGGCCCCAGCTGCACCAAGCCAAACGCCTGGAGGAAATGTTTGAGCTCTTGGAGCAGGAAACTTCTATTTATGCATGTTCTCCGGCCTCGAAAATTTCATCTGCAGCCGGCTTGCTCTGTGACTCTGTGACCTCAGCCGAAAAACAAAGCAGGGTTTCCAAAAAAAACCGCTGAGGCAAAACACACTCGCACCTCATTAGTTTTAGTATCTCCAGCTAATAAGCAGAAGTCATTTAAAGACTCATCTCAGGCAACACGCCTGGAAGAATCAGAAATAAATGCATCCTGCAGCTGATTCCTGGGATGCCCCATTGGTCCCCAGAGCTCCAAGACTGCTGCTACTCTCCTCAGAGCTACAGCATCCCCCAACTAGAACACCAAAGGGAAAGGGAGGAGGTGGCAGAGAGGTTACGCTGACATCCTACACCTGCCACCTTCTGCCCATCCAGCAGAGCTGCTCCCATGGACAGCCAGCGTCACCCTCCACCAGCCTTGCATGCCCCTCTCAAGGTCACGTTGCCCTGCAGAGCAGAGCAAGGCTCAGCAGCCCTGGGGCCTGGGGACAATGTCACCCCTCCCAGCCAAAGCCATTCCAGACAGCAGCAGCTTTGCCTCAGTGCCCAGAGGTGCTTGAACAGTAGTGACAATTCCTCCTCCAGTTCTTCCTCAGAGTGTCCCAAATTGCCTGCTCGCCCCAGAAACTCCCCAGCATTGCTGAGGGCAAATAAGGAGTTAAAATGCAACAAAAAGAGAAGTAAAACCTTTCCTGGGAGAGCCAGGGTGCATGGAACAAGCCTGAACCTGAATATGGGCTCATCCCTACATCACCCACCAGTGATCAGGATGGGATCCTCACCATGGCTTGTGCAGTGCCCCAGACATTCATAATGGAGATCTCTGGGGTCCCACACCCACACCCACCATCCAGGGAAGCCCCATCAGTCCACGTCACCTCATCCAGCTGCAGCGGCTTCCCAAAACCACAGCCTTTCCCAACAGAGAGCTGACAGGGAAACCAGGAATCACCCCCAGCTCCCACATGAGTAAACTGAGGCACAGGAGGACAAGCAAGGTGGGGACACCGGAGCCCCTGTCCATCCCCATACCTGGATAGCAGTGAGCCCCTTGTTAATCCATTTCCACGCCATGGTGGGTCCACTCCCAGTACCCTCCAGACCCAGGGGAGCAGGTACCCACAGCCAGGGCCCTCCACTGTCCCTTGCCCTGGCGAGAGCCCTTGAGCTCTGCCCTGCTCCCCCCTTCCCAACCGCAGCCGCACTGCATCTCTGCCGCCAGCCCCTGCACGAGGAAGAGTCAGCCTGCAATCAGCTGATAGGAGCAGCTCCTGTTATTAAACACTGCTGCCCGCCGCTGGGCTCAGAGACCTTGCAAACGTCCCCGATGGAGAGAGACTCCAGCCAAGCCAGTATAACCCAGTCCAGCCCAGCACAGGACAGTCTGGTTGTGTTGAAAATCCCTCTGCCAACCCCATCAAGAATATGCTTTCCAGTCCCAAGCTAGCTTGGCATTGTCCCCAAGCTCCTCGTAGTATCCAAAATCTGCAGGTCCCTTCTGCTTGGAAAGGGTGAAGAAAGGCACAAGAAAGGCTTCAGAAATTCCAAGAAACTTCCCTGAAAGACAGCAAAGCCAGCAAAGGACGCTTCTGACTGTATTTTTCTGACCATGCTCTTCCTCAGGGTTGGAAACATGTCCTGGACAACCAAAGGGATTAGGCAAAGCCAGATGTCAGGTGAGGAAGGCTTTCATCCTTTTCTTCATGGGAACCATCATGCCTCCATCCCCTGGGTCCCAGCTCCAACACACAGGGAGGCCAGCAAGCTGGCTGCAGGCAGGAGGGAAACTGCCCACGTTGACTTTGGCAGTGCATCTGTCTACACTGTCTTACCAATTTTATGTCCACAGATTAAATAACAGATCCCCAGCTCCAAGACAGGAAAGCCAGCTTTGCAGCAAAAGCCTCAGCCCCCAGTATGCTGGGTTCCACCATCACCTCTGCCACCAACTCTGGGCATCTCACTTGGCCTTTGGCATGGCCATCATCACCTTGGCTGGCAGGGAGAGAGGACTTCAGGGTTCCAGGTACATTGGGAACTACAGGAGCATTCCAGGCTCAGGGATTTTGGCTGTAGGGGATGCTTGCAGCAATGGGACAGGTACAAGTGACCACCCCCCCCCCAGGAGGTCTTGAGGCAGCCTCTGAGACTGGTTGCACTTACCAGGATTTCTACCTGCTTGGTGATGCTCTCCCCCAGGGATGGCTGCAGACAGGAGCAAAGAGAGGGTGAAAAAAAGGCAAGCAAGAGAGGAGAGATTGAGAGAGGGACACACGCAGAGCAGGGCCAGGGTCAAAAGTTCCCCCAGCTATTTCTGGTGCTTCCTAGGAAATGCACCACAGTTCCGTTCCATTCTCTGACTACCAACATGTCTGCTCTTCCTAAAGGTTGGGAATCCCTCAAAACCCAAGTGCAGAGCTCAGATACTCAGGGATGCTGCCATCCTGCCTCTCAGTTATCATCACTGGCACTGAACCACTGTTGCCAATGAGAAGCATTTGACTGAACCCTGAGCCTGTTCCGTGATGGGCACCTGGTGCCTTCCACATCTCTGGGGTTCCTCATGGATCCTCCACAGTCAGACCCTACAGCTGGCAAGTAAACAACAGGGAAAGACCAGTGCAGTCCCACACCCAGCCTGGCAACTGGCCACCAGCAGGACCAGCTCCCCAAGATAAGCCTGATCCCACAGGGACAGTGAAGGACCCCAGTGGGAGCAGAGCCAGGGTCTGAGATGCTGAAAACTGGGGAAAATTTGGTGACATGCCACTGGAGAGAACTCTGAAAGGAGGCTGGGGACAAGAATTCACTTCCTGGGGTGGAGGAAAGTGTCTGGACCCCTAATACAGGAAGCAAGAGGCAGATACCTCTTGCTGGGAATGGTGGTTTTGGTGCCTGGGGGTGGCACAGCAAAGGACCCAGCTGGCCAGGTCCCCAGACAGGAGTCTTGGGACTAGGAGGATTGAGGTCACCCCCAAAACCAGGCTGCTCTACTCCTGGCATCAGGGCCAGAGCAGACATTTCCATCCATGAGACAGGGCAAACCCTTTCAATTTCCTCCCAAAGCCACAGTAACGGTCCCAGCTCAAAGCCAACATATTTTTGCTGTTGATAAGTGCCCAAGGAGGTTGGCAGGGGCGGGGGGTGCAGGCAGAGATTAAACCCGGGGCAGATAACCACCACGGGGCCCCAGGGCAGGCAGTATGCTCCACTCCTACCCCATGCGCTTGCTCACTTGGGCTCTTGTGCTGCCCTTAAGAGCTTCCAGGTGGTCATCCCCTACACTCACTTCTCAGGTGAGACCCCCTCCCTGGGCTGCCCAGCCCAGGGCCCTGCGTGAGGCACGGATATTGCGGCACTGCCAGGATGCCTAGTCTGAGCTGAAATTCTGCCAGGGCCTCCTCTCCCCGGCGCTTGCCCCAGCAAGCCTTGGCACACGTCTGGAGCAAAAAGGAAGGGCTGCCTCACTGGCCCCAGGCTATGCCAGTCTCCCTGCTGCCACGTGCCTGCTCTGCCTGCTGCCACGGGCATCACCAGGCTGGAGACCAGGCAGGGGAGCTGCTCTGCTGGCAAGACGCTGCCTGGTAGGCACCAATATGTCATGCTTCCCAAACCTCTTGCTGGGCATGGCCCTGCTCCAGGTGACATCCCAGTGCCCTGGTACCCCCAGAGCCCAATCATGGTGTGGAGCAGCATGGCAAAGGACTGTGGATGTCTGCCCAGTACCCCGACACCCGCCCTCCCCAGGACAGGGTGAACGGAGATGATACATCCAGCTGTTCTGGTGTCCTGAGAGGACAGGGTGGGAATGGCCTGCATCGCCCTGGCCCCAACAGATTATAAAGGCCCCCAGGACAGACAATAGTGGAGGGTGACAATAACAAGAGCTGCAAATGCACGGCCTTGGGCGCCTCGAGCCAAAGGCACATCTGGTACAGACATCTCCGGGTGTGCAAGAAACCGCCCCAGCTCTGGCCAGGGAGGGAAGGCCCTCTGCGCCAGGGGACCCCAGAGCCCTGGATGGTCACGTCCTATCTGCCTGTCCCTCTCAGCATTCCTGCAAGCCCCTCTTCCTTGAAAGCTCCAGATCCAGGAGTCCCATGATGGCTGGGCTGCTCCAACCTTTGCTGCTCAGCTGTGGGATGCCCTTTAGCCAGCAATGGTGGGGGGCACAGCACCAAAACGGGGATGACCTTTCACCCAGCTCAGAACCACTGTGTTTTTTAGGGTGGAAGGTTCACATCCTGAAGCACCAGGAAAGCCCCATACCCTGAGCAGGATGCTCTAGCATCCCCAGAGCCCTGGCTGTCACCCATGGTTCACAGTGAAGTGCCACTTACCAGCTCATAGTTGACAGTGGGGGAGCAGGGGGTCACAGCCTGCAAGGAAGCAGAAGAGAGACAGGATTAGTCCTAATACTGTGTTCCAACACAGGGCACGGGAAGAGGCTGGAATGCAGCATTCACCCTGCACCCACCCCATAGGGAATACAGCACCCACCCAAGCAAGTGACAGGGGCATCCATGGCCTTGCCATCCCAGGCAGGAGCATAGCCAGCACCCCAAAGTCAAGGCTGGCTTCCTGGGAGAGGGAGTGTGCTCAGGGCCATGGCAGCTGTGCCATTCATCCTTGGACAGGAATCCAGGACAGCCCCAGCCCCAGCCCCAGCCCGGGTGGGCATGGTGAGCACAGCACGGCACAGCACAGGGAGGGCGCCTGATGCCAAGAGCAGCTCCTGGAACAAACCCCAGCCCAGCCTCGTGAGTCTCTGCAGCCGCCAGCTGAACAGCCCGGCTATTGTTACCTTAATTACCAGTGGCAATTACTGACAATTAACCTTGGGTTTTGCGTGCACCCCAGTCCGTCGGGAAGCAGCAGCATGCCAGGGTGGGAGAGGCAGTGCCTCATCAGTGCTGGGGCAGCGGGCACAGGCACTCCAGCTCTATGTTGGCCCAGAGATGTCAACAGTAATGGGAGGGTATGATTTGGGGCACTTTGTCCTCTACAAATCCCACCAGGAGCAATGACCCTCAGTAAGCCATCCCCTGCCCCATCCTAGGATGGAGCCAAGAGAGCAAACACCAGTCAGGGGCTGGTCCCCTACCATGGCAGCATGGGGACCCACTGCACCCCACTCTGGCTCTCCTGCCCTGGGCCATCAAAAGAAGGATTTGTCCCAGGCACCCCACTGGGAGCACCCATATCCCATCCCATCCAGGTCCCCAGAGCACGATGCCCAGCGCCTGCTCCCCTCCCCAGCTGCCAGCCTGTTCCCATCCCACCTCACTGTTTTCTTCAGGGATTCCTCCTCCTCCCGCTCCCTTCCCCTGCGCATTATTATTATGATTTTATTCTAATGCAGAAACGCTTCCATAAAAGGCCCTTTTCCCTGCCCCGCGGCGCTGGCCCCGCGCCAGCCTCCCTGGAATGTTCTCCGGCAGCGAGAGCCGCTGCTGCGGACGGAGGGACGAGGGATGTGCCGTACCCTGCACCGTGCCCCGCACACTGCCGTGCTCTTCCCCTGGGGACGCTCAACAAGCACCCCTGACTCCCACCCAGCCCCAGCTACAGGGCCAGAGATGGGGGGAAATGCGCAGCTCCCCCACATGGGACACACTGGTCCCACAGCCAGGTAGGGTCCATGCCCAGTCCCCCTCTGCTGCCGGCATGAGGAAGTTTACAGGCTACAAATGCACCTCTGGCTGGAAAAGGGAAAAAACTGGGGTGCCTGTGGTTGTATTTCCCTGCCCTAAAGGATTCTGTGATGTCTAATACGGGCTTGTGCTCACCCATCACTCTTCCCATCCACAGGAGACAGCAACTCAGGCTGTATGGCACTCTTGCATCCCCGAAAGGCAGTTTTACAAGCACTGCAGGAATGTAAAGCTGTTTCCCTCTCTCTCAAGTTTGGCTCAAACATGCCCCCAGTTCAACGAGAAGGAAGACCCTGCCCCAGACAATGGACCCCTCCCTAGTGAAGTCCAGCTCCTGAATTAGAGGTGCACAAGCACCCCTCCTGCCCTACGGGACCGGTGAGAGTATCACTCATACAGGACTGCAGCGACCCCCAGAACAGCCCCCATTTCTGTCCTCAGGGATTCCTGCATCCCTCGGTGCAGGGAGGGGTGGGAAAGGCAGGGGGATCCGCACACTCCTGGTCCAGGCTTCGTTTTGCCGTGGCAGACACAGCGGCCTTTCTTCTCCCCCTCACCGGTGTTTGCATTCCTGCCGGCTGGCCCCCGCCGCCGACCCCACCGCCCAGCAGCCCTGCCCAGGAATGCGAGGAACGAGGCGCAGCAGGGCTGCCGCCCACCCCACCAGCCCCCCATGGTCCCCCACCCGCCCACTCGGCCCCCCAGGTCGCAGCCCCATCCCTCCCAGCAGCCACATCCCACGAGCTGCTGCCTTGAGACCCGAGTTTTGCCAAGTAGAAAAATCAGTTTCCCAGCAAACGAGGCCCCATGGCCACGAGTGATAGGAGTGTCTGATGTCTCATAAAGGGTTGGGCACACCCTGAAGCCTTCCGCTGGGAAGCGATGATGGGCTCCCTCGCTCATCACCAGCTGTCACTATACCTAGAGAAACTTGATACCCTTGACATGTCCAAGCCCAGAAATAAACACCTGGCTGGCAAACCCCTGACAGTCCCCGGCCACACCACCGTAGTGCAGAGTAGCTCATGAGATCCCTCTTCCACCTAACCCCTCCAGTTGCAGCTCAGGAACTGACCTCTGCACCACAGACCCCGACAGGACTTCAGCACCATTTCACAAGAACTGAGCGAGGCTGGAGGAACGCAGACGTCCACCTCCTATCCAGGGATGAGACACCTCAGAGCCTTCTCCATGCTGCAACCACTGCTCACACCTCCCTCCTTCAGCACCTCCTTCCTCTCCCTCCTCCTCCCTCAGTAAAACAACCCTTGCAACCCATGGAAGTGCCCAGGGCCACGGCCAGGTCCTGCTCCAGCGGAGCATCCCCGTGGGTTGTAGCCCCAGCCTGCAAGATGCCAGCAGGGCTGGGGGAAAACAAACCTCCATGGAGGGGCCCTGCGATTCAGGAACGGGCAGGATCAGTGCAGTACTGGGCACGCTGGGGTCTCCCCAGCTGGGCTGCTGGAGCCAGACGAGCACTGGCCCACAGCCCACAGCATGGCTGCTTCGGCTGCCGGTGGGTGATCCAGGCCCATCTCTGACGCATATCCCTTCCTTTGGGTGGCGGGTTTTGTTTTTCCCTTCCCCAGGAGCTCCGATAAACATTCCGGAGCTGGACAATATCCGGGCTGGTGCTGACCCTTACTATGCCAGGAGCAGATGCAGCACCAGCCACCCTAGCACTCACACAGACCCCACACACACCAGAGATGCATCCCGGGGCCAGGCACTGAGATGCTGGCAAGCTAGCTCAGCTGGTGTGGTTGGAGCTGAAGACACTGTGAAAAGGGACATTGACACCCCAGACCCTCCCAAAGCAAGCCAGCTTCATGACCCCACTATTTAGAAAGAATGTGGACCCTAAGAGAGGGAATCAAGGCACACTACTCCCTCCAGCCCTGGAAGTGGTTCCCCTGCCCAAGCCACCCTGTGGTCTGGAAATGCAGCTGTCAGAGAGGAATGTGACTCAGTGGCCACACTGGCGTTCCACAGGACAATGCCTGGGCAGCATAAATGCCAGGTTAGTCCATGTGATCCTCATGGTGGGATCACATCACCCCATGAGGGACTACTTCTTCCCAAGCAAATTCATCTCAGCTTTGTGCCACCTACATCCCAGCTGGGCTGCAAATCACTTCTCCATGCACCCCAAGATTCTCCGCTCATTCCAAGATCCTGCCTCAAGCAAAGGGGATCCCAGGGACAGCCAGGGGCCACAGTAACTTCCCCAGCCATTCCCAGAGCCCTTCCCCTACTCACCAGTCCCTCCAGCCCAGCCAAAGCCACCAAGCCCTGCCGAGCCCTCTCTTAGCCACAGTGTGGGGCAAAGTGTGAGCTGCCATCGGGCACCTCACAGCAGAAGACACTTAGGGGACAGGTTGGGACCACTAAACTGAGGACACTGGGGGAGGTTTCTCCCTCCCCAGCACCCCTGCTTGCCATTCCTGCTGCAGCATCCTTCTCCCCTGCCAGGCACAAGGGACTGTGGTGTCTGTGCTCTGGTCACCCTCCTGCCCTGCACAGGGGTCAGGTACCCTCTGCCCACACCACGTGCTGGCTGCTCCTGCCCTCACATTTTTTGCAGCTCTGGCAAAACTCCTGTTTATGTAACATGTCCCCGGCGGGAGGACGGCATGTTTCCATGCACACCCGCTCCCCCCCTCCACTCCAGCTCCACCCTGCCCAGCACAGCCCCGGTGTGTGAGGCACAGGGCAGCCACACAGAACCCCAGACCTCCAGCATGTGGGTCCCTGGGAGGGGCCAGAACCCTGCACACCACACAGCCCCTCTTTGCCCCCACGAGTATCCAGGGGTTCTGCTTTTGGGACTTCCTCCATCGGGTGGGGGTAACTGGCAGATGCGCAGAAGGGCAGGGGAGCGGCTTGGCTTGGCCAGCAGCTCAGGGTGAGTCACACTGGGCTGATGTTGGGGCACAGAGGTCTCACCGCTCCCAGGCTTCCCTCCAAGCATCCCCAGCCTGCCCTGCAGCTGGGTCAGGGACTGTCACTGTGCCATCCCCTCCATACCAGGATGGCTTGACAGCATCCATGCCAGGGCAGAGGCCATCAAGTCTACCCTGCCCCTGCATTGCCCAAGAGATGCTGGAGGCATCAGGGAGAGTACCACAGGGCAAAGAGTCACTCAGGGATGTCCCCCAAGCTGGGACAAACGCTATCTCCTCTGTCTCTCTGCTGGTATGTTGACGAGGAGCCGCCCTGTGGCCCATCCCCGCCAGGAAGGCGGCAGCAGGACCAGGACAGAGGTTACCCAGTACACACAGCCCTGCAAATCAGGGATGAAATGCCACAGGGGACATCAGCCATTCCACCCCACAATGGTCATGGGGACCATCACTGGCACCCCAAGACACCCTGGGACACACAGCACACTGGGAGGGTGATGGCCCCCAGCAGCCCACGGCTGGCCTGGCCAGTAGCCCTGGCACAGGGATATGGGAGAGGACAGGAAAAACAATGTACAGAGAAGCTTCAAGGGGTTGCAGTTGAGGCAGCTGCATCAAAATAGCCCTGGTTTCAACCCAAATAAGGGCAGGTCCCGGCTCCAGGGCAGTTTGAGCAATCAGCCTCAGTGCTGCCAAGTGCAGATGAGGGGAAGGGAGAGAAGGTAGCATCCCTGACCCTGTTTGGGGGGAGAAGGGTGTTTTTGGGGGTCAGGAGGGGGACAAAGATGCCTCCACATGACCAGGACAGGGACTGTCCCTACTTTGTTTGCAGGCGCTGGCTCGGCACGGGGCCGGCCACAGGCAGGGATATGCTGTGCTCCAGTGCCTAAAAAGGCAACATCTGGAGGCAGCAGGTCTGGATCCAGCCCCACGGGCCAGCACGCGCCTGCCTGGCTCTGGCCCCACAGCCCCAGCCCTGCCCTGCTCTGCTCTGCCACCAGCACCACACACGTGTGCTGCCACGCACCCCACTGTGGGGACACCCCCTCAGCCCAGTCCCATGGGCACCCCACAACCAGCCTAAGGGAGAGCACGGGGTCACTGCCCCCCTCTGCACCAGCCTTCCCCAAGATAAAGTACCACGATCCCACCACCCCCTCATCAACTCTCCAGAGCCAGACCAGACACCAGGATTGGCCAGGGAGCAGCTTCAGCACCAGGGATAGGCCGGGAAAAGAGTCACACCAGGACTGGCTGGGACAGATTCTGCTGCAGGGGGTTTCACCAGCACTGGTCCATGAACCGGTTCTTAAACTGGATTGGTCAATGCATGGATTCTTATATGAGTTTGGGCAGCAACTGGATTCTCATCTGGGGTTGGTCTGTGCATGGATTCTCACCTGAGATTAGTAAATGCATGGATTCTCACACGGGATTGGCCAGCACACGGATTCTTACATGGGATTAATCACTCTGCAGACTGTCCCATAGGACTGGTCAATCCGTGGATTCTGACAGGTGATTGGCCAGAGCACTGTCTGTCATGCAGGATTGGTCAGGGCAGTGATTCCCACACAGGATTGGCCAGCACACGAATTCCCACATGGGACTGATCAACAAAGGGATCTGACACGGGCACTCCTGTGGGACTGGTCAGCACACCAGCCTGTCAGCAGTCCAAGCCCTACCATGAGCCCAGTGTGGGATCCTTCCCACAGATCCACTCTGGTGGAGCATCAGGAAAACCCCTTTCTGTGCACTCAGACCCTGCTGCACACTCCGGGCTGCTTCCCAGCATCTGCCAGTGCCCATGGGTCTGGGGTCCACCTGGAGGGGTGGTTAAGGTGCCAAAATAAGCCCTGGCTGTCCCAAGGGGTCTTAGCCCTCCAGTACTGAGCCCAAGGGCTCTACTTGTAAGGGAAAGGCCCAAGGCAGGTGGAGACTGGAGTCAGTACCATGTCCTCACCCTGCAGGAGAGCTGAAAACACTACCATGAAGCTGAAATACTGAGCAGCACCTCCAAAACTGGTGTCCCCCCCCAGTTCATAGTTTTGATGAGATGAGGGAATTAGGAGGGAGAAAAGGAGACCAAGATACTCCCCTCTACCCAGGAGCTGGGTACCAAAGAGCTATGCTCTTCTCTCTTGCATCCCAAAACCCATCGGGGATCAACTGCTGATCAGCGTCTGCTGGCACTGTGACCAGATACCCCGGAGACGGGCTGCACAAGGTCAGGGACCAGGTAGTGGGAAAGCAAGAAGGAGGGTGGCCAAGGGCAGGAGCAAATGGACCCCCCAAGCTCAGGACCCCAAAAGGGCACGTGGGGAAGCACAGTTCCAAGGCCCAGCATCTTGCCCTGGGCCAACAAGATCACTAAGAGACTTCGTTAGAGCAGGTGAGAGCTGGAGGCTCGTTTTCTACCAATTCATTTATCCTGGGGGTGGCTTCAGACTCCAGACAGGACACACGTTGTCTTCCCAGTGCCATCACGCTGTAGGGACAAGAGGTGCCTACTTGGTTGCCCCCCAGAATGCCCAGACTCAATTGCCATGAGCACCCAGGGGGCGCAGCCGCTGTCACCCCACTGTCCCTGCCAGCTGTCCCCCACTGGGGTCAGAGGTCCCGCACCAGGGCTGACGCCAGCGCCGAGCGGGCTCAGGCGCCCGGGAACGGAGCACTTCTCTTTTTTTCCTTGTTTTCCCCTTAAACCCAAGCGGGCTGATGCCTCCCTCGCTCGGTCGTTTCCTCTCCCAGAAGCACAGCCCAAAAACATCTGCGCTGGGACCTGCCCTGACGGAGTTAACCCTCTGCGGGCCCGGCGGCGGCGAGGGGCCGGGGATCCCTGTCCGGGGGGGCGGCAGGGGGGGGCTGGCACCCGCCGGGGCTGCCTCGCCACTCATTAACCCGGAGTTTAACCATTGACGGTCCCGCCGGGGAGGGGAGTTAACCCGTGGGCTGCCAGGGTGTTCCGGCCCAGGGCACCCCCCACTGCGTCCCCCCCGTGGGGGTGACAGGCGCCCGGCATCGCCCCCCCGGCTGCGGGGCGGGAGCGGGGTGCCGGGGGCGGACCCCGCTTTCCCGCGCAGTCCTCGCTACACGGGGACGTGTCCCTACGCACTTCGGAGCGGGGGGGGGGGGAAGGCAAACCCCAGCGCCTGTGTGTCCCCCTCCGGGGTACCCTCAGAGTCACCGGTCCTGGCGAGGCGGGGAGAGGGGCACGGGGGGCACAGCCCCCAGAGCCGCTCACAAGTCCCTGCCGGCAGCAGACCGGCCCTCACCCCGTGCCCAAGCCCTCCTCCCTGCGACCACCGCAAAACCCTCTTCAAGCCCCCCCGCACCCCGAGACCCCCTCTGGTGACAGACAGCTGCGGAACCCCCCAACAAGGGCGGGCAGCACTCCCCCCCTCCACGCACCACCCCATCACCGCTCGGATATCACGCGTGGCCCCCGCCCCCTGGAGGGATGACACCCCCTCCAGCAGCCCCCCGTCCCGAGGGGCCTGGGGACCCCTGTGCCCTCACCGCCCGCTCGTACCTGGTTCATGACGCTCCCGAAATCCATCCGGGGTCTCGCCTGCCTACATCCGAGAGGGACGGCACCGCAGCCTCACCTGGCCCGGGGGGCGCGGGGGGCGGCCGGAGGGGCCGCGGGGGGCAGGCGGGAGCCCGGCGTCGCCCGGGCGGGCAGGCGTGAAGGCAGACTGCAGGCAGAGCCCCCCTCCCTCCCCGGGCCAAGCCTGGAGAAGGAAGGAAGGAAGGAGGGAGGGAGGAGGGAGGGGAGGGAAGGAGGGGGAGAGCCGAAGGGTTTCGCTCCCCAGAAGCGGGACCCCGGCGACGGAGGGGCGCAGGGAGGTCCCGCCGGCTCCCCGCTCCCCTCCGCACCCCCGGGGCGGCCGGGGCTGGGGAGCCCGGGGGCGCCGGCCCCGGCCCTGGGGAGGAATGGGGTCCCGGTCGACTTTTTCCACCGCTCCCCTCCCTTCTCTCGCTTCTTCTCCCTCTTTCTTCTCCTCTTCCCTCTCCCCAGCTGCACGGCGCGCTCCAAGTCCGGCCCCGCTCGCTCCCCTCGCCTCCCCCAAAAACGCCCTTAAAGGGCAACCGGGAGCCTGACTCCAGCAGCTGGCCCTGGGGTAGGGGTGCCGGCAGGTGGGCAGACCCCCCCGCCCCCCGAAAAAAAAAAATTACCCCCCTCCACACCTCCGCCACCTCCCCCCTTGAAAGCTCGTCGCACCCGGTGCCGAGGGGCCGCGGCGGGCGGCGGGGTGCAGCGGGGTCGGGGCCTTATCGCCCCGCGTGACGCCAGCGGCGTCCCTGTGCCCTTGGCGCGGGGGTGGCAGGGACCGGTGTGTGGGGCCCTGCTTGGGGCCTGCCTGGCACCCCCTGGCACAACTTGGTGCCCCCCTGCCATATGCGGGACCAAGTGCCCAACTAATGGTCCGTGGGTATCCCGCACCCCCGGTGTTGGGGAGGATGTGAGGATTGATCAGCCTGCCTCTCAACTAAAAATCAAAGCCAAAACGCTGGAAAAGCCCCGTCTGTCCCTCATTAAGTAAAGTCATGCCAGTCCCAGCTTGCCTGTCCCAAACCTGGAGTATGCCCAGCATCCCCCTGGCCTTCCCATGTCTCCCTTCCTCCTCCTTCCTTCTCCTCCTCCTTGGGGGGCTGCATGTCGATGGATGGAGCCCTGGTCTCCTTTGCTGTCCCTGGGGCAACCCAGCCCCAGCCCTGCTGTACAAGCAAGTGTTCAGTGCCAGGGGACCCCACAGCAAAGAGGGGAAGCCCACCAGCAGCAGCCCAGAGGGTGGCGAGCTGGCCAGGGAGGCGGTGAGCCAGGCACCCGGCCCAGCACTGTTGACATTTTCTCACCCAACGCCTCCCCGTTCCTGTTTGCATTTCCGTCCTGAAGCCATGGGCTCAGCCAAGAGGCTGGAACTGGCTCTGCTGGAGCAGTGCAGGACCCCAACACCCCTCCTACCTCACCACCCCTTCAAAAGTCATCAGAGAGGGGTCTGTGGTAAGGGGTTCTCCAATTGCCCACCTCCAAGTCCCCCTAAGGGACACCACCTCTATGAGTACACTCCAGTTCAAGATCTTTCCCAGTGCCTCCATGCCTCAGTTTCTACAGCAACCCAATAGTGCCATGGGATGGGAGCACCAAAAGGAAGGACCCTTCCTGCTGCCAAGAGCAAAGCACTAGAGCCAAACATCTCTGGAGGGCATCTCCTCATCACCCCCACAAGCAAGCACCAGCCAACCCTTCTGCCCTCCCCAGCACCCAACAGCATAGGGTCAGATCCCAACAGCCACCACTCTAGGAAAAAATCCCCAAGGCCAGGATCCATTGACACCCCTAAACAAGTCCCACCATCACGACAGCCCACAAAAAACAAGCATCCCAAAAAGATGGGAGCGCTGCAACAAGGATGGAGCGGCATCAAACATCCTGCACCAGCAATGCACAGCATGGACCCCAGCACAGCTCCAGCACAGACCCCTGAACAGGCCCCAAAGCCCAAACTCCTCAGAAGGAGGCCACAGGATGGCTCCCAGGCCCTGGGAAACATCAGCAGAGGAAGAGCTGGGGCCAGATGGGAAAGTATCAGCAACTGAATGGGATAGAAATGAGTGGGTGAGCAAAGGGCAGTGAAAGCCCATCCCTGACCTGGTCCCGAGGGCAGTGACAGGAACTGTCCCCTGGGGACATGACATGTCCCTTTCACAGGACACAGCCAGAGAAGTCCTGACAACATCCTTGAACTACAGCTGCCAAAGTATCTCCCAGAGCCTTAGGGTCAAAGTGCCAGTGGGAGCAAGTCCAGCAGTCTGCAAAGTGGCTCCAGTGACTCTCAGCCCCCCAGACAAACCACCCCTCACATGAAACAGCTCCTCTGTGACCTAAAACGAACACCCTTGAGCATCATTACCCCAGACATCAATGGAAGAAAGGAGACCAGGGAACCTTCAGGTTCATCTCCAGAGATTAAAGCACACAGGAGATAAGCCCCAGTGCAGGGTCTGTAGAGCCCCTCTTAAGCCAGACCTTCCAGCTGTTTTGGAGGGTCCTGGGAGTCGCCAGGGATTCAGCATCCTTCCCAGGATGCAGGTCTCAGGAGGAGTGGCCATGGGGGATGCAAACTGGTCAGGGAAGGGAGAAAATCAGTGGTAAATGAGGCAGGCCTGGCCCCTGTTTTCCACCACGACAGGGCTCTGGGAAGATGGATGCAGCACTGGGAGCTGCCAAGGAGGGAGGCTGGTGGTCCCTCCCAGGCCAGTGCTCACCAGTGAAACGAGCATGGGCAGTCTCAGCATCCCCTCTCTGTCCATCCTCTCTGTGCAGCACCCCGAGGGTGCAGAGAAGGGCCCCAAGTCCTCCAAGTAGCTGAGCCGGCCCCCCACTGGAGCTGAGAGGCTGAATATTTGGGCAGTGACGTAAAGAAGGGGAAAAAGGAAAGAGGCAAAGGGAAAAAAAAAAAAAAAAAAAACAAAAAAAACAAAACCCTCCAGAACCTGCTGCACAAATACAACCTGGCACATCACTGGGGCAGGGCTGAACCCCACAGCCCCCCTCATTCTTCCACCCCAGCTGGGCTCATGCCAGGGTCAAGGACATATTCCTGCACTATTCCTTCCCTCCCCCGCCCCGCCCACTCTGTTGTGGAGACCAGGGGTGTTGTTAATTACCTGTGCCAAAGCACTGGGGGGTGGCTTTGAACGGGGGCATCGGGGACAGGGACCTGACGGGCAGCTCCCATGTGACCAGTATGTCATCCCCTTGAAGCACAGGGAGGAAGCAGAGTGGCTGGGGCAGGGAGCAGGGACCGGACAGTCACAAATCCCATGACAAGAGCCTACCACAGCTGGGACATGGATGTCCCCTCCTTGTAGCCCCTTTTTCTGGCACAGCCACCGGGAACCCGTGATACACGGCCTGCCCATACCCCCCAACACTGCCTGGGCTCCTGGCCATGGCACTGCTGGAGGGTGCTGATCACCAGGAGTCAAGCCTTCCCAGAAGTGTCCAGACACTCCTTGCCTCAGTTTCCCTTCCTAGTTCTGGCTTGCTTTACAAGCAGGGGGTATTGCCACACCAGCTGAGGGGTGGCACATCCCCTCACCACCACCACCACCACCACACCCTGCCATGGGTCCTACAGCCATCCAAGGGCCTGTCAATGCCACACGGTGAGCGATTGCTCTGGCCAGGACATGCCTCGCTGCCCGCCCCTGGCCCTGCTCCAGCCCCCGGTTTAATGATGGACAAACCTGCCCCCCCGGAGTCCCATCGCAGGGGGCACTTGAAAAACAACCCAGGCCTGGCATGAGGCCAGCGGGGATGGATGGCAGTGAACTGGGAGCACATGCATGTGACCACCTGCCTGTGTGCGAGTGTGCTCACGCACACAGATGGATGTTCTTGCACACACGTGCATTTCCCTGCAGCTCATGCACTCGTGCATGCATCTGTGAGCACACACGATCGTACACACACACACACACACACACACACGTGTTGAGATACACAGGCACACACGCACGTGGCCCAGCAGCCTGGCATGGCTCCAATGCACAATTTCAGCTCCCCAGGAAGAGACACTGGTCAGGACAACCCCTAGACCCCATGTTATGTGATGTGCCTCAGTTTCCCCTCTTGGCACAGCCCCACACCCCCACTCCCCCAGCACTGGTGGGCCCCTGTGTGGCAGGGGCGAGCAGGGCAGGCTGGAGCCTTGCCAGGCCCAGGGGCTGGCACAGGCGCCACTTCCCAGAACCAAGCCCTAGCAATCGCCAGCCGACTCGGCAGCCAAACACCACAGCGCTCCCTGTCCCCCAGCCAAACCATCCATCATGGGGCCAGCTCCCACTACGGGAAACAGCAGAGTCTCCCATCTTTTCTCAGCCTCTGCAACCAGCATCATGGCAAAATCCAGCCACAGTCAGAGTGAAGCCATCCCAGGAGATGCGGACTCTTCTAGGATATCCCTTTTGATTTGAGATATGCCTGCATGGCCCCACTGCTCGGAGCATCCTCGGTCAGGAGAGCAGTGTCACCACCAGATCTTGGTTGTGCCACTGCCAACACATGGCACCCACGACACAGGCTCACCCATGCCTGAACGCAGGCACAGAAGTACTGCACCCCACACCATGTTCCCTGCCTCCTGCTACCCCCAGGGAGGGCTCGGTGACTCAGTTTCCCCGCTTTTCAAAGGAAGATACACCCCCGCAGCTTTGGGTAGACGGTTTTGGTGCAGGGAAGAAGGGAGTGGGCAGGCTGTGTGTGTCACATACATACCAATGTCCATCCATCCAACCGTCCCTCTCAGAGAGAGGGAGGGAGGTTTGCTAAGCAAGAAAAAATCCCTGAGCAGAGGCACAGGGCGCAAGAAGGGCCTTACATGGGCATGGGAACAGTGTTGTGCTTCCCAGCTGATGAGTGTGCAGCTGCCCTGGCCCCTCCACAGCCACCCACGGGCACCAGGCATCCCACCAGCATCACTGCCAGCACAGGGCAGTAGGTTCCACCAGCGTTCTCCCACTGTCTTTCAGGCAGGATGGAAACTTGAGGGATGCAGGTCACTGCCAGGGGACAGGTCCTGCCCTCCCTGCTACAGGTCTGCCTGCTCACTGCCTTCTCATGGAGGGGGCATTTACCAGCACCCCAAAAACTCCCCACTCCAGTGCCCTCCTCCCCTTATCCCCATCACACTCATGGTACCCCCAGGCACCCCACACTGATTACCAGGAGTACAACTTTACACCCCACCCACACCCCCATCTCTCCCCCCTCCCCTATACCTGGTCCATTTGAAAGTGGGGGCTTTCCCCCAGCTAGGCCAGGCTGCAGCTGGCTGGGAACTGGCCATGCAAGGGGGCAGAACAAACAGATGGAGCAAGTCCCAGGGAGGTAAATATGGGGACCAAAGAGCAGACACCACCAATAGCATGGTGAGGCAGACTCCAGGGCCAGGAGACACCAGAGCCAGGGGACATCAGGACCTTGGCAGCATATCCAGGGCAGGAAGAGGAAGCATTGCAGGGTGCAGCTGCCAGCACTTTGGGGGTGAGTCCATCTTTCCTCTCCAAAGTATCCTGGAGGTGCAGGGGTTAAACATGAGGAACTTCAGGTATACAAGAGGCCATTTTTGCTCCATGCCAAGCCCCCTCCCCACATGCACCCTCCCTGGAGACCCTACAATAACAAGCCGGCGTGTGAGTCAGCTGGCCATTTGCCCGACCGGAGGAGCCCCTCCCTGGGCGCTGGCCCAAAGGAGCTCTGCGGAAGGCCCCTGGCCCTGGCCCCATGCACACTCCCCCCAGCAGCAAACCCCTCGGCTAGCTGGCCCCACCGAGGGGGCTCCAGCTTCCAGCGAGCGTGGGAAGGGTGATGGAGGCTAATGAAATGCAGCCGGCCGCGAGAGAGAGCCACGGGCTGCCCCTGCGCAGTCCATCCAGATGCTGGGAGCCTGGTATGAACCCGCTCTTGGTGTACAACCCCCTGTCAGACATCAGAGAATCCCCACCGGGTTCACACCCAGACACACACACATCCTGACACTCCCTCCTGCCTGGAAACCACTGGCAGATGCTCCCTGCCATAGCATGGGCATCCCCTCACTGCACACCCCTCCAGCTCTCCCCACAATACTCCAACAAGGCCATCTTCTCTGGCCTCAGCCTTCCTGGCATCATTGGCACGGGCTTCCCAGGATGACACAGGGTCCTGGGATGGCCCAGAGTTGACAAAGGGTCCTGGGGTTGGCACAGCTCCACTAAGCCTCTCAGCCATCTTTGCCCAGCCTGCTCAAGGTACAGGATACCCCACAGCCCCCACTTGCCCCAAAAGCCCGGCCAGGCTTGGTACCAGGGCTGCTGCCAGCACCTGCCCTGCACTACCACCCATACCGTGGCACCCTGCAAAGCCCAACGTGTGCCCATCCCTGGCACAGCACCCCCCCCTTTCCTCTCCCTCCCTGCCCAGCTGGGCACAGGCAATGGGCACAGGAACAGGCATGTCCCAGCCTACGCTGTCTGCCTGGGGCATGCCAGCCTCTTCCCGCCCAGGATGCCAGCCCCAGAGATAGCTGGCATACCCAGCTCCCCAGGGATTGAGAACACAAAGCCTCCCCTGCCCCAGCAGCACAGTGATGGGCACCATGCCCACCTCCAGCTCCTCGGAGAACCTGGGTTGCTGTAGGATCCCCCTCTGCCGGTGCAGCAGCTGGATAGACAGACACCACTGGGCATCCTCAGTTCCACTGTCTCCTGCCAGCAAGATCCGCCCCCGGCTGGGCATCGGCAGAGGTGCTTAGCCTGTGTGCATGCAGCTGGCAATGCTTGGCCACGGCGCATGGCACCCACGTGCAGCAGCACTCATCCTGGCAAAGGACACCCCGCTCCAGGCACTGGGGCACAGATACCTGCCAGTCCATGCTGAGAATGGCTGCACCCCAAAACCCAGCCTCGTACACACGCAGGCACACGCTGTCCAGTGACCAGGCAGCAGGATGGCACTGTCAGCCTCACCCAGCGGTGACACCAGTGCCACCATGACCAGCCCAGAGCCACCAGCACATTTGGGTGCCTGTCGAGTGGGATCAGCTGACATCCTCCCTCTGAGTCCCCAGCACCCCCAGGCGAGTTTGGGGACACCTCAGGGCACTAGCCTTACCTTGGCTTGGCACTTGGTGTGGCAGGAGAGCTTGCAGCCTGTGGGAGAGAGAGAGGAGAGAGGGTTATTGGAGGCAGGAGGGGGAGCAGTGCCAGGGGCAGTCTGCAGGCACCCCACATGCAGGGCACAGAGCACCTTGGCATGGGGCACTGTCTGCCGGGACGTGCACACACATGCAGGGACACCCACACTTCACACCGGCGTGCACACATTCCAGGTGGCACCAGCACAGCACAGCAGCAGGCACACAAAATGTGGCTCTGGGGCACACATGGTGCCAACATGCCAGTGAGTGTGTGAATGTGCAAGCCCCAGTGCCCAGGGTGAGCAGCAAGAAGGGAGACCATCCCCAGATAGGTCTCATGGGGCCTCTCATGGAGGGTGAGAGCTCCACAGAGGTGCTGTCATTGCCTGTGCTCCCTCCCTCCTTCCCGTGCACTGCTGTTGCACGTTTTCACCCACGCCCCCATGGAGGGTATGTGCTCGTGGGCAGTGCAGGTATGTTTGCCACTGCTGGGGACATGCACTTATACAGGCCACTATGCTGCCTGGGTAGCTCTGCAAAGACACATGTCCCATTCCCAGGGGACACAAAGGTCCCCACACAGCATGGCCCAGGCCACAGCCGCACCCCAGTCCCTGTTACCCTTGGGCCTGTTTCCTGCAGCACAGGAAGCCTCATTGTTCCAGTTTCCTCTGTCCGCCCCTCGCACGGGGCTCAACAACACCACACACATGTGAGGGCTCGCAGCCCCACCTATGACCCACTGGGTGCCACAGGCAAGGACAGATCAGGGGGTGAGCACCCACACGTGTGCACAGACCTGCACCCACGTGCACATACGTGGTGAACGCTGCACACTCACTGCACATGCATGAAGCTGACACACAGCCACGTACGTGTGCAACACCTCAATGTCTCCATGGGCCACCCTTGCCTCCCAGCCACAAAGGCACAGCACGTACTCTCTAACAGCCACAGCTCTCCCTCTAACACACAGGCACACGTGTGTGTGCACAGATTGGCACAGGCACATGTTCCCACATTCAGATCCTCGTGCATGCAGGCTTACACACACATCCCCGATGTCCTGACCTCCCTGGCATGTCCCCGTGCACAGGCGTGCCCACAGCTCCAGCTCACCTCTGCAGGTGCTGCCCTGACGCGTGATGGCCTGCCGGCAGATCCCGCATGCCTTCACCTTCTTGAAGCTTGTCATCTTGAAGGTGTGTGCTGGAGGGGCCTCCAGGTCCTGGGGCTGGGGGGGGAACATTGGGCTTCATCAGCGGGGAACAAGGTGGCACCAAGACCCAGACACTCAACTCTGACCTGCTTGTTTCCCCTGGGCGGCAGTTCACCCTCCATCCACGTCCCCCACACCCTTTCACCTGTGGCTGTGTCCTCAGCAGCTGCGGTACAGGGTCTGGGCTACAGGATATGGGGTACAGAGCAGGGGATTGGGGGAGATGGGGGGGGGGATAGGGGGGACGGGGGGGAGGTACAGCCTCCACCCCTTTAAATAGTCTCTGCCGCCCCCTGGTGGTGCCTGTGTGTGTGTGAGGGGGTGTGGGTGTGTGCACACGCACGCACATACGTGTGTGTTCACATACATTTCTGCATGTGCACGTGTGTGTATGTGCGTGTGGACACAGGTGTGTGTATGTACACACAGAAGTGTGTAAGCACGTACTGTGTGTACGTGTGTCCATGCTGTTTGTGCTGCGTGTGTGTGTGTGTGTGTGTGTGTGTGTGTGGGTGGGTGTGTGTGTGTGTGTGTGTGTGTGTGTGTGTGTGTGTGTGTGTGTG
>CM031863.1:14387698-14448740 GCA_018697195.1 Certhia americana
TGTGTGTGTGTGTGTGTGTGTGTGTGTGTGTGTGTGTGTGTGTGTGTATGTGTGTGTGTGCTCGTGCCTCCATGCATGTGGGTACATCTCCTTGTGTCCCTGTGAATACTCGCCCGTGCACAAGCATCTCTGTCAGCACGTGTGTGTGGGCACAACTGTGTATGTCTGCACACACAGGGGGTGAAGATGCTTGAATGTACATATGTGAGTGCAAACTCATGTGCAGGTGAGCACAGTGAATGTGCAGAGATATGTGTAGGTAATGCATGCATGTATTTGTTTGTGTGTGTGTGTGTGAGTAAGATATGTGCACTAAAACCTATGTGCACACCTGGGTACATGCCCGTGCTGCCAGTAGGGTGCCCATGCTGGGGGGTCTCACTGTCATGCTCTGTTTTGGGGTACACACCAGGCAGCATGTGCTGAGGTGTCTCTTGGAGGGGTGTAAAGGGGGCACAGAGTACCCTGAGCATGAGCAGCCATGCTGACCCTGTCTGGCACAACTCACAGCAAGGGGAAGCTGATGCCATGAGTGTGACTGAGTGCAGGATGGATCCAACCTGTGCAAGCATGTGTGTGTGTTCATGCATGGGGATAGGAGGACAGGGAGGGGTCTTGGCACAGCTGCAGGCAGCCAGTGCTCCTCCCAAACCCCCAGCTGACTGTTTTTTGGGGGGGAGGGGGGGGCAACCCTTGGCAGCACGCCAGCCCTGCCCACCCACCCGCTGCCAGATGAAGACGTGAGCCCCTGTAAATCCGCCTTTTCATGCCAAGACTAATGAGATTAAGCAGAGGCCCGGCACCCCCCCCTTACCTTGGCGCCCCGCTCTCCTCCAGCCCACTGCACCAGAGCCAAAAGAGATGGTGCCAAAGTGTCAGGGGGCCGGGTACCTCCCCACAAAATTCCCTGCCTCAGCTTCCCCATTGCAGACGCAGAGGGGAGATGGGCCATGCACGTGCACTGCACACCCATGTGTGTGTGCAAACACCCCCGGGGCTGTGAGGGGGTGCATGTGCACATGCAGTGCATGTGTCATGGTACCTGCAGGCATTCATGTCCCCAAAAGCCACAGCAGCAGCAGTGACATGGGCACATTGTTCCTATATGCAGGTCCTTGTGCCACCATGCACACACCCACACAGGTTTGTTCATGTGCGTGCAAGCCTCTCTTCCCTGGGCACCTGCTCCCACAGGACCACTCACAGGGGGTCTCTTGGCAGCCCCCAGAGCGCTGGTGCCACCCTGTCGGGTGGGTGTGTACACACACACACACACACACACACACACACACACACACACACGTGTGTGTGTGTGTGTGTGCAGACATGGCATCACACCCCTAGCAGCCGTGGGAAAAGCTCCCCCAGGGACAGGGGCTCCCACGCCGCAGTTGCTGGGTGACAACGAGACCTAATGATGCCATGAGATCCTTTGCATATGCAAAGCAGCATCTTTGCTGCAGGGTGCCTCGGGAAGAGGCCTCATCCCCCGCTCCCAGGAACCCACTGGGATGCCCAGGGATGCCGACACATCTCCCATGCACGTACCCCCCACTCTGTCCTGGCCTCCATGGCTTCATTAACAGCAATTATCCTCACTAGTGAAAGAGCTGGTCCTTTGATTCCCAACCCCCAGAGTCCCTTCCGCTTGTCTCGTTGCCAACACCATCGCTGTGCCGGAGGGGGACCAACCCAGCACCCAGCTTTATGCCCCCCCAACCCCCTGCTGCTGGAGAGGCACTCTGCCCACCCAGTGCCACTCTGCCAACCAGGGAACCAGCCCATCCCACAAAACAATCCAGTCCCAGCTCCATACTGGCAGCATCCCAGTTAGCCTCCCTGCCTCCAAGGCTGGAAACTGTTGGAGAGATGCAGGGGTGTGGGCTGGAGGGCTTCTTGGGCATGTCCCCTGAATACCCACCCATGGTTACCCACTTCCAGGGACCAGCACCCACATGGTGCAGGAGCAGGGGTGCAAAGGCATTCCTAGCCAGGGGCCCCCCAACACGCAGGCTAAAGAGGCTGGAAAGGGACTCAGGTGTCCTGGGCTGGAAGAGACACCAGGCAGGGATGCCAAATTAATCAAGAGCTGGGAGACCTGGGTTCATTGCCCAGCACTGCAGAGAGTGCAGTGGCGGGAGCGAGGGGGAACTTGTGACACCCAGTTCCCCTGAGGCTGCAAAGCCAGGGTGGGTGGAGGCCACCGGGACACCGGGTGCAGTCTTGTAGGCTCAGGTACGCAACCCACTCGGCCCCGGGACTTAGCTTGGTGACTGTGGAGGATGCAGAGTCCCAAACCCCCAAACTAACTGGATCCCCTCGATTTTCCGATTTTCCCTTCCCTTCAGTGGAGTAGCAGAGCCTCTGCCCCAGGGAATGGTGGAGCGCCCGGCCAGTGACGCAGGCTGGGCGTCGTGGGGGATCAGCCTCCCATCCTCCCCAACCACATAACCCTTCCACAGGTCCTCCTGCAGCCCAGTGTCCCTGTTCCGCATCCCACCCGCTCCCCTCTTCGCGTACCCCCCAGCCTACTGCCCACCGCCACTTCTCTGTCGGGCTGGATCCCGCTCCGCTCCCCACAGTCCCCGAGGCGCCTCCCGGCCCCTCTCCCGGTCCGGTCCCGCCAGCCCCACCCCGATGTCCGGCCGTCCCTGGCGGTCTCTGCTCTGTCCCAGCTCCCCCAGAGCCGGTCCTGGTACCGATCGAGCCCCGCCAGTTCTCTCTGCTCCCAGTCAGCCCTTCCCGGTGCAAACGCTCCCGCTCCGTCCCGCTCCCCTCGCATCCCGTCCCACCCACCGCCCGCTACTGGGACCAGCCCCGCTCCGCGACCCCGGCGCCGGGACCCCGCGGCGCTACTGTCCTGCTCCCCCCGGTGCGGGCCGTACCCAGAGCAGGCAGGAGAGGCACAGCCCGGTCATGCTGCTGGCGGCGCGGCCCCGGCCGGCCGAGCCCCCCGGCCCCTCGCTCCGCCCGCTCGCCCCACCCCGGCCCCTCACCGCCCCTCGGGCCGGGGGGAAAAGGGGAGCGGCAAAGCCCCCCCGACCCCGCAGCGCCCCAATCGAGCTGGCCCGGAGGTGTCTGGAACACCCCCGCAAACGCCAGCAGAGGGGCTGCAGGACTGTGGGGGCCCAGAGCGGGGCTGTGCGTGTCCCAGGCCCCCCTCTTCCCCACTCACACACATTTGGGATCCATTTCCTCCGCTGACCGGGGGACACCCGCCACCCACGTCACCCTCATCCCTCCTCCGGCCTCCAGCGGGTCTTGCGGTGGGATGCACCCCCCCCATCCCCAGCCGAGTCCCCTGGGTGGTCCCGGGATGGGAGACGGGGAGGGATCAGCGGACATCCATGCGCGGAGCTGGGGGGCCTCAGCGAGGGGGGACAACCTCCAGGCGGGACGGAGAGCGGCTTGGCAGCCTGCGGCCCTGACGGGGATGGAATTGGCAGGGGGGTGCTCCAGCCTCTCCTGGGGGGCTTGGCCGTGCGACACACGGTTCCCCCTCTCTCCGCCAGCGCTCCAGTGCTGACTCCGGCTCCGGGCTGGAAACTTGTGCTCAGTTGGCCGTGACCATGAGGGTGTGAGTCAGGGTGCAGGACGTGCCAGGGGGAAGGACACACCGACAGGACGAGCCACGGCTGGCTTGGAAATCTGGGCATGGAGAGAACGTGGGCACTGTAATGCCCCCCCTTCCCATGCCTCAGTTTCCCATCTATATTCTGCATAAAACCAGCAGCCCAGAAAGAGGGGGAAGGCTGCCCTTCCCAGAGACTAGGGTTGCATCTCACTCCTCCCAAAGTGCAGCATCCCCTCCCCAAAATATCCTTGTCCCATTGCCCTCCACTCCATCACTATGCTATGCTCACCCAGCCCAGGGTAGTGGTACCACTGTAGGGCTGCGTCAGCTGGGACAGGGGACAAGGGGACAACATTTCCACCTCTCCATGCCAACCAGATCCAGGGTCAGAGGGAGGCTGGAGGGACTAATTCTGCTCACAGCACCAAACAAGCAAAGAGCCATCCCTGCTCATCCCCCTCACACACCCCTCCCCATCATTACACCCCTCATTAATCAACCTCGTTACTGCCCACAAATGAAAGCCCCGGTAGAGAAAAGTGTCCACACCCCCCCATAAATCACCTCCTCTCATTCACTGCCATGACAATCCCAGGCTCCTCAGAAGGGCAGGGACAAGGGTCATGCGACAGGGACAGGGTGGCTGCAGAGACACAGCCCATCACCATCATTTAAGGCTCGTTTTTGCAGCAGGTGGGCACATACGGGGTCATTTAGCACAGGGATTCCCCCACGGATTCTACTGGTGTAGGCATGTACTCCCAGTGCAGGACCAGCCTGGGCAGGACTCCTTTGTGTCCTGGGGTCACCACGTCCCCAAGGCCCCCACACCCACTTCCAGCAGAGCTGTCCCCACACTGCTCTTGGGTCCACAGGGCACACGCACACATCACACATGTCTCCCTGTGTACATGCCAGGATGCACTCATGTACACCACACACACAGCCCATGTCACACGGGTGGGTGGGTCCCATGTTCGTGATGCCTGTCAGCACGGAAAGGGCTGAGACACCCCTCTATAACAGCTCACACCAACATAAAGCCCTGCTGCTACTGCCCCCAGCACACATGCATGTGTTAGGGGACACACACCCCATGGCAGCTCCATAGAGACCTCCGGTGCACCCACATCCACGTGAGCTGCAGTTCACTCTCACCTCAACCCCATCTGCATGCCCATGAACACACATGCACAGGTACACACACACGTGTTACAGCCCCCCACCAGTCCATGTTCTCATACCCACATCAGAAGCACACGGACAAAGTGGTGGACATAGGATTACACAACCACCAACCCACATTTCACCAGTGCCACCCACCCACACACCCACAGCCCTGACCACCCCCCAGTACTCCCATCAGTTCACGATCCTGCGTCCCCCGCGTGCTCTGGGGTCCCCAAGCAGTCAGAGGCCTCTCCTTCCTCCAGGCTGTGTCCCTGTCCTGGCATATACTGGATTGTCACCAGCCTGCAGTGACTCCCTCAGGCGCTGCCCGGCAGTGGCTTTGGCACCTGCTTTTCTGGAATGGTGCAGCTGAAGTGTCCCATGCCATCCTGCCAGGCATGGGGCAGCTTCCCAAAAACTGAGGAACAAAGTGAAGGTGGCGCAGTGGGAGTTCAGCACCCTCCAACAGCTTCCTCCCCCACCGCCTCAGTTTCCGCAGCCTGGGTGGCAGAGCAGAGTAAGTCCCCACACATGTGCTGCATGGGCACAGGCCCCTGTGGGGCAATCTTTTGGCACATGGATCCCACACATGCCAGGTGCTGACAGGCACAGAGGTGCCCCACACAGAGTGACTCCACAGGGGTCTGTCATGTTGGGCACAGGGAGCCCACGCTGACTGAGTACTTGCATGGTGTTTCCCAATGCCAGGTGTTTACAGGTACAGGGATCCCCCACACTGACCACTTTATGGACACAGGGATTTCTCGTGAGGGGTGTTTTATGGGCACTGGGATCCCCTCATGCAGGGCACAGTGTTCCAGTTGCGGGTTCTATAAGGACACAGGGACACCCCCTGCCTCTACGGTCTCTCTGTAAGGACACAGGGATCCCAGCAGATCCCGTAGATTGAAAGGCTGTACAGCAGATCCTCTCCAGCCAGGCACTGCAGGGGTCTTCGGGTGTGGGAAGAGAGGGTCACAGTGAGACGCTGTGGGTGGGGGGCGGCAAAAGGAGGGACAAAGGACATGCCCTGCACCCTGGCATGCATATGCAGTGTTTAACCCCCAGCTGCCCGGAGCAGGCAGGGCCAGCGGCAGCCCATACCCCCACTCCCTGCACCCCGGAGCCCCTCAGCTCTGTGTCCCCCGCAGCCCCTAACCCTAACGCCGTGCTCGGCGATGCCTGCTTACCTCCCGGCGGCGGCGGGCGCGGAGGGGCAGGAGGCAGGACACCAAGGACTTCCCCCAGCCAACCAAGGTGGCAAAGCACCAGCTCAGCCGGGTCATGGTGCCCCTGCCCGGGGCTCACCCGGCGGGGGGAGGGTGCAGGGGCCGACCCCTGCCCAGGGCACGCTCAGACGAGCGGCCGAACCCAGCCGTGTCCCTCCCCCGGCGCCGGCCGCAACAAGCTCCGGTGCCCGGGCAGTGCCCCCGAAGTGCCCAGCCCTGAGCACGGGGCCGTGCGACAATGATGTGCTGGGGGGCTGCGGTCCCACCGGGCCCTGTCCCCCCCGGCAGTCCCCCAGCGTCGCCTGCGCGCTGGCAGCCAGGCAGGGAGCACCGTGCCCGCCCCTGTCCTGCAGTGCTTGGGTGGGAGCCAGCTCCGACACGCTCCCCCTCCTCCCCCTCCTCCTTCTCCTCCTCCTCCTCCTCCTTCTCTTCCTCCCGCACACGGGACTCGGGGCTTGGCACCTCTGCTCACCCGTCTGCCCTTCGGGCACGGCTTCCCCTGCGGTGGGTGCCAGACCCTAACAGGGTCCCCCGCCCCAGTCCCGTCAGTTTTGGGGGTGCAGGAGGTCGCACCGTGGGTTCGATCACGGCTCAATCTGCGACCCTCGCCCCAACCCTGCCTCAGTTTCCTTACGGTATCCCCTGCTCACCCCTAGCCCTAAATGGCAGTGCATACACACGGGGGGTGGGGGGGTTGGGGGGGGGACTTCCCTCCCCATCCCTCCCCATCTTCCAGTCCTCTTCCTTGTATCCCACAAAGCCTCTCCTCAGGAGCCTGAGGACACAATCAGGGACTCCTCACACAGCCCCCTTCCAGTGGGGTCCCTTCCCCAAAATCTGCCTGACTGATGCACCATGCTGTGGGCACTGAATTACCATGGGGAACCTCTCTCTCACTGCAGAACAGCTCAAAACGTCCCCGCGCACCTCCACCTCACCATGGGGCTTGCACAGGGCAGGGGAACAGAGTAACAGGGTGCAGCCCCCTGGGCACCACACATCCCTCATGCACCCCATCGAGGTAGAGCCAAGAGGAGCAGCAGCAGCACCCCTGGATGCTGCCATAATGCCGTGCTGATGCCGGGCAAGGACCCATCCCCGCGGGGCAGCTGCTGGTGCCAAGCATGGGCACTAATTGCATTTGCCTTGGGAAGTCTCCTAACAAGCAGCAGCATCAGGGTGGAGTGCAGGAAGTTTGGGTGGTCTCCCACACTTCACGGCTGTCCCCCACAGCTCTGTCTGGCACCCTGGGGGTGGCAGAGTGCTGTCGGGCAGAGGGGGCCAGTGAGCCGCAGGGAGGTGACATCACCGCTGGCTCCATGGTCCCCCACTCCCATTTAATTAGCAGATGGCCCCCGGCTCCCCCCACACCCCCTCCCCCCCGGCGGGCAGCGCCAGGCCTGTGCGGGGCCATTAGCTTTATTGGCTGTGCTGAACCAGGGCCAGGCCTCGTTAATTGAATTGCACCCACGCCAAGGATGGGTGAGAGTCTTCTCTGCCCCCCCTGCCTCTGGCACCCCTGCCTTGGCTCTTGGCTGGGGCAGGGAGAGGGGACCCTGCTGTCAGGCTGTGTCATGCTGCCTCAGTGCCATGGAAGACAGGGGCACGTCCCCCCTGCAGGAGTCGGGGTCTTGCTCTTGCAGTGCCTGGCACGGGGCACATGGGTGGGTGCAATGAAGGGCACAGATGATGCCCTCTCAGCATCACACCCACACCAGCCACACGTGTACAGTGTGCAGCCACACATGCAGCCACATAGCTGTGCTCGCACAGCCTACACACACGTGCAATCACACACATACATGCACACACACACAACCCCAGCACAGGAGTGGGCTGCTGCTCCACCTCCACCCAACACCCCGCCCACACGCCTATCCAGTATGGGGTGCTGTGCCCCATGCCCACAGTGCCACACACTGCAAGGTGGTACAGGGTGCTGAGGAGGCTGGGGTCACCCCAAGTACTGCCACTGGCCCCTATGCTCCCCAACTGCGCCTACAGGCCAACACCCACCCGGGAGCCAGGAGGGTGCTGGGAGGCCCAGGCTCCCACTCAGCATCACTTCCTACTTTCACTTTGCTGCCGAGCGAGGCCTGGCCAGGGGGACACGGGTGCCCCCCAAGACATCCAGGTGGCACAGGTAGGGGCAGCATGCGCTACAAGGAGGGGCATGGCAGGGAATAGGACATGGGCATCGCTGTGGCCATCCACCAAGATGGTGGTGGGGAGCAGGATGGTAGTGGGTCCCCCTGTCTGGACTGGTGGGATAGGCTGGCATCACCTCTGACATCCCCCCCGCAGGGGTTTTCCAGTCTCCAGTCCAGAGGGAGCCCGCAGGACAGGGCTGACACAGTACAGGTGTCCAGGCATAGTGAATGAGGCACACTGCTGGGTTGGGAGCTTCCTAGCAAGCAGGAGCCTTGTCCAGAATGCTCTGGAAAAAGCTTACACAGTGGCTCCGGGTACAGTCCCCATGTGGAGGCCAGATGATTGTGGTCCTTGCTAGGGGGGGCTGCAGTTCCTGCAGAGGTGTCTGTGCCAGGGTCTGCTGCTGGCTTCTTTTACTAGAGTATGGTCCTGGACCCCTTTCACAAAAACTGTGGGCAGGTTCTTCAAACATTACAAATTTTCATTTGTTTTAAAGAGCATCAGGGTCCCCCATGCCTGACATTGTTCTTCCTCTGCCCCTGTAAAAGCTGCATAGGGGGACTAGCCTTGCTGACCCTTCCCTCAGAACTGGCACGCCCCCAAAACAGGGAGCTGGGTGCTGGTGCTAAGCTGCAGTGCCTGATGTGATGTGGCTGTGGCTTCTGCAGCCCCACCAACCTCCCACACTTCCTCCTGCCCAAGGTACAAAAGGAGAAGCAGGCCAGCACAGTGTGGGCACGGGGACATGCCAGCGCACCCGCAGCACTCAGCAACCTCCTCAGGGCACCCCACAGCTCCTGGACACAGGTAAGGGGCTTCTCTTCCCAGGGGAAAGCAAGGTACGACTAGGGTGAGTAGATGCAAAGAGAGCTTATCCAAGGTCTCTCAAGGGCACTGGAATGGGAACACAGGCAGCCTGAGACCTGCATCCTGCTCTCTCACTCTGCCATGGCAGAGGGCACAGGGCACTCACACACTTGGGAATGTTTGGGCACGCCGGTGCCCAGAGTGTACACCCACTCTTGTGAGTGTACATGCACCCTGCTGGGCACACCACACACACACACACGCACACACACACACACAAAAAACACATGTTCTGTCCCACACCAGGCACAGTGACAAGTCACAGACCTGCCACCTCCACGGACTATTTCCCTCACCCTGTCCCCAAGCTGCCACCCACCCCAAAATCACTCTGCTGCTCTTTGGTCCCCCACCTCATGCCCACAGCTCACCCAAACCCCGTGCCAGCCACGCAGGCAACATACTGTGCCAGAGTGTTCTGCCTAGGGAGCTGAGCTTAGGGGGGGCTGCACACCAGTGGTGGTGTGCCCCCTGGCTGACCCACCCAGGAGCCCCCACATTGTTCGTGATGTGAGTGAGGGAAGCGAGAGCAGAAGCAAAAGCAGCACTTCCCCTGTGCCAAAACCACGTCCTGAATCCTGGCGAACAGGGACAGGGATAAGGACAGAGATAAGGACAGGGATAGGGAGAGGGACGCACTAGGGACATGGTGGGCTCAGCCCCAGGAACTCCCCAGGGAATGGGAGCAGAGGCTGAGGACATACAGGGGCAGGGCACATGGACAACTAAGAGGGTGCAGGACAGGACATCTTTGTCCACCCCATCTGCTCTGGCCTATGTATTGGGGGAACATGGGCAGGGTAAGGGGTGCCTAAACCTACCCCCTCTCACCTTAACAGCAGGCAGCTGTGGGGCAGAGCTGGGGAGGCAAGACCCTCTGTCTGGGACAGAGAGTTTGGGGGTGCCAGGGGAGTGCCAGCCTGGACCTCTCATCACTGCCCTGCCTCTGCAGATCCCTGTGAACAGCCATGGCAGGGGAAGGGGAGCTCAACCGTGTCATCAAGGACCTGCAGAGTAAGTGTACCAAGCAGTTCCCTGCCAGCATGTTCCCTGCATGGCACATCTCACCCTGGCCATGCCAGATCCCTTCTTGCACCCAAGTCATGGGCAGTGGGGGGTGTCATGGCCGGGGGTGCTCCAGAGATTCCCCGTGCTAACCCTGCCACTGCTGCCTGCTCCCATCCTCACTGCCAGCCCCCGGAAACGGGCAGTGCCCAGGAGGTGGCCATGCTCCTTGCTCCCCCTGCTGCCCTCCTTCATCCCAGGGCAAGTTCCTGTTCCTCTGAAGAAAAGGAGGCTCAGTGGGGTATTTAATCACTCTCTACAACTATCTGAAATGTGGTTGTAGCCAGGAGGGAGTCAGTGTCTTCTCCCCAGTTACAGCGGTTAGGACAAGAGGAAATGGTCTCAAGTTGTGCCAGGAGAGGTTTAGATTAGATATTAGGAAAAATTTCTTCATGGAAATGTTTATCAAGCATTGGAACAGGCTACCCAGGGAAGTAGTGGAGTCATCACCCATGGAGGTACTTAAAAGATGAGGCATTTGAGTACATGGTTTAATGGTGGATTTGGAAGTGCTGGGTTAATGACTGAACTTGATCTTGGAGGTCTTTTCCAACTTAGATTCTATGAAACTATGATTTTATCCACCACCAGAAATCCCCAAGGCCAGGAGTTGTGAGGAAGTGGGTAGAGGGGTAGGATGGGAAAGGGTGCCATGCCATCACAGCCCTGCCATCCCACAGAGACTGTGGCCAAGCTGAAATGCAGCTACCAGGAGCAGAACCTGCCGGTGACAGATGGGAGCCGGGAGCTGCACAGCCTCTGTGCCCAACTAGAGTTCCTCCTTCAGGTACTGCTGCTCCTCCATCTCTGCTGCTCCCTGCCTTGTTTCCCCTTCAGCTGAGACCAGAAGGGACCCTCTGTTAACCATTCAGGGGATGGAATAACCCCACCCAGAGTTGTGTGGTCCTGGGCATCCCCAGCTACCTGGACAAGGCTCTCCCTTATCCACATGTGTAATTGCATGTGCTGTGAAAGGGAAATTGAGGTATGGAGCCAGTGAAAAGAGGGACACCTGGATCAACCCTGCTGGGGGAGCTGGCTGGGTTCCAGCCCCACAGGGTACAGGCTGGGGGAAGAGGGGACATCCCCAAAAAAGAAAGTTCAAGCTTGTACCTCTGCCAGTTTGACCTCAAGGAGAAGAGGAGCTTCTTTGGGCAGCGCAAGGACTATTGGGACTTCTTGTGCCAGGGCCTAGCCCGGAGCCGGCAGGAGCATGAAGGCATTCACTTTGTCACCTCCCTGGACAAGGTGGGCATGGGCTGGTGGGATACTCAGGGACTCATGCACACACACGGGCTTTGGCTTGCTTGTGGGTGTACATGCACCTGTGCACAGGCACACACTCACTTGGGCACCAAGCATTTGCCCACTGCTGCTATAAACGGGTTTGGCCCCTCTGGGATCCCCACTGCACCCCAGCCGTAGCCCTGGGGACCCTTTTTCTCCCTGCATGGGCTGGGAGGGAGGTGTGTGTGGGGGGGGGGAAAGACAGGAGTGACAAGGATTGATAACCCCCTCTGCCCACAGCTGAAGACCCCCGTGGGCAGAGGCCGAGCCTTTCTGCGGTACTGCCTGGTGCACCGGCAGCTGGCAGAGTCCCTGCAGCTCTGCCTCCTCGACCCTGAGAGCCTCTGGTGAGAGCAGGGGCACAGTGAGGGGATGCTCATGGTGGTGGGGTCATGGCCAGGGTGGACAGTGCCCTGCAGCACCCAGTAAGCAGAACTGCTGCAGGATATGTACCTGTCTAGGGCATAGGGATGCATAAGCCTGTTTTATGGTTGCAGCGAATGGTACTACGCCCGTAGCCCCTTCCTGAGCCCCAAACGGCGAGCAGAGATCCTGGGCAGCCTCTATGAGCTGGACTGTGTCACCTTCCACCTGGCCCTGCACAGGGATGACCTGGACACCGCCTGGCCCATGTACTCTGAGTAAGCTTGGGGACACTGGGGGTACCAGGGGCATTGGCAGCACTGGAGGTGTCAAGGGCATCAGAGGCACCTGGGGCTTAGCATTGCAGAGAAGCATGTGTGCATTGTCCCACCACCCTAGACCCCACACAGCACTCCAGATGTGCCAGCTCTCCATAGGTGGCCCCAGAAAAGCACAGTCACTGGCGCCAGCCTGCACATCCTGCCTGTGCCATCAAACATGTCACATGCATGTGTAAACACACACAGAGCCATCCTCTGCCAAATATATCCCTGCTGTAACACCATGACTGTGACATCTGACATGTATGTCCTTGCACACCTTGTCCCAGGCACACTCATGGATACAGCTGTTCCAGCACACTCACACCTGTTCTGCTGCTCACACGCTTGTGTGCACAAACTGCCACAAGCACACATGCTTGGGTCGATGGGTGTCACATGTTCTGTAGGTGCTCAGGCAGGTAGCACCAACATCCTTGATCCTCTGCCCTGCTGCCCCCTAAATTCCTAAAGGTTGGCTGTGCCCAGGGGGCCTAAATGGAGGGTGGTGATGCCGTGTTCACCTTGGGGGTGACCTGGTAGTCCTGAGCCCTGTGTCCCCTCTAGGCCACTGGTAAGGCCGAGCCCAGTGATCAAGAGCAGCCCAGCAAAGACAGCCCTGCAGACAGACAGTATCGGCACTATGGCACACGGATGGTCCGATGGCATTGGCCGTCCCACTGTGGCACTCCATGGGGCACCAGCCCATCTGTGCCCACCCACTTTGGCTGCCCTGCAGGCAGGGAGGGTGGAAATGGAAGATATAGAGGGAGATGTAAAGGACGGGGAGGTGAAGAAGCACATGGAAGAGGAGGATGAAGAGGAAGTGGAGAAGGATGACAGTGAGGATACAAAGGAGGTGAAGGTGAAAGTGGACATAGAGAAGGACGTGGAGGAGGATTTGGAAGAGAAGGATGAAGAGTTGGAGGAGGATGAGAAGGAGAGGAAGAATGTGGATGTAGAAGATCTGGAGGACGCACATGGCACTGGCAAAGCAGCCCAGCCTGATGGTGCTGGAGAGCCTGGCATGTCCCCACTGTCCACTGGCACAAGGTGCGTGCTGGAGTCCCTGTCACTGGTACCCAGGCAGCCAAGTGGGACAGAGGAATCCCTGCAGACACTGGTGTCCCAACTGAGGGCCGAGCTGTGTCAGCGTGAGGCAGCAGCACAGGCGCTGGCAGTGCAGCTGGCACGGGCAGAACTGCAGCACCAGCGGCAGGAGGAGGGCAGTGCCCAGTGTGCCCAGCTGTGGGCACACGAGGCTGAGGCACTGCGGGAAACCAACACCTTCCTGGAGCAGGCACTGGAGGCAGCGGTGGCAGCGGGGGACCCAGGAGCACTGGCACAGGCACAGGAGGAGGCACGGGGCTGGCAAGAGGTGGCAGAGGAGCGGGGTACCCAGCTGGCCAGGGTGCTGGCAGAGGTGGGGGCGCTGACCTCGCGCCTGCAGGAATGCCAGGAAGCGCTGGTGGCAGCAGGACAGACGGACACACTGAAGAATGCTGGTACCTCAAATGAAGTGGCTGCCGTGGAGGAGGTGCTGAGGCAGGCACTGGAGCTCGCCCGTGGTCCCCAGGAGCCCCCACCAGCCCTCCAGGCAGAAGGGGAACCCAGCACGATCACCAGCATGGCCATGGTACGGGCAAGTCCAAGGGGATCCTGTGGTGGGGTGAGGGTTTGGGGTCCAGGATTGAGCCCCTACTGTCCCCCAGCGCTTGGCCAGCCTGGCCGCCACAGCACAGGAGGAGACCTGGCAGAGCCGGCAGCAGCTCCAGGCCCAGCGACAGGAGATGGCACGGCTGCAAGAGGAGCTCAGCAGGTTGGACAGGGACCCCTACTTCCACCACCAATCACCCCACAGTGGGACCACCTGCCACATGATTTCTCCTGGGGGCCCCAAAGATACCTTGCTTGGACACAGCTGAACAGCAGCTGGGGATTGGCAGGGGGAAGGATTTGAGGGGGGAGGACTAGAGGGAGAGGTCAATTTGGGATTGATAGGTAGGAGGAGGGGTAGGTGGGCAGAGAGTTGGAGTGGTTTGGCATTAGTAGATAGAGGGAGGGAAGGAGGGATCAGTTTCGGATCCCTAAATGGAATGGATGGAGATGGGACAGCGGATGGAGAGACACAGGGATGAATTTGGGGTGAGTAGATGGGTGAGTGGGCGGGCAGAAGGCCAGGGGTACGGATGTGGAAAAGGATGGATGAACAGTGGGGAAACGGACGAGTGGCAGATGGCAAAGTGGCTGTGAGGATGGGGAGAGAGCTTGAGGATGGATGGGCAACAGCAGAGAGAAGAAGGGAGGGAGCAAAAGAGGGAGGGAGCAAGGGAGAGAGGGAGGGAGGAACCAGCGGCAGGAGGTTTATCCGCATGCACGGCGGGATGGAGAGACGACCAGCAGAGAGACAGGGGCACCATGTCGCCACTGCCCCGCGCCAGGGCCCGGCAGGACGGGGAGCGCTGGGCATCGACGCTGCAGCGGGCGCAGCGGGAGGCGCTGGAGCGGGAGGCAACGCGCGGTGCCGAGCAGGCACGGCAGCAGGAGCTCATCCGCGACATGAAGGAGCGGCTGCTGGAGCTGCTGCGGTGAGAGCCCCGGGGACTGCACGCAAGGGCAAAGAGACCCGAACCCCTTTGCCCAGAGGAGGGCACCAGAGCCCAGGCAAATCCAGTGCTGACCTCTCCCCTCCCGCAGGGAGAAGGATGCGCTGTGGCAGAAGACAGAGGGCATTGACACCCCGATGCCCAGTCCTGCGCCCCGCGACCCAGGGTTGTGTGCCCGCTGCCACAAGGATTTCCGCCTCCTCTCCCGGCGGTACAATTGCAGGTGGGCTGTGGGGGGACTGGGGGGTGGCACTGGCACAGTGCAGCTCTCACCTCCTGCTCTCTCAGCAGGCTGTGCCAGGGCAAGGTGTGCCACACCTGCTCCGTGGACATGGGCAAACACGGCCGCTGCTGCCTGATTTGCTACCAGCAAAGACACCCGCAGGCTACATGAGTAGGAACAGCAGCCCTGGCTCCTTGTCTGGGACATCTCCTGCCCTGGCTGACTCCTCTTGGACTTACTGCCTACCCAGGTGTCCGGGCCTGCATGCAGGTCCCACTTCCCAGCATTTTGGGTTTGATATGTGTCTTTCTTGCGGCTGGTCCACAAAGAGAAAAACTACTTATTTCTGCTACCCCTGTGGTTTCCGTGTCATGTATCAGTCACTGCCAGATTGACCCTCGGGTTGAGTGCAGGGTGGGGAATGCTGATGTGGGGATGTTCAAGTCCTCCTGGGGGGAAACTATCCCCAAAAAGGGTGTCCCAGCTGCAGCCAGGGTGAGCCACTGCCTGCAGCATCCTACAGTGGGGAGAGTAGACAGCTCTTGGGCAACAGCCCTGGCTTCCTACCACACTGCGAGGAAACACTTGGGCAACACATTTCTCAGATTCAAACATGATGGACTGTCCTTGCTCAGCATCCCTACTGACTCTGCTCTGCTCCTAGTCCCCAGGGTTCCCCTCTAAGTGCTGGGCACCCCCGTACCCACCCATGAGCCAGCACATGGGTGACATCCACTGATGTCCCCACGGTTATGGACCCCTAGGAACCTGGATCAAGGTCAGTGGAAGAGAAGTATGGGACTCCAGTGGAGAGATGCGTAGGTGTACCAGGGCAGGCATCCTGAGGCCTGGCACACAGAGTGGCAGGAGAGTCCCCAGCAGGGTCACAGTCCCTTCTTCAGCTCCTTGACCCCAGTCAAGTGTCAGCCCCAGTTGCCCAAGCCAGGGCAGAAACATTCCGGTTGTGTAAGGGACAGGTTCCCAGCCCTTTGCACAACAAAGTCCTGACACCATGGTTGGGGGGGAGCAGGGTGCCTGGAGTGCTGGCACCCTTCAGGCAGGGGTCACAGGGCTGGCTCAGTGTGAGATCTTCCAGTGATTTGCTCTGCTGGGGTTGAGATTGGAGTTGGGAAGGGAATAACTTTGTCCCCAGGTGGGATAGACTCCACATAGAGACCTCTGTACCATCGAAATGCCAGGACCTGTCTGGGGAGCTGTAGGAAGCAAAACCTGGAGATGCACAGAATGATGAACCCTGTCCTGGAAGAAGGGTTACTCACACTCTGACAGGCTCAGCAGGCACCGCTGTTTTGGCACTGACCCCAGAGAGGTGCCCTGGCTCTGTCCTGCAATCTCCCTTCCTGTGGCAAAGAGGAGACAGACATGGGTGACCAACCCACCAACTCTTTTATTGCTGGATGGTCATCAGGTAAGAACACTATTCCCACAGCAGGCTCACAGAATCCCCAGGGTCCCAAAGAGAGGGGAGCATGGACACTTGACATCATTGCCCTGGCAATAGGGTTCTACACCTTGCCACCCAAGCCCCCTTCCAGTTGGGGTCCAGCATCCAGTGGTGGCCCTGCTCATCCCCATGGCATCACCACCCACATTCCATGGGCCTGGATGAGAATGCTCAGGTGTGTGGGGTGCTGGGACCTGCTGGTACCCACAAGGGCTGGGTCCTAGAAGGGCTCAGAGGGTGGTGGATGTATTGCCAGAGGTAGAGGCATAGGAGGTGCGGCCATAGCGGGCAACGACATCCTTGCTGATCAGCCCACGCTGTGCCAGGATTTTGAGAAAGCTGTTGCGAAACTTTTGACCGATGAAGGCATAGATGATAGGGTTGATGCAGCTGTGGGCAAAGCCCAGGACCTGTGTGATAGAGAGGGCTGTGTCGATGAGGTTCCTTCTCTCACAGGTCTCGTCAATGGCCTTCATCCTCATGAGGCTGTCGCTCACCAGTGTGATGTTGTAGGGCAGCCAGCAGATGAGGAAGATCAGCACCACAGCAAAAATGACCTTCATGGCCCGCTGCTTCTGAGCATTCTTGGTTTGCAGGAGGGTGTGGATGGTGACGCCATAGCAGAAGAGCATCACCAGGAGGGGCAAGACAAAGCCGAATGTCTGCGGCAGGATCCGCAGCACTACCCGCCACTTGGCTGTGTCCTCACCACTGATGCGCTCGTAGCACACGGTGCCATTGTTGGGTGAGTGGAAAGCCTCACGGAAGAGCAGCACGGGCAGGGAGAGCAGCATGGAGAAGACCCAGATGCCCAAGCAGACAAACTTCACCCAGTGCCTCTTCTCAGTGGCAGCTCGTGTGGCATAGACGATGGCCAGGTAGCGGTCCACGCTAATGCAGGCCAGCAGAAGGATGCCGCTGTAGAAGTTGGCTACCTGCAGCACAGAGATGGCTTTGCACATCACAGTGCCAAAGACCCACTCGTGGGCTCGGTAGGCTGCCCAAAGCGGCAGGCTCAAAGCGAAGAGCAGGTCTGCCACAGCCAGGTTGAGCAGGTAGACGTCGGTGACAGAGCGGCTGGTGTGGCTGGAGGTCACCACCAGCACTACCAGCCCATTCCCCACCACACTGAGGATGAAGACGAGGCAGTAGATCACCACCACCAGGTACTTGTTGAGGACAGAGCTTTCAGACCGGCACGGAGAGGATAAGATAGCAGTGTCAGGCATGGCTGTGCTGTAGTCATAGGTGTAGTTGTAAAGGTAGAAGATGTTGGAGAGATCCCCACTGTAGGACAAGGACTCCATTTTGCCTGTGGAGCACAAAATGGCATGAGTGTGGGGTGGCAGTGTTGTGGACCAGGGGTGACAGTATCTCTGGGTCCTCTGGCATTACCATTGTCCCCCAGGTCCCCTCTCAGCTGGGCAGCTGTCCATCACTCCACTGTGATGGAGGACACAGCATCCACACTGTGCCAGCTAATGGTCAGTGCAGGTAGACACTGTTCCTCATATGCTCCCTTGTAAAATACCCCCTGCATGCCTCAGTCCCCTGCGTTTCACCCCAGTCCTGTCCCTTTCCTGACTCCTATGGAAGAAGAGCTTCCCCCACAGACTGACCAACTCTTCTCAATTTGGGGGGCTTCCCCATCAATATAGCATCACACCTGGCTCCTCCAGAAACCCTGGGCTCCCCTGCTTACTGTGGGTCCTTCAAAAGCTTCTCAGCTCTTTGGGCATCTCAGAGCTCCTCAGGCACCTCCAAAGTCCTTCAAGTACCCCTGTATCCCTCCAGCCTCTCCACCCCCTCAAGCATTGCTGTTGTGATGCCTGGAATGGAGCTGCCCTTCCTAACACCTCAGCCAGCAGCAAGGCTGTGGTCACAGTGCCTGGGGCAGGCAGCCCTCAAGAAGGTCTGAAGGTATTTTTGTGCCCTTCTTCCACCTTCTGGTCTTGCTCCTGCAAGAGTGGTTTCAAGCCCCAGACGGAAAGACATGCCACACTTTGCAGGCAGCTTTGGAAATATTACATCTCTGGTTTTCCTGTTGCTCAGCTGGGCACTGCTGTGTCTCCCCATGCTTGACCTCAATGGCGAAATCACAGGTGGTAGTCGCTTTTCCTGTCTCCTCACACACAGGAGATGGTGAGCTTGCTCTATTCCTGCCTCCCCAAAGACCACTGGCTTTCAGTCTTCTCATAGAATGGATCCAGACTCTTGTTTCACTCTGGTTTCATCCCTCTGTCCCATTTCTGAGTCCCCAAACCCTACAGGGCTTGGAGATGCCAGGACTGCTTGGAGTGCTGAGTCCCCCCAGTGCTGGGGGCCCCCAGCTCTGAGCTGGCCCTGTTTGAACCCAAAGTATCCCTGGAACCAACTTTCCCCTTTTGCCTGATGTGAATTCCCTGCTGCAGCTGGGCTGGTACCGCTGCCCAGAAAAATCTCTCCCTGGCTCTGCTGTATCCTCTCTTGCAGTGATCCAGGGATGGAAATCCTGGGATGACGATCCCCTGGTGGTGATGCTGGGATGCTGAGGCATCAGCATCCCAGAGGACCACAACTGGGAATGCTGCCAGTGCTGATGGGTGAATGTCCTCCCAAGTGGGGCTGCTACGGGCACAGGGCAGAGCCTGATGCCAGCGCTTCCCCTCCATCTAATTCTGGCTGCTGCTTTCTGCCTCTCTGCTCCAAAATTCTGGTGGTTCCTCTGGAACCGGGTGTTCCCTGGGTATACCATGCACACATACTCCACAGCTGACCCAGATGGGGGGAACAAGCAGCACCCCATTTCCCCTTCTTACACTTCAAGGGCTGGGGGACAGTGCATGGCCCTGGGGCTCCCAGTGGGGAGGAAAGAGGGACAAGCCATGGGAAAGGATCCTCCCAGCTCATCGCTGTGCAAGGAAATGGGAGCAGGCACTTCTTCCCCAGGGCAAGGCTGATGTCCCTGTCTCCCTATGGAGGGTTTGCACCCCAGATGAGCCCTCAGCACAGCCTTGGGTGTTCACACCCACCACCTCCCTCTACCCTTGCACCACAAAGCCTCTTGAACAGCTGGAGCAACCCACCCCAGCCCCCAGCCTGCTCCAAATGTGAATGGGCTCAGATGGGTGCTGTGGGGCTGTCAAAGCCCAAGGAAAGCAACAATCTCTAGTGGCACACCCCATGGACTCACTGCTTGCTGCTGTCCCCTCAAATGTGGGGTCTTCTCCTGATCCCAAGGTGTTTCTCACTGGGAAGCACACAGGCACGGGTTTAAATCCAGATTTCACCCCCAAAGGGCGCCGGTACAAAGTGTGGTGGGATGCAGGGAAGCACCAGACTCGGGTATTGCCTGATGCCTGCTGCTGTACCTCCTCCCAGTACCCCTTTCCTCCACTGCCTACTTTATACTGCCCGGGGAGGAAATGTTGCAAAATCTTCTTCCAGCATGAAGCAGAAGTGGCAGCCAAAGGGACCTTTCCCTGGTCCCCCCAGATGCTTTTCCCAAGTGAGGGGAGCCTGCAGCCCCCTGTCACCCATCCTGTCCCAGGATGTCCCAGGCCACACTTCACTGGGGGTGCCCCCGGGGTTCATTGTCATCCCTGTGATGATGCACCCCAGGAGTCTCCAGGTGGGGGTTTCCAACTCACCCCCAGGCCCTCAGTGGAGGAGAGCATCCCCTTCAAGCTATCCCTGTGTGCTGCAGTTCCTGCAGGAGAGCAGAAGCTCTCTGAGGCCATGGCCAGTGGGTGATGGCAATGCAGGGCTCTGTGCCTCAGTTTCCCTATTGATAAGGCAAGGGTGGTGTCAGCATTTGGGGGATGCACAGGGTGACTGCAAGGCTGGCTTGCCCTCTGTTGGGGTTTGCTGGGGGGGACCCCCCTAGAGTAGAGTCCCACGTTCCTCCTGCCCTGGCTGTGCCTTGCCAAGCTAAGCAAAGTCAAGCCATGCCAGAGCTGTGCCCCTGTGTCCCTGTGCCAGCCCCACACACTTAGCAAAGGCTGTGGCTCTGAGTACCCCTATTGCTTTTAGGGGAAACCTGCACACAAGGACATTCCACATGTACCCCCATTAATCTGAGGCGCCCACAAACCCTCTGAGCACCCCCATCCTCACAGCTTTCCACACTGGTCAGTTGTAGGGGTGCCCCACGTTTTTAGGGCACCTGGTAAGTGTCACCATCATGATGATACCCTTGGGTATCATCACAGACTCAAGGACGTTCCTATTCCCTGGGAATACCTGCCCAGTTTTGGGCAACCCCCAGCCCCAGGGCACTATTACAGCTCCTCTAGGATATCCCCACTCCTTACGTCACCTCACGTTTTTAGGGCCCTGTAGCTCTGAAATCATTCATTTTGCAAGATACCATTTTCCCCTGTAAGCACCTACATATCCCTAGAGCACCAATTCTTACACAGACCCCCCCATACACTGGGGCACACCTGCTGCTTCCTAGAGCGTCCTTATAATCCCAAGGGCACCCCATTGTTTCGGGGACCTCCAATATTCACGTGAATATTCAATTAATGGGGCGGGGCGGGGGGAGCGCCTCCACTTTTGGGGACCTCCATCCCCCAGGCACACCCCATATCCCTGCCTCACCCCAGCTGGCGGTGATGCCCATGCCACGAGCACCCCCTCAACCCACCCCTCCTCCCGTGTCCCACCACATTTGCGTGCCACCCGCTGTCCCACCGCCTTTAGGGGACACCGGGGACAGCCCCGCTTCCCGCCCGCCGCGGGGCGGGGCTGCCTGTGACGTCATCCCGTGTGGGCGGGGCCAAGGCGGGGCGGGGCGGGGGCAGCGCCTGCGGCGGCGCCGAGCCGGAAGTGACGCTCGGGCGCGAGAGCGGAAGCGGCGGCGCAGGCTCGGGCGGGTCCCCGGTGCGCGCAGCGGGCTCGGCTCCCTCAGAGCCGCTCCCGGCACCGACATGATCCTGCTCGAGGTCAACAACCGCATCATCGAGGAGACCCTCACGCTCAAGTTCGAGGGCGCGGCCGCCGGGTAGGAACAGGGGAGCCGGGGCGGGGCGGGGCCGGGTTCGCGGACCGAGGGAGGGGCGAGGGGGCGGTGGCCGGCGGGGCCCGGGCCGTGCCAGGCGCCCGGCCGCAGAGTGGAGCCTGGCGGGTGGTGGCGGGGAAGGCTGGGGCTGAGAGGGGCGGAAGGTGGGCCGGGGAACGGTGCCAAGGCAGGATGTGTGTCTGGAGAGTGGCGGGGAGCGGCAGCGGGCACTGTGCTAGCGGGGGGCGGCCCGGGAACGAGCAGGGCACAGCGGGCATGGGGGGCGGTCTGCAGGGTGCGGGGCTGGGAGGAGGGCGGTCAGGGAGCGGGGATGGGCAGAGGGAAGGCCTGGGGAATGAGGGAGCATTGAATGAGAGTGGGACAGGGCAATGTTGGAGGGGCAAGTGGGGCTGGCTGGGGTCGTGAGTGCCAGAGCAATGGAGAGGGAGCAGGACGGATCTGGGAAGGGTATCGGAGATGGCCGTGCTGAGTGCACCGGAGGACAAGGCCTGAGCGAGGAGGAAGTTGGGAAGGGAGGAAGGCAGATTTGCAGGGTGGGTAAAGCGGGCTTCATCAGCGCGGTCCCAGCGCTGGGGCAGAATGTGTAGGGGGAGCCGAGGAACAGGAAACCTGTGTATGGAACCATGGCCTCAGCTTTTGGCTTTGGGGTGAAGAGGAAATTCCAGCTTGCTGCCTGTTTGCTTTGTCGAGCAGAAGGGATCCAGGCACGGCTCAGCCATGGCCGCTGGTGCCAGCGTGGTGGGTGTCCTGGCCTCAGGGGCAGACTGGAGGGTCTAGTTCACACCCACCTCTCTGGCAGGATAGTTCAGTCCCTGGGCAGACAGTGGGGTTTTTACTGAGTATTGCACCAGGGCCGTAAAGATGCTTGTGAGGGCACAGCTTAACTTGGAAGGAAGTCCCTTCAGTATTAATGTCCTTATCTGCAACCCTGGGCTCTGTCTGCTGACTGAGAGACACCTTTGTACAGAGACAAAGCCTTGAGAGCCAAAGCACAGGGTTGTTATCTCTGGGGTGGAGCCTGCCCTGGCACCTCACAAGGCAGGGCTCTGGCTGCTCCAGGAAAGGACCCCCCCAGGCCGGTGCCTTTTTCTGTGTTACCTTTTTTCTCCTGCAATTTTTGTAGTTCTCAGCCTTTTGCATACAGAACGTTTTCAGAGACCACTTACTCTGCTTTCCCCCCACTCTCAGCTGACTTGTTACTCGGATTGTTTTTTTGTTCTGTTTTGATGGGGTTTTTTTCCATAAAATAATCTCACAGGCTGCTCTGCCTTGGAGGACAGCTGAGCTGCTCCAAGATTTTGATTTGTCTTGAGCCCTGATCATTTAATGCAACAAGTTTCCCCGGAGTCCAGGCACCACACTGGGCAGGTAGAGCTGCCAGGTGACCACTGTGGTATTGCAGTTGCATCCATTAGAAAACATGGCATGTACAGAGGCTCACAGTGAGTGTCAGAACAGCTTGTCAATCACTAGTCTGTGCCAAGGCACACTCTTCCTGCTGGGGAGAGAAGAACATGCCTGTGTCCCTGTGTTGATGTGACGTGGAGGGGCAGTTTGCAGGTTTAGATGCACCTCAGAACTCTGACTGTGGGCAGAGCTGTGGTTCCTTGCCCTGCAGCAGCCTGCAGGCCCCAGGATTTCCATTTTGCTGTATGACAAAGCCACCTCACTTGTGTGTTGGAACGTGTGCCTGACATACTGATTGCTCCTGGATCAATTCACAGGGTGGCTGATGCTGCTCTGCTTCTGCCTCTTAGTCATCTATGGCATGTTCTGTTCTTTAGATGGCGTTTCTAGATAAGTTTTGTGCCTGGAGTGTATTGCTGAAGGTGAGGAAGACATTTACATCTGAATTTTCTTCTGTGCTCGTTCTGGGGTCCCCCATCCAGGCAGGTGCAGGGAGGTCTCTCCTGGTTTAAAATCTCCTAAGGAATGGATGTTACAAAACATTTATTCAAGTGATATTTCTTTTTCCTATGGCCACAGCTCTTGGGTTATTCCTGTGGTGCTCAGCCTGGAGGCAGGAAGGGACTTCCTGTATTTTGCTCTTCTGGTGATGGTTTTCCAAGGTGTATCTTGGGGATGAACACAGGACAGTCATGGCAAGGTCAGGCCTTGAAGAATTTCGTGACTGGGAGGAATGAGTCTGGACACTGGGCAGAGTTGGGTTTACATTATTTGCTCTAACCCAGAAGTGCAGCAGATGTGATGCAGGGATTTGTCAATAGTGGTTGTCTCAGAGCCAGGTGTGCCTGCTGGCTTTGGTGCCAGCCTGGAAATGGGGCAGGGCAGGGCTCATTTCCAAATCCTTTGCCAGACATTTGTCCTGCGCCATGGGCTGTGTCGCTCCCCTCGACTGCAGTGCAGCCATAGTTTGGCAGGTTCTTGCAGAGCTTTCCTGGGCTGTCAGGTGGGAGACACTCTACATTTCACCTTGTTATATAGAACTATGTCACATTTAGAAGTTGGAGTTCATTAACTGCCATAACATTATTGTCATATATGTCAAAATCTGCTCTGCATGGAGATCCATCAGCTGTCCCTGGAGTTCCCAGTGTGAAAGGTACCTTAGCAGGAATGCAAACAGAGATCAGCACTTGAGACGGGGCCTAACCCACCTCTAAGTGTCCTCCCTGGACAAGGTTCTAGGGGCTTGGCAGCATCCACCTGTAATTAGGGTAATTTCAAATTTAACTTGGTTTTGCAGGCAAACCCCATGGAAATCTCACCTCCTTGGACAGCAATATTTAGAAAATGATAATTACATCAAGGTGGTAGCAGATGATGGACTTCAATGCATCTGATTTTTTTTTTCCTTATTTAGTTCTAGTAATTTCTTTGTTTAAATCTATTCTCTTAAACCAACCACATTTTAAAATAAAAGCTTAAAGCTACCAGAATCTGTTGAAATTACTTGAGTTGGGAATTTGCTGCTTCAATGTGGGAATACCTGGTCAGTACCTGGAAATAAGTCTGTTGAAATGAGGTTTTCTCAAGAGTTTTTTACATGTTGAGAGAAGGCTTCTGTAAGCTTTTGACCAATTGATTTGTACATGAAATGTTGCCTGGAAGCTGGTGTCACAGGTGGGTTTTCCCATTTCTGATAGAAATGTTGTGTGAGGAAATGAGCTCTACCAGTTGGAGGATACTGTTTCTCATCATTGCTTTCCTTTACTAACTGCACAGACATAAAAAAACCCCACAAACACTTATAAGTGTAAAACATTTTGATATGTCTGATGAATACTCATTCTGTTTAACACTTAGCAGATTTGCCATCCAGTTTTGTCCTGCTCTAGTTTAACTGACCCCAGTGAAAGTGTGGCACAGGGCTTTGGTCATAGGGTTTATTTTTCCTGTCATACATAGCTTACCCAAAATCTTTAGTAAATTAATCATCTGTCTCAAACTGTTACTTCTTATTTACCCACTGTGCAAAAGAGCACAAATTTGCATAGCTGGGGTACAGCATGCCTTTTCCTAGGTTGGGGGCGGAGGGAAGAGAATATCAAATTAAATTGTTGGTTTCTTTACAGCCATTAGTAGGTACAGCTCTGCAGGGCCTCCTGACAATTAGTTGCATAGGAAATCATTTGAAGCTTGACCTTCCCTGATGCAGAGTGGTTCCTGTGAGCCAGTAGGAGCTGGGCTGAAGCTGCACCTGCCTGCTTTATCATCATCATGGGGAGACTGAGGAGCATCTGGAGGCTGTTGGTGTGCTGGGAGGGTAGAGGAGCTTTGATTCCTGCCAGGCACTACACTGAGGAACTCTCTTCAGGAGTGGTTGTGGTTATATGTGGCTCCAGTGCTTCAGGGATGCTCAGAGAGCCCACCAAAACCAGAGATTGTTCCTCTGCCACCCCCTCCTTCTTGCTGACACAGGCATTTTCGTGGCTTCAAGGGAAACAGGATTGGGGAAGTGACCTAGGTTAAAATTAAATAGGCAAAACTGGGTATTTTTAGCTTAGGTGAATTTCCTCATCCCATTCATTGTGTCACGGCTGCTCACCATGATGCAGCCATGGAGCAGGGACCAGATCTCCCTCCTTCAGCAGCAGTGGCAGGTGCTGGCTCAGTGTCCTCACAAGCCCAGCCTGGAGTTGCACACCTCTCACAGCTCACCTGCTGAAACTCAGTCTGCCTGACTGCAGAGTGCTTGGGAAATGCTGCTGGCTCAAAGGGGTACCTTGGGTTTTGCTGGCATGGGCAGTGCTCACCCTGGCTGTGCACATTGACTGAGGGTGCTGTAGGTGTTGGAGCATAGTTCCTGGGTTGTCACAGCACATCCTGCTTTGGACACCAGGGAGGGTGACTTCACATTAACAGTGGATTGTGAAGTGCCTCTGGCTGGAAGCAGGCAGTGCTCTGCTTCTGTGCAACAACGCAGGGAGCAGGAGGGAAGAAAAGAAGCCAGATCTGAAAAGTGTTAGGCTTTCACAGGTGGTTCTGTCATCAGTCCAGCCTCAGTTTTCATCTTGGGTTTCTAAGAGGAGCCTGCTCTGTTTTATGTTCAGGGAGTGGTTCTCCCTGCAGCCACCAATGCTTGACACTAGGAAAGAGTAGGTATCCATCACTGTACTGAAGAAACACAGTAAAAGTGTGTGCAAAACAAGGCCCTTCCCCAGAGCCTGGTACAACTCTGGATTGCTCTGATGGGGAACCACGGGCTATCTGCCTACAGCTGAGGATGCACAGGACACAGATCTGGCTGGAAGGGGAGCTCCCAGTGCCAGCAGGACTATGTATGCTTGCTCCACTGTGAATCCCACTGCTTTCCTACCAACCCGCTCCTGCAGGCTATGCGGCAAATGAAAAGCTTGGGCATGGAGGGATCACCTAAGCAGGAGGGGAGAATTGGCATGTGTAGGGGCTGCTGTACACTGCTCAGCTCCACCCACCTGACAGAACACTCCTGCTCGAGTTCATGGTGGGTGTGCTGCCAGAGCTATGGGAGCTCTTTGATAACATATGCTCCTGCAGCTTATGCAGAGGCTTTTGTTAGCTGAGTGGGGCCCAGAAGTGGAGGAACTGTTCAGATAATTTTAGACATTGCTTATAATTTTTTTTTATTTAGGTGACCTTTCTGTAGCGAGAGCCTGCAGTCTGTCACTGAATCTGGCTCACTTTATCCAAATCGTGTGTTGACTCTGCTATCTGAAAGCTCTGCTCAGAGCTTTAAGCTTTGAAATATCCTTTTTTTCCCTCTCCTATGGGGCAAGAGATTAGAGTACCTGCATGCCTGCAGCTTTTGAAATAATTGCCATTCTCCATTATTTCATAGAAGCTCTAATTGTGATGTGGGAGACGCTTCAGTATGGTTGTCAGCCAAGTTCTTAAATTTCTCATAACATACAGCTAAAAGCCTTTGTGGCCTGAGAATGAAACAGGGAAGTTGTCCGAGTCAAGTGAGGAAGTGCTGTCAGAAAAAAGATTTGCTATTGCTCTTAAGTGCTCGCTGGTGTCTCTCCGTGGGCACTGTGGCTCTTCACAGATGTTCTGCTGGGGTGAAAAATCTGATTTGGAGCTGGCTCTGTATTAGATAGACAGGGCGTAGGAGCCATTTGGAGATGAATAGGAGAACACAGGCAAGAAGATGTAAAACCTGTCAGGGTCTTTTATTGTTACAAGCAGAGTGCAAATGGGATTTGGTGTGGGTTTGACTTCAGACCTGATAACTGTTATCACAAAACAGACTGCTGCTGGAACAGTTGCCATTTTAGCGTTGGAGTTCAGGCAGGGGGTTGCAGAAAGGTCTGGTCTGGATTCAGTGTTCAGTGCAGAGAGAAGCCATCTCAGTTATTCCTGGTATGAGCTGGGTTTATTGTCCATTCAGGGCAGAGGGTAGCAAACAGGGAAGGTCACTGAGGGATGCGGTGGATCAGGTAGCATTGGAAGTAAGGAGCTTGCAGGGGTCACAGCAGCTGTCTGCCCCAGGAGAGGGTGAGGTATCCTGTCTGAAATCCTCTGAGTACAGCTAGGCTTAGTCTGTTTCTCAGAGATTTGGATTGGGATAGAAGTGAACCCCAAAGGATCTCCTGGCTTCCCGGCTGGGATTTAGAGTCATTCAGCACCAAGCTGCCAATTTTCACTATAGGTGTGGAGACTCTTCTCCTGGAGGCAAGGGACACCAGAGCATGCTAGACCAGACAGAGCTCTTTGGGATCATGCCAGTAACCTGACAGTACCTGGTACCCACTCTCAGTAGTGCAGGCCCCATCCCAGGCCTGCTGTGAACCTCTGCACTGAGCCTTTGCCTGCACAAGAGCAGGAAGGACAGAACACGGAGAGGACACGTTGTGCCTCCATAGGACTATTCTGGTGGTAGAAGATGGGGTTGCTGGAAGGTCAAGGGGAAGTGAACATGTGTGTATGACCTGCAGCACTGTTGCTCATCCAGGCACTATGGAACGCTGGAGGCAAGAGCTCCTCTCTCTTCTGCCTGGGGACTTCGTGATGTGGGAACAATCCGGGTAGCAAAAGGAGTGGTTTTTCTGTTGGAGAAACATTTTGAGTAGCCAGGGTAGTTTGATGAGGTGAGTTTAAACACTGTGGTTGTAAAGCTCCTGAACTGTGAAAGGCTAAGAGGGCTCACTTTGCTCCCTGCCACACTTCCAGTGCTCGTCCCTGTCCTCCCCTGGGCCAGGCCAGGCCTGGGTTACTTAAGTGTGTGCCCAGTGAGGCAGAAAACCCACTGTGCTGTCAGTGACAGGGCCAGCGTGGCTGCGAGGAGCTCTGTATTCGGCTCACGTGAGCTCTTGCTTCACTGAGGCTGTGCCAGGAAGTGGTTGAATATTCAGCACTCAAAGTTCCGCCCAGTTACCTTCTTTTCCCTTAAATACTCCCCCTCCTCTCCATCCCCAAGTACTGGAACTGAGCCACTTGGGAAATCAGCGTTAAAATAGTTTCTCTAAGAAATGACGTTTGCACAATAACAGGCTCCAACCCAGCTGTGTTAGCAGTGAGCTTTTGTGTGCAGAACAAAGGCTCTCGTGCAGAGCCATCAACTGGCTCCTGTACACGGGCTTACTCAGCTTCTTCAGTGATGCAAGGACTGATCTTCCTGCCATTCCCTGGGTACAGGGCAACCAAATGAGGAATCGTCCTTCCTCAGCAGAGCCATTCCAGTGTACTGGCTGTCAGCCACTTCCTTGCATTTCTCAGAGGGAGCTGCTGTGTTTGGAAGGCCTCTGCTGGGAGCAGGGGCTCCTGAAGGTGTCAGCTCTATGTGTGTGGGGAATGGGATTTGCAAGGTGTAACTCTGAGAAGATGGAACAGAGGTTTAAGGATGCGTCCTGTTTAATATTCCTAGCTCTCATGTGCCTGGCTGTGCTATCTTTAAAGCTTCCTACATAGGATTCTTTTTTTATAAAAATTTATACTGCCATCCAAGCTGATTCCCACGTCTGAGTGTGGTGCTCTAAAAGAAGAACACGTCTGCATCAACTGACCGAGTGGGATCTTGGGTTTTTATTTCACATCTCTGCTCTGTGCCATCCTCAGTGAGCAGAAGTGGCTTGGACAAGGTTTGGGGAATTGCTCGCCTTTCCAAGAGCCCAAACTAAATATGCAGCATGGGAGGCCTGCTGAGCCCTTCTCAGGCCCAGCTGGGAAGGGGAGATGGAAGCAGGAGAGGTCACAGGTAGCTAGCACAGCTTTTAAACTAAACACCTGCTTTGGGTGCACTTGCACCACTTCTTGCAAGTGTGTGGTTTTTATATTCAGCAAGGTGGCACAAAAGACAGAGGCTCCTCAGCCTTCAGACAAAGCTTTTCACAGCTTACCACTTTCAAGAAGCAGGAGGACCTCTTTATTTTCACTTAGGATCTCCATTGGGGGGTTAATTCCTCCCTTTCCGCTGGAGTAAAATGTTGTTGACCTGTTAAGTGTCTGGGATCAGTGCAGTGCAGTGTCTTGGTCTCCCCTATTGCCCAACTTGAGTTTTATCACACTGGTCATTTCTGCCTTCCAGGAATGAGGCTGGCTGCAGAAAAGCTAATAAAAAAACAATGCTTGCTGCTGAGATAAAGTCATTTAAATCATTGCAGAATATGGTCAGGGAAAGTAGATACTGAGTCATCACTTCCCCCCACCTTCCTGGGTGTATGTACCACAGTGTAACCAGTACCCAGCAGGATATAAGTGTGTGGAAGAGCAAGTTTCAGCAAAACAGTTGAAGCTGGTCTCTGGGCAGCAGCAGCAGCGTAGTTGAGAACGCTGACTTTACTCTGGGGAGTTATTTCAGTACATTGGTTCAGACAGCTGGGAATGAACTGTTAGAGACTAGATTTCTGTTAGCAGCAGCATTATTAGCCTGTACTCTAATATCATCTGCTTTTGAAAAATAAATGGAGATACAGTGTGAAACAGCAGTAGCAGACTAGCATTTTTATCCTGTTCTCATTTTCCGTGCCTGCTCTTAGCAGTAGAGATACCTTTGCATCAATTCCCTGTTGGAGAGTGACCCATTAATATTAGTCCCCTTGGAGCTGTGGAAGCAGTTATGTAGTGCCAGTCCCAATGAAATGACCTTCCAGAAGCAGTTACATCTTTCATGGAGTCCTACTCTTTCACAGATCATGGACCAATATCAAAATAGGGTTTGTTAAGAAGCAGTTTAATCTTCATAGTCACAGTGTAAGATGTGATCTGCCTTTGGCTTGCAAAGGGTTTTGTTACTAATCAGGGGTCCCACAGACCACTCAGTGGTAGAGCATATCCAGAGCTACAGTTTTTCTGCAGAGGCTGTTGGCGAAATGTTGGGCTCTTTTGAAAGGGGGGCAAGATGAAATGAATATGTGGAAAGTTTCCTTCTTCGGCTTGCTCCTAACACTGACACTTTCCTAACTTGGAAAAGGGGTCTTCTCTGCAAGCAAGTTATATCAACGCATTTGCAGAGCTGGTGTTGATGGTGAAGGGGGCACTGTCAGGAAGGATTACTCAGCTCCTTCCATGAACTGGTGTTGCAGGACCTTACAAAAGATCCTCTGTCCCAAAACCTGAGTCATGGTCGTTCTGTACAGAACATGTGCTTGTGAAAATAAACTTCTTAGTAAGGAGTAGCTTTCTTAGCTACTCTATTTCTAACTGGAAATCTGTGATGTCAAAATCTATTAATAAACTAGAAATAACAGAAATCTGTGCCAGCTTCAAAGTCTATTTTATGTAATTTGGGGTAAAACTGGTGCTTCTAAGAAGGGGAAGAAGTCTAATATCTTTTGTCAAAGGTTACTTCTAGTTGGATAGCAGGAGATAAAAGGGTTTTGAGGAAGAGCTGTGAGAAATAAGGTGTTAGAAATTAATCCTCTTTCCTTCACAGCTTGGAGGCTGCTGTTAGAGTTCTCATTTACCTTCTTTGTTTGCTTTGCTTTTTAGAAATAAACCAGAGGCAGTAGAAGTAACATTTGCAGGTAAGCTCTGCAGTTCTCTTGATTTCTCTGAACCAAGGGCTGGCTTGAACAGTCTGCCCACACCACTGGGCAGGGGCGATGTGGAGACCCTGCAGTATCCCCAGAGCTGGGGCTTCCTTGGCTGCCCCACTATTACTCTGTCTGCCTGCCTTCCCTGGGACTTCCCTAGAGCATTGAATTCACTGGTGGTAGTGCTTTGGTGTGTGCCTGCTACATAGCTCTTCTCTTTTACCTCATCTGTTCTCCAGTTCTGCCCTTGGTGCTACTTGTTAGGAGGTTTTTAGCACCATCCGGTTTTGGTTGTTAGGAAGCTGACTTAAGGTGACAGGCAAAATGGAGTCATCATCTCAAGTTTGCTCTTCAGGAAGAGAAATGCCAAGGAAGTTCAAGTACCCATTCAGCAGCTGATTTTTTGCTTCTGTTATCAGGAATCCGTGTAAGCTGCAAAGCTCTGTGAGGAAGTGGAGTTTGCTGGGTAGCTGGAGGGTTGCCTTTCCCTTCCTCCTGCCCTCCCTGCCCCTTCTGCAGTGAAGTGGAAGTTCTCACAGCAGGCAGTAGCTGAGCTGCCTTTGTTGGCAGAGAGATTTTCTCCTCCAGGCTGCAGCTCTGGCCTGGTGGGCATGTCAGTCACTTTCCGTGCTGGCCATCCAGAAGGCTCCCGTCTCTACATGTTTGTATCCTTGTTCATTGAGAACAAGTGGATTTGCCAGGGATGCTAAATGACACTAGACTGAAGCTTTCTGTGATGGACAGGTGTCAAAATGGTTTCAGCCCTGTGAATGATAGCAGATCTCCCTACATGACATTACCGTGTTCCTTAATTGCGGGGTTCTCTCTTGCTGTGTGTGTGAGGGCTGAAGCAGTGTTGCTTTATGCAGTTACTAGAACTTTGTAGGGAAAGCCTTCCTCAGAAGTAGGAGCTCGTTCCTGTTCCCTCACATTTCTCTTGCTTGCTTCTTAGACTTTGATGGAGTCCTTTACCATATTTCAAACCCCAATGGAGACAAGACAAAAGTGATGGTCAGTATTTCCCTGAAATTCTACAAGGAACTCCAGGAACACGGTGCTGATGAGGTGAGTAAGCATCTCCAGGCCTTCTGAGTACAAATACCATGTTGGCAGCAATACCCTTGTGATGTTGATGGATCTAACATCTGACCCTTAGAGAAGCATCTGTGCTCCCCTCTCACACAGCTCAAAGGAGCAGCCCTGTGCCTACCAGGAGTCCCACTTCACTGAAAGACAAGGGCACGTGTGTTCATACCCTCTATGAAAAAGTAGTCATTTTGTATGACCCTGCAGCCTGAAAGGCAGAAGGCACCACTGATTTTGCAAATTTAAAGCAAAGGCTGGCCATGTAGAAATAATTTCCCTGACTGATGTGTTGAGCCCACAAGTGAAGGAAGGCACCAAGACAGATGTGTGGTGCTTCGCTTCTGACTCTTAACCACACTTGAGAACAAGTGCTGGGCTCCTGCTGTGTGTGCAGACCTTGGTTTGCAGACTGGTTCCCTTTTCACTGCTGCTGTGTGAAGTCGCAGGCTCAGTTCCTGTTGACTGGGCCTTGTGGATGCAGAGGGCCATTTATGGTAGAAAAAAGGAGCCTCTCTGAGCTGTGGTTGGATGGCGAGGCAGGAAGTGTGACTCAGTTCCTGAGTCAGTTTTCAAATCTCCGCATGGTAGCAAATGGGATTCACCCAGGGCTTTTCAGCAGGCTTTTGCCTCTGAGTGTCTGTCCTTGGAAGAAAACAAGGAAAGTGATCCATCAGTTTATTCTGAGTCTGTGAGAAATGGGTAATTTAAACCTGAAGCAAATTCCTGCAAATTGCCGTGAGACCCACCTAAGTCAGAGGAGATATGATTGAGTGTCCTGCTTTCCTGGTTCTTGAATGCAGAGCTTTCTAGGTGCAGCATTGCCTGCTACTGAAGGCACCACTTCTGGCAGGAGGAGTGTCAAACAGCCCAAATGGTGGAGCCTTCCCAGCATGTTCAGTGATGATCAGTGTGATCCCAAGAGAATCCCTGTGGTGGGCAAGTGACTGACAGCACTGTGCACCAGCAGCCATTGTGGTGGTGATGATGGAAAGCAACTTCTATAAACTTTTAGTGAAAAATGGGATCTGTGCAGGACTGGCTTGGAAGTACTGACTAAATAGAAATTACATTTTTCAATCCCCAGTTGTCATAATGTTGCTTTCTGTACTTCCCTGCAGACAGTGTTGCTTGTTTCTGCTCTGTCTTTCCTGAAACCCCACTGTGAGGAATGCAGAGTGGGCTTCCTGCTAAGACAGGGCATCTTCCTGTACCACTGCAGGCAGGCTCTCTGCTGAGGGGAGGTTTGGACATGCAGAGAGTCTGTGTATCCTTTCCACGTGGTAGTGGGTGTCATCCCAGGAGGGCCAGTTCTTCCACAGCACTGTTATGTTCTTTTCTGTGAAATACTGCTTGTTCCAGGCCCCCTCATTGACACAGAGCTATGGCTCAGCTGGAAATTGCCATTGATGTAAAATTCAGCAGTAATTACGTTTGAAGAAAGGTTCTTGCTGTGCTGTAGGCGGTTCTGCTTCTGGGAGGCATCCAAGCCTGCCTGACAGTCTCCTCTTGATCCCCATCTGCTCGTGCAATAGGCTGAGACAGTGTGTGATCACCAGGCCATGGTGTGCTCTGAACTTGCTGTCCTGTGAGGAGAGGGACCAGACATGCTTTGCATCTGCCTTTGGAGGGAAGGAAAAATGGTAGCCCTCAGATCTGTTGTGTCAGGCTCTGCTGATTGTTCTTTAAAGGTATGAGTTATGAGGCTTCTTCCCCACACAAATCCAACTAGCAAGAACTTGAAAAAGTTCCAGTTTTGAGTCCTTTCCTGCACTATGTCCCCTGTCAGTGGAGTTCAGGAGCCCTCCTTACAGCAGGAACAGCCAATAATACTAGAAGCTGATGACTTAGTATTGGTCTGAGTTCTCTTAGACTAGGGGAGGTGCTGTAATTTGATACTTTTAAAAGAAGGCCAAATATGGCCTAGGCTGTGCAGGAGGAAACAAGTCTTGATAGCTTGTGCTCTCAATATTTAATTTCTTTTCTAGGTATTGAAGAAAGTCTATGGAAGCTACTTGGTAAATCCTGAATCAGGTAACCCTACAATAACCTTCACTCTGTGTGTGTGTATGTGTGTGAAATGCAATTCCAAAATTACTTAAGTCATCTGAGAAACACTCATATGAAGACTGCACTTGAAGAGCTTGATATCTGAAGCTCTCTATACAATGACAGGCAGTTTGAAATTGCCAATTTAAAATGTGGCTCAGACACGTCAGGGATGAAGTAGTTTACAGTACAAGCTGTAATTCTTTATGCAGTCCTCCTCCAGGAAGCCTCTGTTCCTCATGGTTGGGGTCTTTGTTCTTCTCAAAGATGCTTTGTAAGACACAGCAAAACCATGGTTACCTGTGACAACATCTCTTCCTACTCACTGCAAAAATTTGGGAGCAGTTCAGCCAGCACGTGTGTCTGGGAGCTTGGGAAGGAGCCCCGGGAATGTTGCCATGGCCACGCGCCGAGTTCAGGGATGGCTTTTGGCAAGTGCTTGGAGTGGGAAGAACTCACCCCTGGGGCCTCTGGGAGGATTTAAGGCAAAAGTGGGACTGTAGGTGTCTCTTTAAAAAATATCACTGGTTTCATTAGGGCCCTATGTAGATTATTAAGGCTAGTGGCTGTCCCTTCCCAGGTTACAATGTCTCTTTGCTCTACGACCTGGAGAACCTTCCTGCAGACAAGGATGCTATTGTGCACCAAGCCGGCATGTTGAAGCGCAACTGCTTTGCTTCAGTCTTTGAGAAGTATTTCAAATTCCAGGAAGAGGGCAAAGAAGGAGAAAAAAGAGCAGTCATCCACTACAGGGATGATGAGACAATGTAAGTGTTCAAACCAAACAGTGTGGGAGTCGGACAGTGGTCAGTAGTCTGTTCCCATGCACAGCTGTAGGTTTTGGTGGAAAGTTGGGAAATCTTCCTGCTCTGTGCTTTGGCCGGGGTAATAAGGGCCTGTCCTAGGCTGCCACAAGTATCCCATGAGGGTAATGCTTCTGCCTCAGGCTGCTGGGATGTTACACAAGAGGCTCTGTTAGTGGCAGCACTTGTGGCTGCATGCAGGAGAGGAACTGGCCACTCCCAACAGAAATGCTGTGTTCCCTGTAAATACTGTCTCAAAGGAAGGGGAAATTTACAGCAGCCAGGCCTGTGAATGGCTGTTGTCTCTACTTGACCTTGTCACGCAGTTGCTTCCTCATCCAGTTGAAGTTCTTAGCTGTGGTTCACAGGTGGGTTCTCTCTCTCCCACCTGCAGGTATGTTGAGGCAAAGAAGGACCGTGTCACGGTTGTGTTCAGCACGGTATTTAAGGATGACGATGACGTGGTGATCGGAAAGGTGTTTATGCAGGTATGGAACCTGAATTATGGGAAGGGGTCTAGTCCTCAATTCAGATGCCTGCTTGCTTGAAGCAGCATTGTCAAATAAGCTGCTGAAGTGAGCACAGAGGCAGTTTAACTCATGTGAATGCTTTGCTCCATGCTGCACTGGGATAGAAGAACATACTAATAGGCACAGACAGTGTCTTTTCCTGGTTCTTGCATTGGCATCTGTATCATCAATCGTCTTGCTCATTTGGACAATCAAAAGTATTATGTGTTACAGATGAGAAATACCACAGTGAATACTTCAGTCCCCACAGTGAGGCCCTGTAATGTGGATAGCTATGGTGTAAGGATCTCCAGTCAGCTGAGGAGCTGAGCATGTTGAGGAGGTTGCAAAGAGAGAGGAAGGGTGAGACAATGTCATGCCATGCCTGAGGAGGACCTGAGAATGGTCTTCACCTTGAAGTTTCTTCCTTCTAATGCTCAAATGCTGCAGAAACACTCAGCAGCTCAGTGTGACAGCTCTCGAATTTAAACCTTTTAGAGCTATGAATATACTGAATTTGTGGGCTCCAACCAATCCTAATGCCAAGTTATGGACTGGACTCAGCTGAGTCTGGATTCAGGTACATTTTCCAATTTGGTGTTTAGCTGGGAAGCGTTGAGAGACTTGTAGTAAGCGCTTTGCATGTCTGTGAACAACTGTGTGCAGCCTTAGGAAAATGAGACATCTGTGTGCAGCTGGGGAGGCTCAGTGCATGCTTGTACCTGTGTTCATCTGTGCCACTGGCCCACCTCACTCATCTGCTGAAGCCCCTGGGGAGCCAGCCTCCTGTGTGGGCACAGCCACGGAGCAGGGCCTGCAAGGTGTTCCAGGGATCTTTAACCCCCACCATTCAAGGGTGACAGGCCATGCTGGTGACAGGCTCATGGACAGCAAGTTACTGGCCCAGTTTGCTGGAGACCAGCGTACCTGTGCTGGGTGTCATCAGAAGGGGGTCTGTTGCAGTGGAAGTCTTCAAAGCTCTGTTTGCTGTGTTTGTTAATTACAAACAGGGTGTCTGCTCTGAGTTTTTCTCCCACCAAGCATATCCCTTAGCCTGGAATTTAACTTTTAAAATGGGAAGGGAGGTATGATGTGAACAAAATGGGGTTAATGAGGCTCCTGGGGAGATAGCAGTGCTTCAAGGCAGCAGCTGTCCCAAAGTCTCCATGTCCTGAATTCTTGGTTTTTACAACAGCAAATCCTGCCTCTGCCCAGCCACAGGAATTTCCACTCTGAGTCACCCTGTCTCTTTCCCTCCAGCTATTGCTCTTGCATAACGAAGCTGGGCATGGTGTCTGCTCATCTGGGCTCTCATGGAGAAAATGTGACCATTAACTAACCAGTGAAGCCATTTGAACCATTTCACCCTCTGGCATAAGCAGACAGAAGTGCAAGCTAAGCATTTCATTAAGGAAACCCCAGTGATTTACTCTAAAAGAGACATGGATGTTCCTGCCTTTCCCAAGGGAAACTACTCAGAAGAGAGGCCAAGGGTAGCTGATAATGTGTAGGTTGGGATGGAGGTCAGTGAGACAGAGGGAAGACTGCCCTACCTTGGGGCAGGAGAATGATCTCTGGACATTCCCAGCCCCACATGAAGATGATCCTTAGAGTTCCTGAAATGCAGAGAGTACATTTCCTGTGAGGTGGAGTGTGCTGCTGTCAGAGGTCAGGGAAGAGATCTCCTTGCCTAAAAGTATTGTTTCAAGGTGTAGAGAAGGGTTAAGAGGAGCAGACTTCGCATACAAACTTCAAACACCCAGATGTATCTGGGCAGGGTCCTGATGGGAGATGTTTTCTCAAATGGCAGAACCTTTACACTAGGTGTGATAGAGACCTTGCAGCCCTTCTCAGTGTTCCTCAGGGGTGCTGGGCACTGCCCACTTTCACTGGAAGCACTGAAGTTGAAGCAGGAGCTGTGCTGTCTCATGTGCTTGCTCAGACTGAGGTGTCCCTTCCACAAAATACCCATGGCAGGGGTGTGACACACTGAAAGCCACCGCAGCTGAGGCGCTGTGCTACAGTCACATGTAAACCCAGGACAGCCATGCATTTTGGGCTGGTTTTTCTGGGAAAAAGGTTACTTTCAGGATGTTTGACCTGGTGAACTCAATCCATTTAGGGAAAGCTGGGCCACATTCTGCTCATTGCCCTTTGGGAGTGAGGAACCCCATTTGCTTTCCCAGCACATTGCTGAAGGGTGGCAGTGGGAATCACCTTCACTTTGTCTTGTTCAGGAGTTCAAGGAGGGTCGCCGGGCCAGCCACACAGCCCCACAGGTGCTCTTCAGCCACAGGGAGCCACCCTTGGAGCTGAAAGACACGGACGCAGCCGTTGGCGATAATATTGGCTACATCACTTTCGGTAAGCAGGCAGCTCTGAGGCTTGGGGATGCTGGGGGAGGAGAGAGGTTCCTGTTGCTGCATGAAGAACAGAAAGGAGTTCACTCTCCCTGAGTGTTGAAGTGGGGCATTGAGGGCTGCAAGGACTCTGGGATTGCAGTCTGTCTTGTGTGCTCCCTTTGGAGTGTCCCTTTTCTGTATCATGTCACCTCAGCTCTGCTGTGGGCAAGAAGATGTGGAAGTGGGCAATGAGCTGTTTAGCATCCGCCACTAAAATAAGTTCAGTATTTGGAAGCAAAGGGAAGAGTGGCTTCACTGTGGTATTTTGGAAACTGGAGGTTTCTTGTGAAAGTTTTCATGCAGCTGTATTTGTCGGTTGTCCAGCTGCAGGGAGTTGTGCAGTGCTTGATCAGCAGAGGCAGTCAGAGAGCAGCAGCAGAGCAGTGCATTCTGCTTCTCCAGCTCTGCCTCTTTGCTCGGGGACAAACACTGATGAGCCACTTTCCCCTGCCTGCAGAGGTCTTGGCCAGCAGAGCCATGACTTCCCCCTGGGTAGCAGTGTCAAAGAGTGTAAACCCTGTCCTGTTCAAAGGAATAGGTCTCTTCCAGATGGTTGGGTGTGTTATTAGGGTGTCTCAGGCCAACGTTCCTGTAGTTTGGAGCTCAAAGATGGAGCACAGACACTGCAGGGAGAGGTGAAGATAGCATTGCCCTTCTCCTCTGCTGGAACTGGTGCCTTGAGGCCTGGGCAGCTGATAGCTATGGAAAGAAGAGGTCCAGGATGGAACATACTTGGTTCTTGTTGAGACTAAATTTCCCAGTTATCTGATCTGACAGTCCCAAGTGAGATCATCACCCAGACAAAATGTTCTTTCAGCCCTCAGATCTGGGACACCTAACAAAGCACCAGCTTATGGAAAGAGCAAGCTACCTGCTTGTATCCAAGTCTATCTATGTTACAGGGCTGACAAGCTGCCAGGCAAAGATCCACAACCAATTTCAAGATGCCAGGGCAGACTGCGTTTTGAAATTGGTGGAGCAGCCTGGGTGCCCTGCTCTGCCTCCCAGCTTGCTCATCTAATTGCATCTCCCAAGCTCTGATACAGCATCATACAGTTTCCTATAGTGCCATTGTTTCTGGACACCTGGCCTTGCCTGCATGCTGCAGAGTGCACAGGCTGCCATGGGAAATATGGAAAGGTGCTCTTAAGCCTTGTATTTAAAATAACAAGTGCTACTTAATCTTGGTATGTGTCAAGACTAAAGGGCTCTTTATTGAGAGTAAGGCAGGGAATCAGTGCAGCACACCTGAAGTGTGGGACTCGCAGGGATTCAGTCCAGCACTGATCCTGAAGGCCCTGCACAGCCTCTGGAGATACTAATGGTCTGTGTTGGCCTCTTCTTTCAGTGCTGTTCCCCCGTCACACCAATGCTGCAGCCAGAGACAACACCATAAACCTGATCCACACATTCCGGGACTACCTGCACTATCACATCAAGTGCTCGAAGGTATGAGGGCTGGGGCAGGGTGGCTTCAGCCCATCTGACCTGGGTGCTGAAGGGGAGAAGCAGGGGACAAGGGGTTCCCTTTGAGAACTCACTAGGGTCTGCCACTGCCATAATCTTGCAGGGATAACAAGTGATGCATCGTTGCCTTCTCCCTGCTCTTGGACACAAGCCTGTTTTCTTCCCATTCTAGCAGTGAAGTAGGATTGTTCATAGTGACCTGGCTTTGATGTGTCCTGAAATGTCAGCTACAAGAAAGGATTCTGACGTGTCCCCATTTTGTCCTAATCAAACACAGGCCTATATTCACACGCGTATGAGGGCGAAAACGTCAGATTTCCTCAAGGTGCTCAACCGTGCCCGTCCAGACGCAGAGAAGAAAGAAATGAAAACAATCACGTGAGTAGTAAAGCAGGACCTGGCTCTCTGGGCTTCTCTGCCAGCCACAAGCTCAGTCTTCTCAGTTTGGCATACTGCAGTCCAGGGCAGGCTGGGGTGCCATGGGGGTGACACACAGCTTACTGCCTTAGGTGTCCTGTGAGGAGCTGGGTCCTTTGCAAAAGGCCTTGCAAGCCCTGGTGTCTCCATTTTCCCCCCACCAAGCCCTTGGTGGCATTCCTGGGGCTTTTTCCCTGTTATATTAGAGCTGCCTTTTCCAGCTCTGGGGGCAGCTCCAGCTCATGGCAGAGAGAGGAGCCAGGTCCTTCCCTGGGGTTTGTGGGCCCTGGACCAGGTCTTGCTGCTGAGTGTGTCTGCAGCTCCTCAGTCACTGACTGCCCTTGGCCAGCTGATGGCTGGGGCCAGACCACCATGCTGGCTGGCTCCTGCTTGTGAACAAGCAGACCACAGTGAAGTGGATGGTGGAGAGCAGTTCTGTGAATGTTTCACTCAGGTCCCTTACTTTCTGCTTATCCCAGAGCCCCCTGGTGTCCTTTTTTCTATTTGTTCTGTCATGTCCCCTTTGTGTGCTGCTTTGGGGCAGGAGGGTTGTCCCCTCTGTAACAGTTAGTCCCACCCCACAGCCCGGTGACTTGGTTCTGTAGCCTCAGACCCTGTGAGCTCCAACCCAGCAGTGCCTGCCTGGCTTTGACAGCTCTGCTTTGTGTACCACACCAGAATCCCCACCAGCCCCTGGGGCTGTGCTGACCCCTCTCTGCATCCTTTCAGGGGGAAGACGTTTACAACCCGTTAACGCTGAGTCACTGAGGCTGCCGTGGAGGATGAAGGTTGGGGCACTTGCTACCTGATAATCGTAGCTTTTAATGTTGCACCTCTGTGGGCTCATAAGGAATTCAAGCAATCGGGGTCTGTTTGTACGACAGTTGGGGGAGTAATCTGCAGAAACGAGCTGTGCTTGCGAGGACTCGATCGTTCCAAGAAACAAAACTTTAATTCCAGTTTGATTGACTTAATTTCTTTTCTTTTTTAATTTTTTTTTTTTTCTTTTCAAGCTGTTTCGCTTTGCAATATGTTACCGGAAATAAGTTGCAGTATTTCTTATGAGAATAATGCAATATTAACTTGTTTTCTTCTGAGTATTTGAGTTCAAAACTCCTGTATCTGAAGAAATACTGTTGGGGTTCATTAATAAAGAAGATCTTTCTATCTTAAAGGGCTTTGGTTTGTGAATGCATGTGACCTTGCCTTGGAAGGGGTGTTTAGTCACAGCCCCGAGGGGGATAATTCCTGTATTGTGGAACACATACCTTCTGGTGAACTTAGGGTTACAGTACCCAGATCTGGGAATAGCCTGTTCTGTTAGGGAACTCCTGGACTGTACAGAGGAGGATTCTCCTACCTTCAGCTGGCAACCTGCACCCTTCCCTCCTATCCTGGCCCCCTCATTCCCCCTAGCAGGGAGAGGATAGGATGGGAGTTTCTGCCACTGATCCTCAGGCCATGGTTGGATGCCAGGGAGATCCCTGAGGAGGGAGCACAGCTCCCAGATCCTCTTCCCTCCAACAAGCAGAGTAGATGGCATCCAGTTAAGTGAAATAATTTATATAATTAAAGACATCTTCATACAAAAACCCTGGTTTGGCCCCTAGATGGTGAGGGCAAATCAGGGCAGGCTGGAAAAGTTACAAAGCACGCACTGGAGAAGGGTGGTGAAACCACGTCCCTCGTCCCTCTGTACACAAGGCGTCCCTTGACACAGTTCTAGCGATCGGGGCGCTGGACGCAGAACACTTTGGCTTGGTGGTCGCCAGAGGTGGTCACCACAATGGAGGCATCCCTGCAGGGAGACAGGGCTCAGAGGTGGGGCTGGGGGCTTCCAATATCCCTGACCATCATCCCCTCGCCCAGCTGTGAAGTGCTGCACTTCCCCTTGAGACCCTCAAGTCTCAGCATGGACCTCGGTTTGTCCCCCACCTTGGGACCAGACCACAGGGGCACTCAAAGAGGAGACAGGTTTTGATTTGAGCTCCTAGGCTGGAGGCCCCTGCCATCATTGCTCCCTCCACCCAGCAGGAAAGGGGTCTAGAGGTTGCCTGCTCACTTGTTGACGGCGAAGTCGAGGATTTCAGCAGAGTGCCCTCGGTACTCGCTGATCATCTTCCCTGAGCGGGCGTCCCAGAGGCGCACAGCCCCATCCAGACTGCAGGTGTACACCACAGCCGAGCTCTCCTCCCACAGCAGCTGCACGATCCCAGACTGGGGCAGGGAGAGACCACAGTAGGGACCTTCAGCAAGTCTTAGCTCCCCCCCATGTACCCCCACCTCCTCATGGTGTCTGCCATCCCCACAGGAGAGCCAGAGCCCAGGGCCAAGCACATCCGCTGTGCAGAGTCTGTGTCTGCCCTTTGGGGAAGCCCAAGGCTAAGGGAGAAGTACAAACTGGGAACTGGCCCCTGGGCTCCGAGGGAAATCTCCAAAAGGCCCAAATCCCACCTCCCAGGCCTAGGGAGGCAGGGAGGGCAGTACCTCATGTTGGCACTTATGCCTCAGGCTCTGTGTGGAGAGATCATAAATAGCCAGTGTGCCGTCAAGGTAACCCACAGCAGCCAGTGGCATCCTACAGACAGGGGAATAGACATTACATGAGACATGGGGAAGCAGGGATGGAAACGCATAAAGGCTCCAGGTAACAGGTAAACCCTGTGCTGAAGGCTGCAATGTATTGAGAAGATGAGGGACAACCTGATGGCTGAAGCCATCAAACACCCCACTTGGGAAACCCAACAGTACAGCAAGTCAGCAATTAGCCCACGGTTTGTGAAAAAAAGATGACAATGTCCTGGCAGGAAAAGAGGTGTCTGGAGAGTACCCCAGCCAAGCAGTGGTCCATCAGGCTAGCCCAGAATCCCAACAGTTGCAGGGAGGACTGAGCAACTGGTATCCCTTGGCCTCACGCCTAAGATCTGGGATCTCCACACCCAGCCAGGGTGGATAGAAAAATACAGCAGATTGAGCGCAAGGGATGCAAATGGATCTGTATGACAAGCCCTGTAAGATCTAGCACTGAAGAGGGGTTGTCCCAACACTCACACATTACAGAAGCCCAGCGACTCCACTGAGTTGGACTCTGCCTCCTCGCCCTCACTGATGGGTGCCTTGGGGGTCACACTCTCCATCTTGAACACGCACACCACCTGGGTAGAGGGAGGGTGACTATACCCCAAGGGAAGGAGACCAGATGCACAGCGGTTCCTACTCGATACCGAGTCTGCACCCTCATTAGAACACGCTGCGGCCCCAAATCCTCAGCTCCTGAGAGCAAGCAAGAGGGAATTTCCTTCCAGGAGCCGGGAGGGACCACCGCAGAGCAAAGGCGCCGCCTGCCGGCTGCTGATGGCCGCACACCGGCCCTGGATTTGGGGAATCCCCAGAGCTCCTGGCTCTGCCCCCTGGCCAGGACAGGGGGTTTGGGAGGTCCCCAGCGCTCCTGGCTCTGTCTCCAGCCCAGGAGAAGGGGCTTGGGGGGGTCCTCAGCAGTGCTGGCTCTGCCCTGCCCACACAGACGCACCTTGCCCGTGGCGGAGTTGACCAGCTTGGCGTGACAGTCCACAGAGCCCGTCATGATCAAACTGCCATCCTGGTTGCTGGCCACACATGTTAGGGGGTCCTGATGGCCATCCTGGCCTGGGGGGAGGAGCAGCAGGTATGAGTTTTATGTGTCCTCCCCACAGAGACCAAATGAGCCTCAAAACACACCATCGTGCAGCCTCCACCCTGCCCGGCTCTGTCAGCCACCCGTGGGGACAGAGAAACCCAGTGCCAGGCTCCCATCTGCCCTCAGAGGATGCCTCCTCTCCACCCAGGCAGAGTTCAGAGCCCACTAGAAGGGGCTGTTTGCCAACTAGGGAGTAGCCCAGGTGATAATCTTCCTTACCTTTCAGAACATGCAGCGATGTTCCCTGCTTTAGGTCCCAGATGCGCATGGTTCCATCCTCATAGCCCACCACTGCTCGCTTCCCTGGGTGAGACAGAGCTTACAGATAGAGACAAGGCCCCCTTCATCCCCCCTATCTCCCATTCAGCACAGACTGGGAAAAGCAGGAGGGCAGATGGCCCACATAGAGCTGGTAACATTTCCCACTCCAGAGAGGCCCCATGCCTCACCATCAGGCAGGATCCTGCCACATGTGGCTGGGCATGCTGGACCCTGAAAGGTTTTGCAGTCCCCACTGGGGATCTTCCACATCCAGGTGTTGCCATCAGCTGTACCAGCCAGAAGCACATGGGCTTGAGGGTGCCACTCCATCCACTGGGCAGAGAGAGGGACAGGCAGTGTCACAGTAGTGCTGCCACCCCACTTGCTGGCTGGGGAACTCCCCACAGCACCACTCACCTCCAAGTCCCCCACCTCGAAGGACCACACTTCCTCCTTGGCATCCACCCGCCACACTTTGATAAGCCCAGACATGTCACCTGTGGCCACGAACACAGAGTCGTGACTGAAACCAGCGCAGGTGACCGAGTCCTTGTGTCCTAAAAACATCAGGGGACAGAGACTGCTCAGGCCAAGCTATGGAAGATGATTATGAGCAAAGCATCAGCTGGAGAAAAATGTGTCCAGACACTGCTAAGAGGGGACACAGCTGTTTGCTGCACCTCACCTGAGCACTCAAACAGGAGCTCCCCATCACTCACACGCCACACAAAGGCCTTGTCATCTTCTCCGCCTGTCACTGCCAGCGTGTTGGTCTTGGGGTCAAGGCTCACACAGAAGACAGAAGCTTCATAAAAGAGTAAAGAGAGGCTACATGGCTACGGTGCCGATCCCACCTCTGGGGACGTTCCCAGGGGATCCAAACCCTGTGCAGCACTGGTCTGAGTGGGACATCAACAAGCTGAACTCCCAACCCAGCCCAGTGGGAATCAACTCTTCACGTGGGAGAGGAGTAGCACAGGCTTTCTTCTGAGCTTAGGGCCAGCTGCCATGATGAAGCCCAAAGGGCTCTTCTGCCAGAGCATATGGCAGAAACAAGCCCAGGGCAGCTCTGAGTCCTGATGGCTGTGCCAAGGAAGGCAGGGAAACGGCAGCCTAGCAAGGCCCTCTGCACCCCTGGACTTTTGGGAAAGCCAAGATGAGCCCAGGTCCCGAGGGGGGTCCCAGCCGCTTCTGCCCGTGCCCAGCACTCACCTGAGTGGAGCGAGAACGTGACCTCACTGTCGTCCTGTGCCTCCATGCCGTCCTCCACCCCCTCGTCATCCTCCGACTCCCAAGCCTCGGCATCGGCCTCATCTGCCCCCTCGTCCTCAAAATCCACGTCCTCCATCTCCTCGGCCAGGTCATCTGCAGAGGGCGAAGGTCAGGACGCGGCTCGCGGCCTGCCCGGCTCGGTGGGACTGCGGGGGTCCCTGCGGGACGGGGCAGCGGGGCGATGCGCACTGCCGCCACAGCACACAGAGCAGGGGAACCGCAGAGGAACGGGAGAGAGGTTACGGGCTGGGGGGGGGATGCACCGGCCGGGCCTGGCACTGGGGTGGGGCCGCAGCGCTCCCGGTGCCCCGGCGGGAGGCCGGAGCCCCCGCAGGCCCTTCCCGGAGCGTGGCGCAAGGGCACCCCGTCTCACCCGGCCCGGGCGGGCCCAGCTCCACCACCTCGATGATCTCCTCGTCGCCGTGCAGGTCCAGCTCCCCCGGGCCCTCCCCGGGCTCCATGCCGACCCACCCCGCCGCCGCCGCCGTTGCCGCCGCTTCCGCCGCGCGCCCCGCCCCGCTCAATCCCCGCCCGCCGTCGCCAACCACGGCCCGAGCCCGCCTGCGGATCCCGCCCTTTCCGCCGGCAGGGCGGGCCGGCCCCGCCCTGCGCCACGCACTCTGGGAGATGTAGTTTTCAGCGCCGGGACGGTGAGGCGCGGCCCGCCCACAGTCCCCGCGCGGTGAGACTGCATCTCCCGGCATGCAGCGGAGCCGCCGCACACCCACACCATGGCGGCGGCGCGAGGCGGATTGCGGGGTAATGGCGGATTGCGGGGTAATGGCCGGCCGGCCGGCGGGTGGGCAGGAGCAGGGGGCAACCCCGAAGTGGGGCGACCGGGACCGTTCCGCCACCCGGCAGGGCTCCGCGGCCTTCAGCACACGCGCCCCTAGACGCACCCCCGGCCCGCCCCGCTGCCGGGAGGGCTCAGGGCCACGCCCCCGCCTCAGGCCTCGCCTTCGAGCGCCCCCTGGCGGGAGGGCAGGGCCTATGGCAGGGGGATGGGGATGAGGATGGACAGCGAGAAGGGCAGGGAAAAAGGCAGGGAAAAAGGCAGGGAATGGGGTATGCAATAGGGCATGCAAAAGGGCAACAACGCGGGGGTAAGGGCAGGGACAGGAGCTTCAGGCAGCCCGGGCTGGGCCCCCCACACTCCTCCCTATGGCTGCTCCTCCCTAATGCTTCTCTCCCGCAGGACTGCTGGTGGCAGCAAGACTACCATCGTGTCCTGCCATGGCCTGGGGGCGGCCGGATCCCCGGGGCACACGGTTCTTGGGGCAGAGCTGCCACCGGCCAGCAGGACAGCGGGCCTCCCAGGAGGCTGGCAGCGGGGGGCTCCCCGAGGGGGTGGAGTACATCCCCACACGCAAGAAGGGCAAGAACCCAATGAAGCCGGTGGGGGTGGCCTGGTGAGTGGCTCAGGCGGTGGGAGAAGGTTGGCACTGGGAGTCTGCACTGCTCTGTGGGGCCCAGGGTGAAACTGGGGTCTGTTGTGCTGAGCAGGACACTGTCCATGCAGTCTCAGAGTGGCACAGCACCCTTGTTTCCCCACCCATTCTCTCCATCTCTCTGACTGCTGGCTGTCCTGCAGGGCCATTGGATTGCCTTCCGGCATCATCCTCTTCCTCCTGGTCAAACGGCAGGTGGACAAAAACCGCCTTGAGCAGCTCAAAATCCGCCGAACAATGATGGAAGCCAACCAGGGCGAGTATGAGACAGAGCGATACAAGAGGGTGGTCAGGGGGGCATAGCCAAGCTGCCCCCCATCCCCAGCTGTCACTCCAGCACCTTGGAAGGACTGGCCAAGGGGACACCAGCCCCATGACGGTGGCATCTGCACTGCCTGTCCAAACCACGAATTGGTTGTAGAGCTGAATATGGACAAATAAAGTGAAACAGCTCAGTGCCACTGTGGTTGCTCCTTCAATGCTCAGCCCCAGGTTCTGCCTGCCTCAGCAGTGGAGGCCCCAGGTGTTCTGCAGCCAGGCTTCTGCTCACAACAGCAGGGACTACAGGCAGGGGAGGGAGGCCAGGCCTGGAGCAGTTTGACCTTGGTTTTCCCGTCCCAAAACAGTGTTTGTGCTGCACCAGGCCGCAGCCCCCGCTGAGGCTGCCCACAGGTTTTTGGAGGGAGTTGCCACCAGTAAGACTAGAACCATCTGGAAAACTGAAGTGTTTTATTTAGCAAGTGCAACTTTGCCCACATCTGTGGGTGCAGGGCCTCTACAATGTGAGCTCTGCCACGGAGGTCCCAGCTGCCCCCTGACCACACCAAGCACAGCCACAGCTCGGGGAGGGGGCATGGCCAGAGCCACATTTAAGGCACAGAGTGAATGACACCAATTGTTCTTGGCAAAAAAATCCCAACATGATCCCAGCAGCCACTGCCAGCATCCTGTGCCCAGGCAGGACTGTGACATTCCGCTGCCAGCCCAATGCCATTGGCACAGCCTTGGTAAGTGATGCCAAAGCCGGGCTAAACTGCCTAAACGCTGGCAGCCAGTCCCCCCCAATGCCCTCAGGCTTGTTGGGGGATGATCAAGGGAAGCCCTTTCTGTAGCAGCCTACAGGTAGGAATGCCAAAGCATTAAGAGTCACAGTAAGCAGACTATCCTGTACAGAGACCAGAGGAGGAGTGAGGGGCAGCTGGAGAGGGACAGGAGGGGTCCCAGGGCTAATCTCGGCCCACTATCTGCAGGATGAAGGTGAAGATGTAGATGATGTCAGTGTAGATGGTGAGGGCACCATAGATATACTCCTCGGGGCTCAGTGTGTTCTTCCTGTTCCCCAGCACAAGTTGGGTGTCATAGGCAAGGAACTGCAGGGACAGAGAGTGTCAGGCAAGGATCAAGGGGGAATTCCTCCTCCCTCAGTCCCTGCCCAACACCCTCTGCCGGCTCCAGCCATCAACTCACCAGTGTGAATGCAATGGCCCCAATGGCTGCGTACAGCATGTGGAGCCAGGGGACCTGCACGGGAAGGGAACAGGAGCAGGGTGAGCCAGGGTGCTGGCAGGCAGCAGGCAAGGCAGGACAGGTCCTGCCCACACCCGGCTCTTGAGGAGCTGCTGCCAATGCCAACGCACCCTCTCCCTGCAGGCAAGCTGCCTTCGTGGCTGGTACCACACCCTGCTTCCCTGCAAAGGGCCCACCCAAACCCCCTGCCTGCACCAGCCCCGGGGATACCCAGTCAGGAATGCCCACAGCACCCCACAGCCCCTGTGTCCTCCCCACTCACATATTTGAAGGAGAGGACGATGGCAGTGACGATCCCGGTCACCATGACCACAATGCCCAGCACGCAGAATAGCCCTGGACACGATGTAAAATCAACCTGATGGGACACACACACACACATATGTCACAGGAGAGCCCAGGATGTCCCGAGTGACCCGCTCCCCCACACTGGGCCCACAGAGGGCAGAGCAGGATGTGTCCCTCTCCTTGCCTTGGTCTGGAAGCAGAAGATGGTCACAACGATGGCCACAATGGCGGTGATGAGCATGGCAATCAGGACAGCTTTCGTCTGGTACATGCTACAAAGTCACCTCACACTTTAATATCCTCCTGCCAGAGGGGTGTTAGAGACCCTCCCCCACAGCCCCAGTCCTGGACAGGAACTCTGTGGTCCCTAAGCCCAAGGGACTGGAACATCCCCTGGCTCCTGGCAGCCTCTCAGGTTAACTGGCTGCATTGTGGAGGACAGGAGGGACCCCAGATTCTATCACCACAGCATCCCCAGGGCATACCTGGCAATCGTGCCTGTCATCAGCCCCATGGCCAGCGTCTGTGGGAGAGAAGGGTGAGCTCAGTGGACTGCCCACATGTCCTCCTATCCCTCCCAGTCCACCTGGGGAGCTGAGGTGCCATGGGGGCACCACCAGGACCCCTTGCCTGTCCCAGCCCACTCACAAAGATGCTCAGCAGGATAATATTCCAGGGGAAGCGTCTCCTGAAGATGAAACAGGAGAGAGGTAAACTAGTAACAGCAACCATGTCGTGTTCCCCTGGTCCCCATCACCCAGGGGCAGCCCCAGGCAGGAACATATCTTGATGCTCTGGAGACACCCCCCCATATCCACACACGCCACCCTGGGGGTCCTAGAGACTCACCGGGGACCCTGGCAGCAAGCCAGCACCAGGTAGGTCACCAGGAACACAGCACTGCAAGGAGAGACAGCAGGTGTCAGCCCTGAAACCCCCCATCAGGATCAGCCCCTGGGCTGGGAGGCTGTGGATGTGGGGGCAGGAGTTGGGGGGGCACAAGCCAGCAGAGCCCCTACTCACTATGAGGCGTAGTAGATGGCGGCATTGTTCCGGACAAAGGAGCGGACAGGGTGGCTGTGGGACAGGAGGGACAAGGTGAGGGAGAGGAGACAGCAGCTACTGTCCCCTCTGAACATCCCCCAAGAAACTCAAGCTCCCCTCTTTTTCAGGACAAAGGTAAAGAGGAACTCTCTACTCACACAAAGGTGAACACAGAAATGATTCCCACTGTGACCAGGAGCTGCAGGGAGATGATGGCATAGACCTGGAAGAGACATGGGGGTCAGCCCTTGGCCTCCCGGGGGTCAGCCCTTGGCCTCCCACCCTGACAGGTGCCCCTGGCCCCTTGGGACTCACCTTGCGGATGAAGGTGTGCCGGACTTTCCTATCGTCCCAGTCAACTGATTGGAAGGGAGAGCCATCCCCAAGGCCGCTGTCACCTGTGGTGGTGGACACCCCTCAGCACTAGGGTCAGCCATGCAGCCCCTCACAGCACCCTGTTTCTAGTGCCTTCCCCCAAATACACCAAGGTGCCCCACTTACCAAACCGCATAGGCATGGTGGGCATGGCCATGCCCGGATGAGGGTACCCTCCTGATGCTGGATACCCCCCTGGCTGCGCATATCCTGCCCCCGCAGGGTATCCCCCAGGCTGTGGGTACCCCCCAGCATAGTGAGGGGGCTGGGGGTACCCCCCAGGGGGCGGGGGGTAGAGGGGGTTCTTGTCATCGTAGAGCGGGGGTGCGGTGGGCTGCGACATGCCAGTTCCCTGCGTCTCCCACGGGCACCTGGAGGGGACAGAAGACGTGGGGCTTCAGCACAGGTCCCCCTCCCCGAGCAGGACCTGTTCTTGGCGAGTGGAGCCACAGGTGCAGGGACAGAGGGGATCGTGCAGTCACAAAACCTCCCCTTCCCACTTTAATAGTGGCTCCTAATTAATAAGGACAAGTTGGCCTCCATGCCAACAGGTCAATAACAGACGAGGGATGTCCCCACTGCCCCTTGGCTTGGGCCACCCGCATTCCTGTGCCCTGAGTCCCCGGCACCTGCGTCAGTGGTCAGCCGTGGGCAGGGCACAGCCATGCGCTGACTCAAGCTGCATTGAGGACATGACCTTTTCAGAAGGGATCTGACTTCCCTGGTCTTTGAAGTCCACCCTCCCATTGCCAGGAAGGAGCAGCACCCCTGGCTGGCCTGTGGCTCCTGGTAGCACCACACTCTGAGTACAAACAGTATTACCCTGCCAACTGCCTGGGATGGAAACACAAGGTCTGATCCTCATCACAGTCATGCAGATCCCACTGCCCCTCCCATTTCAGGGGTGTCCCCCACCAACAGCCGCATGAGTCATGGGCTCCAGAACTCCTGAGTCCCCTCAGGGAGTTAGAAGGGGAAGTGACACCCATGTCACCCCTACAGGAGATGGACTCTTCCTTGGTGAGTGGAGTTGGGACACCCCTGGGGCTGAGCTCCCCTCCTCGGCCACACCAAGCCCCCTCACAGAGCCCCCGGCAGCTGTGAGCAGGCAGTCTGGGCTCAGGGCCAGCTGGGCTTGGTCCCAGCAGGAGGAGGAGAAGGAAAGCAGGATCTCCAAGGCCAGGAAAACAACAGCGCTGCCAGTAGACAGTGCCAGGCCTTTACCCACCTCCCACCTCCTCAGCATTGGCACCCCAGACCCCAGGAAGGTGTCTGGACCCCCCACAACCCTTCTGCCTGCAGCAGTGATATGATCTCGGGACCATCCCAGGGAAAGAATCAGGATCTGATACTAACCAGGACCAGGCTGGGAAGGGATTGGGCACTTCCTCCTGTGTGACGCCAGTGTTTCCCACAGCCGGGCTGGAGAGGCAGCAAAGCCGAGGGCACACCCATGTCAGCCATGCCGGGCTGGGGGGAGCAGTTCCGTGTCTGTCCCTCCATCCCTCCTGCCATCCAACCGTGCCAGCCACGGCAGGGCTGCCACAGTCACACTGCCCTTCATCACTGCGATGACGACAGCACCAAAAATAAATAACTGGCGTGGCAGTGACCTCACGGATAGGAAGTTCACTTTCTCCTGGAAAAACAATGTTTTTCCAGAAAGCACATGGTAACCCCGGGTACTGCCTCATCTGTGGGGCCAGGGAAGAACCCAGAATAGGACCTTGACCCTAGAAAAGCCTCTGTGACTGACACTCAAGTTACAGGGGAATCAGACCAGAGTGCCCAGGAGGGAATCCAGGTGTCTGAGGAAAGCGGGGTGTATCTGGCCAGCACAAGATCATCAGCGGGGTCCTACCCAATGCCCAAGACCAGCACCTTGCAACAGCTCCAGCCCCTCCTGTTCCCACCCCATTGGGGTAGCCTTGGGCACAGGGAAGGAACCAGCCTGACGGGTCCCAGCAGCTGCCACACCCCGAGAAGCAGGCAGCTAAACCCTCCTAGGTCCATGGCACTGCACGGTCCCAAAACAGAGGTCACCAGTTAGATGGTAGATGGCAACCTGGGGCCGACCCAATGGCCCCAGCATGACACGGTCCCTGGGGACAGGGTGCTACTGTGCACTGGCACCGTGACTCAGCACAGATAAGGCATATGTGGCAGGCACATGGGGCAAAGGCAACCATCACCATCGTCCCTTTCACAATCCAACGTGTAGCACAGGGTTGTGTCCCCACCATCCACCCTGACATTCCTGCCAGGCTCAGGCCCCTGCCACCAGCCTCACAGGTTCCAGGAGCCACACAACCACCTCAGGAGGGGGATGATGGTTTGGGGCTGGGAACACAGCTCCCCACGCTCAGGCTGCCTGAGAAAGCACCTCACTCTGGAAGAATCTGGAAGCTCCCACTAGTAGAGCACGGGTTGGTACAACACAGCCTAGTAGGGCACAGCACAGAGTGGCACAGCCTGGTATGGCATGGCATGGCACAGCCTGGTACAGCTGAACAGGGCACAGCTGCCTCTTGCAGTACAGCACGGCTTAGTAAAACACAACACAGCACAACACAACACACCACAGCACAACTTGTCTTGGCCCAGCCCGGCCCAGCCCTACTCAGCTCACATGAAAAGGTCAGTACAGCCCACCAAGGGATGTCTCTGCTGCCCCAAACCGCTCACACACCACACAAGTTTGCTGGGGTTCAGCATCACCTCTCCCACATCCCTGCCCGCTCTCCCGGGGGCACACACATAGAACAGAGGTCCTCCTGTGCCCCAGTCCTGGAACCCCCACAGTGCTGGTCCCTACGCACCCCTATGGTGTCACCCCCACACCTTGCCGAGCACAAACCCATGCCCACCCCTCCCGAGACACTTTTTGGGGTCCGTGAGGACACCCTCCACAGCACAAGTGCCGCCGCCCTCCCACGAACCACTCCGCACCACGCCCCTATTCCCCGCCACGCCATCGCGTGGGGTCCGGAAAACAGACCAGCGCCACAGCGGGACCCTGCTCCTAGGAGCCCTGTCCTCCCGCGTCCCTGCTCACGGGACCCCGCTCCGTCCCCCTCCTCCCGGGGCCGGACCTCAACCCGACGTGCCCCCACCCACCCCAGTGACCGGGAGCGGGGGGTCGCAGCGCGTCCCCGCTGTTTAGCGACCGGCCGCCCACCCTCGCCCACTCCCCGTCGTCCTCCGGGACACTCGGGAGAGCGCTGGGACAGCCCCTCGCCAGCTGTGGCACCGGAGGGCGGAAGGGTCAGGGCGTTGGGGGGACGAAGCGGGCGGAGGGGAGTCGAGAGAACGAGGGGGACCGCCTCCGGTTTACCCTCGGGCCTCAGGGGGGACTCGGGAACGGCGCGGGGCGCGGAGCGGGGCGGTCCACCCTACCTGCTGCGCGCTGCTCCGCCGGGCTGCGGCCGCGACCCGACGGGACGAGCCGGGACGGGTCGGACGGGGCGGGCAGACGGGCGGGGGCAGCCTCCGCCCACCGCGCCTCCCCGCGGCGGCTCCGCGCCCTGCACCCGGGACGGCCGGTGACCGGGAGCGGCGTGCGCTCTCCCGCCTGTTGCTCCCCGGGACGGACCCCGTTAGACCCTCACCCGTGCCCCCGGGGGTCTTCCTTCCCGCCATCTCTGACGTCACTCAGGGACCCCCTTCCCCATGCAGTGACAGTCGCGGGGGGACACCCCTCGCCGACGGAGGGGGGGCAATCTCCCTCCTTTCGAGCCCGTGCTGACTCAAGCGCTGCACCTGACGAGCTGTTGTCCCACCACCCCGCCACAGACAATCCGGATCGCCGCCGCGGAGGGGACGCTCGCCCAGGAGGCGGGCGCGGCAGGTGCGCGTAGACGCGACGGTTAGAGCGGCGCATGGCCGCGGGGACCGGCGGGGTCATGGCGGCGGCGAGACCGGCAGGCGACGTGGCCGGGTCGTGCGAGGCTAGGGGGCGCCTGCTGCGACTCATCATGCCCCTGCGCCGCGTCCGCCTCCGCCGCACGCCGAGACTCATGCGACCTTCGCCGCCCGCTCATGCTGTTCCGACCTGGTTGTGATCTAAACGTGAGCATGCGAAATAGAGAAAAGCGACATGAGAGCGTTCGGACCGCCGACTGCGCGGACACCCCCTCCATCGCAGGCAGGCCAGCCAGTCCGCCGCCCCCCGCCTTGTTGTGTCGACCGCCGCGGAGGGATGACGCACAGCACCTTCCCCTGACTTGTGCGGGCGCCCGGGGAGGGGAACCATGCGCACGACGAGAGACCGGAGCTAGGGGCCCCTCAGCCCGCGCGGGCGGGCGCGGAGTTGGGGCGAGGACAGAGCCAGCCACGGCACGCCGCAGGCCGGGGGGACAGCCACCGGTCACTTTATCAATTTAAAAGCCGCACGTGATGGTGCAACGGTCACACTCCCGTGTGGGCGCGCCTTCTCTCGGGTGTCACGCGCCCTGACCTGCCCGCCTGACCCGAGCTGTGTCAGGCTACCGCCGATGCTTAGGCAGGAGCACCTGCTCTCCGGTTTCGGGCTCCCAGCGCCACAGTCGCAGGGGACACCATGGTTGCCTGCAGGCGATCGGCTCCCGCGTAGTTGTAGCCATCCAAGCCGGCCGCTGATATAGGCCGTTTGTTGCAAACCGGGACTTTACATGTCCGTCATTGCACCATTCTTTTGTTTTTCGTGCCAAATCTCTTGCCTGTACAAACGGGGACGATCCCTCCGAGCTCCGGAAACCTCGTTGTCCTCTTTTGCAACCCTTCACATGCACGGGGGCGCGCGCATTTTTCCACTCCTTTTCCTTGGCCCCATTCTCTTCCCTGCGTTCCCCGCACCATCGGGCAAGCTTGCGGCATGTCCTCCCCGCGTTGATGGGGAGGAACATGCCGCAGCATCCAGCCCCCACGATGTGAGCATCCCGCATAGTGTTAGTAGTAACAATAAAGATTGTCCTTGACCTGCTCGCGAGCCTGCTGGAGGTTGAGGTGCCAGCCCCAGCTTGGGCGAGCAGTCCTTGCCCTCACTACGCTATCTAGGGCGTGTGGCATACACAACATCACCTCTACTACGCAAGGATGAGAAAGTAGGCCTTGTATGTGTTCCTGTGGGAGTCAAGCCCCGGAGTACGCCCCCTTCCAAGTGGGCTCCTTAAGGGAACTCGAGTTTACATGCCTAGGGTTCGTCTGCCCTCCCTAGCGCTACAGCCTGTATGCCCGCACACGCTGGCGCCCTACCTCTTCTACCTGCCGCAGGTGAAGAAGGCCCGGAGCTTGGTATCCGCCACCGGCCTACCGTGCCCCTGCCATACTAGCTTCACGGTAGTGAGTCCTGTGTGAAGCCCTCACAACACCGCGGACCCTTGCCAGCGTCCCCCAGCACCGCGCTTTGCCGGGTGGGTGATGGGTTGCCATCACCAGAATGCACAAAGCAGTTTAAGCTAAGAATTTGATGTAAGATGTGCGGAATTGGAACTGCGACTCCGCCCTTTCCAGCCGGAGCCGGGGGGGGGGAGGAGGCGGGTGTGTGTCCATGCCATGATTCTGTATGCTTCACCCCCATGGCGAGTAAAAATCCTAGCCCATTCCCGTGTCTCCAACACCTACAAGTCTACCTGCGTCTCGACACTGGCTCCCAGCCCCAAAGCGCGCCGTCATCGACCCCTCATGACCCCAATGGCATGCAATACAGGTCGAGACCCCCCACAAGACACTCCTGATACCGGTGCTGATGCCTTTGGAACTGTACTCCAGGATGAGGGCAGTGGCCCATGTCTGTATCTTTGGGGTTATTTGAGCGGGAGCCAGATACTGCCCCTAATCTGCCGACCCTTAATGCCCAAGGAAGATTGGGCATGACAGCGGGCAGTGGGGAGACAGGTTTAGGCGCGCTAAACGCGTATTTGAAGGTTCTCTGCCCTTCCCTGATCTCTCTGTCCATTTTCCTCCTAATTACCCAGGCCGGGGATGCCATTTGAAGAAGAGGGGGTGAATGCTGCGAGGCCTATTCTGCCACCACACAAGCAAAAGACTCCTCCTGGTAAGGCGCAGGAGGTGGCCCTGAGAGGAGTTGCGAGCTGCCCCCTGTGAAGGTATGCACCCCTAAGGCGACATGCAGCCCTGACCCGAAGCTTCAGTGCCGGGCGGGTAGATGGAGGGGTTCGGGATCTCGACCTCGCTGTCTGCAGGGACCACAGCGGAGGGGAACGAGGGTGCTCTGACAAGAAGCACAGCCTCCTGCCGGGTATATGGCGGAGCCGCCTCTCACGATGCCATCCCACAGACTCACCAGTAAGTCCATGCCGCCCCCTACGAACCCTGCCTAAATTTGGGGAGGGGCTTCATGCTGCCAGACGCCTGATCTTGCATCGATGCACTCACCCACCAGTCCACTCCCCTCAGCTACCACGATTGGCAGAGACTGGAATGCCTTCTGACACCAGTGTGCAGGAAGGGCTGCCAGGGGAGTGTGTATGTTTGCGTGACTGAGGGTTGGACCGCGGGAGCCAACCCTGACAGTGCCCCCCCCTGCTTACCCCCCCCCCCCCCACGGCACAGCCACTCTGCAAGACAGGAGAAGCGTCGAGTGTGGCTACTGCCTGAACCTTCGAGGCACTCGACACACCTGGCCACAGACGCGTGTGGACCACATGGTGCTATGATGCTGAGATGGGGGCACCTTCGGACCCAGCCCCCCCTGCCTCTTTCCAGTGAGGACTCACTATTTCCTTGCCTGCGCTGTGTGCGTGAATGTGCCACAACAACCCTGACAGAATTGAGTGTTGCGGGACGCTTATCCTATCCGGGCGATGGGCTTAGGGTACCCCTCGCGAACACCCCATGACAGGTTTGTGCGTTGTGTGAGGCGGTCCAGGCAGCGCCATTTGAGGGCTCCCATGCAACATGCTGCTCCCTGGACATGAGCCATGGGCTTGGGCGTGCACAGAGGACACGCTGCTTTCGGCCAGCCGCTGAGGTACCCAACATGACAGGGCAGAAGCTGCTGGTTGTCCCCTAGTCCCCACTGCTGAAGATGCGACGAAGAGAGCTGGGTTGCGGGGTGATGCTCACGCGGCTCCATGTGGTATCACACAATGCATCCACAGGCCCGATATCCGCACCTGCAGTGCATGACCTTCGCCAGCCTCCTGAGAAGCTGCGACAATTCCGACCCACTGAGAGCAGAAGCTGCAGTTGCGGGAAGTGCAGCCAACGCCAGGAGAAGAAGACTAGAGCACGGTGAGGCTATGAGCACGTCCAGGGTTCCCGGACACCCCAACCACCCAACCCCGTCACAGGGCGATTCCTTGGCACAGGAGATGCTGCACCCAACACCCTCTTGCATGGTGGGTTCCATAGGGAGACAGAAGCGGGCCTGACTGGGGGCATTCCAAGCTACCCTGCCGGTCCGGTGTACACTCCAGCAGGAAGCATGAGCTGCTAAACCCAACTAGTCCCCTCCACGCTGGACGGAAGGCCAGACCTAAAACCCTTCCTGGCGACAGCACGGCCCGGAGCTGCCTTTCTTTCCAGGAGGCGTGACGGACTGTGACATGGGTGGGCGAGTGACGACCCAGATGCTTTCGTGCCCCGTGTTCTCAAGGAGGTGCGGGAGGCGAAGACCTCTAACAAGCCACTTAGATGCCTCACACGGACCCCCTTTGCACAGGGCGGTTGGTACGATGATCCGTGCGGCACAGGAAACAGGTACAACAAGGACCATGTGGTGTGTTTTGATGCTGAATCTCCCTCCATGGCCGGGGTGCATTCGGTTGGCAGGCGAGCGAAGAGTGGACACCCCCTAGGTGGGTGCCCCATAAGTGCAATTCCTGCCATGCCTCCCTCGAAATTGGGGTCACCAGCTGTAACATTAGAGAGACACCTCAATCCCTTCGGGGGGTCTGTAGTCCCATCAGAACTCCTGGCGCGCGGCGCTATAGGATGCGCCACACAAGGGCTTTTCCTACAACCTCCGCCCCCACGTTCTTTCTGTGAGTCTACAATTTCCCCTCCACCACCACCACTCAGCCCCTACCCCTTCAGCCCCCGGTGTGTGCATCTACTTTGCTGGGGGCTGCCGATGGAGCCAGCCAAGGGGAAGGCGGGGCCGCAGTACACAAAAGGACCCACAACATGAAGGGCGATCCCTCTCAGCACCCCAATCTGACGCCGGAGCTCTCCCACGCTACACACACACACACGCAACGCCAAACCACACACACACACACACACACACACAGCACACACACACAAACACACTGGGACGGAGGCCATGCCTACTACATGCTGGGAGTCACGTTTCATGCGGGGTGATGACTTCACTGACGGGATCGGAGGCCAAAATCACCCGCCACGACCAAATAAAAGACTGGATCGATTTTACACCCGTTCTGTCCCTTTATGTCCTCGGCGCGAGGGACACCCCCCCCCCCGCGCTAAATCCCTATGACCGGCGGGGCGCCGGCCCCTTTAAGAGGGCTCGGGGGCTGGGCGTTGCCTGGGATGACGGGGATGGTCGCGGAGTGAGCCCGGGGCCGAGTCCGGCCCGACGGCGCGGGGGCCGACGGGGCGTAGGGCTGCAAGAGGCGGGTCGGGGGGTGTCACCTGCCCAACAACGAGGGCCACTGCTGGGGAGGGGGATACCGACGGTTCGCTGAAGGAGCGTCCGGCCGCAGCGCACCCCCAGGCGAGGCTGATGGAAGCCCCACTCCCGCAGAGCCAAGGAGACCAGACCATAGGAGGACACTGCTGCCCCGAATTCCTGCAGCAATCATCCGGTGTGCGTGCCCCCTACCAGCCTCCCACTTTGTGCAGCCACCCGTGCCGAGTTGTGAGGTAGTAGGGGACACCGCCGGCATGCGCGGAGGCACGGCATAGTGCAGGGACTTATATTGAGCGACGCGATAAATGGGAGGAATGTTGTAGAGCGGCTGGCGGAAGCGGAAATGGATGACAGTGGAGGGCGCATCTGGGCAAGGGGGTGCGCACTCCGAGGACGGAGATTAGAGTGACAGAAGTGTGACAATCTTCTCAGAAGGTCCTGATCCCTCTGTGTCTGGCATGCCGTCACACATACACTCTCGGACAGCGAGCCATCTGAAGGAGATAGGAGTGAGTGCCTGTTTGCTGAGACGCTGGACAGTGGTGCGCTCGTGGGAGGGGACCCCACCAAGCCCTAAATATGGGATAAGGCAGAGGGCAAGGACCAACTGGTGTGGATGGCAGACCCAGGTGGGACAGCCCTACCGCGGGAAGGTGAGCCGGTGAACAGAACTGCCATCATCGGTTGCAAACCAGGTACAGAGGGCACACGAAGGATGGTTGATTGTGCTTGCCACTCCAGCACCATCAAAGGCCAGCCAGGGGTGGCATTTGGGGGGGTTTCCTTCCTACCCAGGGTTGGAACATCCCTGTTCACGGCCCCAGCGGCTGGGAAGCGCGGCAGAGCCTCAACGGGATTGTTTGAGCATGCTTTGTCTGCCAGCCTATGTGACAATGGCCGTGGAGGCCCTGGCTTAGCAGCCAGGAGGAGCAGGAGCTGCCTGACGAGCCGTGATAGATTATTGGTGAGTGACATGTCCCCTTCCCTCGCTAGTCCTAACCAGTGCCCTGGATAAGGGCTGTGACCTGACAGTGGTCCAACCTGCGGGCTGAGCCCCCTGCAAGAGCCCTACTGCTTTGGGTAGTATGCGTGTCCATTGTCCTGCTTAGATCATGCTCTGCCCCACCCAGCCCATGCGTCCCCGCTCCCCATCCTCTGCGAGTGGCAGCTGCCGGGTGGGGAAAGTTTCCACATGCATCTGGTATGGTACCGACTGACGAAGCGGGTGTGCTGGGGAGTGCCACCTCAGCAGGAGCGGGGTGCCCTCAACCGTGACCCATCCCCTCCCGCGAGCTCAGACCACACCCACAGAGAAGAACCGACCCACATTGTGAGCCAACGCAGCCATGGGAGGACTAGTAATGATGACCCTGCACAGGAGGGAGAGGTGAGGTTGAGCGGCCTGAAGGCGTAAAAATCCTGCCGGAGCAGAGCAGCATAGCTGCTCTGTCTACACAGGAGGTGCCCAGGCTCTAGGGGCTTGCTGTCCCTGGCGGATGCCCCTGAGAAGCCTGTGAGATGTCATTCCATAACGGTAGCCAGTCTCTACTAGCATGCAGAGCCACAGTGCCAGGACTTCTCTACAGCGGGCCAGCTCGGGGAGGCTGCTGATGGAGCAGGCTATTGCACATAGCCTCCTGCTGCTGGCCGGGTGCGGGGGGGGGGGGGGGGGGGGCGGCTGTGCGGGGGGTGGGATCGAGCACGCCGGCAGACAATGCCCCCGACCTTGTCTTCCCAGCCATCAAACGAAGGGCGACCTCTGCACAATCCAGCTATGTGCAGCGCAGGCAGCAGCGGCCTGTGCGGGCTGGGGAGTACCGGGGGGTCTGCGGTCCGGCCTAGCACCGCGATATACCAGGGCAGTTGAAGTAGGGATGCGGAGAAGTAGGGAGTGTTCTCATATGTGGGTTGACAGAAGGTGGTCACTGTAGACCGCAGGGAGGAGACACATGGGGATAGGGCACTCGGGGGCAGGGGCTGTAGAGGGAGGTGACTATCTGAGACAGGCGTGACCCCGGACTGCCCTACCACCAAAGTCTGCCCTTGGGCATCCAGAATGCAGACAGTGCGCGCTAGCAGAGACAGAGTTGTGTTCTGTGCGACGGCCCCGTCGAAGACCCACACCAGCACGGCGACCCTACAACTGTTGGCTACAGCAGCTTCTCCCCAACGGCGTAAGGGCCAGGGGCTGAGAGGCACCCCAGCCTGCCAGCCTCTGGGACCCAGGCTGGGGAGGTCAAGGGCTCTTCCTCCTCTCAGGCCTTTGGCTAAGCTGGTGCAGCTTTGGTGCCCCGCCCACAAGTGCCCCCCCCCCCCCCCCCCCCAGTGATGATGCTCTACGGATGCGTCCGTACCGCGCCAAACCACACTGGGACCTACCACACACACCAACCCCACAGCTGACTCAGGCTACTCGAGAGGGGCGGCTGTGCCGCCCACCAGCACAGGCAGTCCCTGCTTGCTCGCTCCTGAGCCGCCAAGGAGTGGAGTCCACACCCGGCCCCTCTCCGCCCCCCCCCCACTTTCTTCGTCGGCACCACCTTTCACCCTGCTGTGGTCTTCGCAAACCACACCAGCTCCCTTCCCCAAGGCCCCCTGGATGGCCCCTGGGAGGACATGGGCTTACTCCTATTTCCTCAGACGCGCACAGTCGCTCGGGTGGACTGCCCGCGGGCGTTTTTTTCCCCCCTCGCGACATAGGTGAATGGGGCCTGTGACCAAGTCTCAGTAGGGTTCTCCCCTGTGTAGCCCCACGCGCCCCCCCGCGCATATTGGGGGGCCCCCCCCTGGCCACCAGACAACATACCGTTCCTCATGCTCTTCTCAGTGTTTTGGGGGGTTTCTTTCCCCCTCTTCTTTTTTCTTCTCCTTTCCCCCTCCCTTGCTTTTTCTGGGGAAAAGGACGGCTCCTGCTACCACTCACCCTGGCACACAGGCCGGGAGGGAAATGAGTGTTCATGCTCCCTCACCACCCTGTCCACCCCACTGACAGGATGACTGCAACTGTCCAAATAGCTGCATACCTCCACGCAGCCCACCCTGAGGTCCGGGCCAGCACTGCTGTCTACTTCCTCCAGCGCATTG
>CM031863.1:14449779-14474658 GCA_018697195.1 Certhia americana
GTTTCCCACAGCCTGCGGAAGCATCAGCCGAGGGCATCACCCATGTCACCATGCCGGCTGGGGGGCAGTTTCGTGTCTGTCCCTCCATCCCTCCTGCAATCCACCTCGGCCATCCAAGGCAGGTCGCCACAGTCCCTGCCCTATCATCTGCGATGATCGACAGCCCCAAATAAATAACTGGCCGTGGCGTGCCTCACGGATAGTAAGTTCCTTTCGCCTGAAAACAATGTTTTTCCGAAGCACATGAGAACTCACCAGTCTGCCCTCTCTGTGGGGCCAGGGAAAACCCAGAATAGGACCTTGACCTAGAAAAGCTCTGTCTGACACTCAAGTCACAGGGCAATCAGACCAGAGTGCCCAGGTATGGAATCCATTGGTCTGAGTAGCGGGTTTCTCCTGGGCCAGCACAAGACGATCATCGGGTCCTAGCCCCAATGCCCTGACCAGCACCTTGCAACGCAGCTCCACCCCTCCTGTTCCCAACCCCCATATGTGGGTAGCCCTTGGGCCAGGTAAGGAACCTCCTGACGGTCCCCAGCTGCCAAACCCCAAAAGCAGGCCTCTACGCCTCCCTAGTCCAATGGCACTGCACGTCCCACAAAACAGGAGGTCCCCAGTTTAGATGGGAGATGGACAACCATGGGCCGCCCCAATGGCCCGCATGACCTGTCCCTTGGAAAAGGGTGCTACTGTGCACCTGGGCTACCGACGCACACAGATAATGCATATGTGGAGCACATGGGGCAAAAGGCAACCATCACCATCGCCCTTTCACAATCAACGTGTACACAGGTTGTGGTCCCCCATCCACCCTGACATTCCTGCCGCTCAGGCCCCTGCACCACTTCGCAGTTTCCAGACGCGCACAAACCCCTCATGAGGGGGATGATGGTTTGGTCGGTGCTTGGGAACACAGCTCCCCATCGCCGGCTCCGTGATAAAGCACTCCCTCTGGAGAACGGGAAGCTCCCACTAGTAGAGCACGGGTGTACAGCACAGCCTAGTATGAGGCCCAGCACATAGTGCACAGCCTGGTATGGCATGGCCAGGCAACAGCCTAGGTACCAGCTGAACAGGGCACAGCTGCCTCTTGCAGTACAGCAACGGCTTTGTAAAACACAACACAGCACACAACAACAACACCACATCAAACAGTTGTCTTGCCCAGCCCGGCCCGCCCTACTCAGCTCACAGAAAAGGTACTACAAAGAAGCCCACCAAGGGATGTCTCTTCTGCGTGCCCCAACCCGCTCCCCACACCACACATTTGCTGGGGTTCAGCATCACCTCTACCACATCCCTGCCCCGCTCTCACCCGGGCACCACATGAAACTATGTCTCCTGTGCCCCGTCCGGGAAACCCCCACAGTGCTGCCCTACTCACCCTATGGTTTCACCCCCACACCTTGCCGAGCACAAACCCATGCCCCCCTCCCAACACTTTTTGGGTTCCAGATAGGGACCCCTCACACAGCACAAGGCCGCCGGCCCTCCCCCGAAACCCACTCACTCCTCACCCACGCCCCCTATTCACCGCCACGCCATCGCGTGGGTCCGTGAACAGACCAGCTCCACAGCGGCCACTGCTCCTAGAGCCCTGCCTCTGACCGCGTCCCTGCTCACGGAACCCCCCGTCCGATCCCCGCCCTCCCGGGGCCGGACCTCACCCACGTGTCCCCCACCACACCCCAGCTGTACCGGAGCGCTGGGGGGGTCGCAGGCGCAGTCCCCTCTGTTTAGCGCCCTGCCGCCCCCCTCGCCCACGTCCTCCGTCGCCTCCGGGAACCGGGAGAGCTCTGGGACAAAGCCCTCAGGTCGCCAGGTGGCACCGGTGCGGAAGGGTCAGAGCGTTGCTGTGTTGACGAGCGGCGGAGGGTATTCGAGATACGATGGGACCTGCCTCCGGTTTACCCTCGCATGCCTCAGGGTGGACTGCGGGAAAACCTGCGCTGTGCCGAGCGGGGCGGTCCACCCTACACCCTGCTTCGTTGCGCTGTCTTCCCCGGCTGCGCCGCGAACCCGCCGGGACAGCGCCCGGACGGGGTCGAGGGGCGGAGCACCCGTCCGGGGGCACGCCTCCGCCCACCGCAGCCTCCCCGCTCGGCTCCTCGCCCTGCACCCGGCGGCCGGTTACCGGGAGGCGGCGTGCGCATCTGGATCCCGCCTGTTGCCCCCGGGACGGACCCCTCTTAGACTCCTCACCCCCGTGCCCACGGGGGTCTTCCTTCCGCCATCGTCTGACGTCACCAGTGACCCCCGTTCACCTCTTGCGTGACATTCAGGCGGGGGGACCCCTCGCCGCGGCGGGGGGAAATCCCCTCCTTTCGGCCGTACGCCAGCGCTGTGCCGAGCGTGTCCCCCCCCCCCCGCCCGCTCGCCGTGTGCCATGCCGCGGCGGGGCGCCAGGGGGCGCGGGCGCGCGGGCGCGTGACCGGCCGGTTGGGCGCATCGAGCCCGCGTGGCCCGGTGGGCGGGGGGGGGGCGGCGCCGGCGGCGGCTCGCTGTGGCGGCGCGCGGGCTCGGGCCGCCTGCTGCGCCTCCTTCGCCGCGTCGCCTCGCGCCGCCGCGCCAGCCTTCGCCTCCCCGCTGCCTTTTCCGCCTGGGGTGATGAGCGAGCGAGAGAAAGAGAGCGTCCGCCGCTGCGGACACCCCCCTCCTCCTCCTGCAGGCAGCCGCGCGCGCCGCCCGCCTTTTTGCTGCCGCCGGGAGGGAGGGCCGCAGCCCGCTTCCCCTGCTTGTGCGGAGCCGCCCGTGAGGAACCTTCCAGGCAGCATGAAAACCGGGCTATTGGCTCAGCCCGCTGCGCGCCGGGGGAGTGGGGTCTTGCAGCCGCCCGCCGTCCGCCGTGCCTCGGGGCAAGCCAACCGTCCTCTTTTAATCATTTAAAAAGCCGCACGTGTGGTGCCGTCAACCCTCCGTTGGGGTCCCTTCTCTCGGGTGTCACCGCTCCTCCCCTGCCCGCTGTGAGTCAGGCTACGGTGTGGCACAGAGCCCAACCTTAACATACGAACCGTTTCGCGGGCTCCCCGCCACATATCCGCAGGGGACCCACCTGGTTGCTGACGGGATCGCTCCCGGTGATGCAGCCAAGCGCGGCCGCGAATAGTTTGCACCCCGGACTTTAACATTCCTCATTGCAGCACATTCTTTGTCCGGCAATACGTTCTGGTAACACGGGGAGATCCCCCAGGCTCCGAAACCGGGGGTTGTTCTTATTGCAACCCTCACATGCACGGGGCATTTTTCCCCTCCCTTTTCATTGCACCCATTATACTTCCCTGGTTTCCCCCCGCACCATTGGCAAGCTTGGGCATCTCCTCCCCGTTATGGGTATGAACAGCCAGCTCCACCCCCCGTGAGCATCCCTCACGTAACATAAAGTCCTTGCTGCTCGGAGCATGCTGTGTGTGCCAGCTTGGGGATCCATCCTCTGCCCTCACTACGCATCCTGGGGTGTGTCATACCCACATCACCTCACTACCCAGGAATGAGAAAGTGGCCCTTGTATTTGGTTCCCTGTGGGAGTCACAGCCCCGGCAGTATCCCCCTTCCCAGTGGCTTCCTTAAGGGAACTGAGTTTTAATGCCTAGGTTTCTGCCTCCTAGTACAGCCTGTGATGCCCCGCACACGCCTGGCTAACCTCTTCTACCTGCTGCAGTGAGAAGGCCCGGGATCGGTAATCCGCACGCCCACCGTAGCCCTTCCCTACTGCTCCGCGGTTTGTCCTGGTAGACCTCCTCCCACACCACCGCGACCCCTTTCGCGTCCCCAGCACCGGCGCTTTGGGGTGGGAGAGGGGTTAGCCATCCCGAATGCCCAAAGCGGTTTGCTAGATTTTGAGTAAGAGGTGGGGAATTTGGACTGGACTCCCCCTTGTTCCACCGGAGGGGTGAGGGGGGGTGGGTGTGTGTCTGGCCCTGATTCTTATCCCCTGTATCCTCCCCAGGGGTAAAATCCTGCCCTGTCCCGTGCTCCCAACAACTACAGCCTACTGGTCATCGACACTGGCTCAGCCAAGCGTCCGTCATCGCCCCTCTGACCCACGGCTGTACATGAGCCCCCACAGCACGCTGATCCGGTGTGTTATGGCTCGTCGTCCAGGTGAGGAGTGGCATGTCTGTACGTTTTGGGTTAGATGTGGTCAGATCTGCCCCTAACTGCAGCCCTTATGCCCAATGGATTGGAGCATGACAGGGGGCTGGGGGCGACAGTTTTTAGGGTAAACTGGTATTTGGGTTCTCTGCCCTCTCCATAATCTCGCTGATCCATATTTCACATCCCTATTCCCAGGTGCCATTGAAGAATAGGGGGTGCTGCTGGAGGGCCTTATTCTGCAAACACGCCCTGGTATGGGCAGGAGGTTGCCCTGGAAGGAGTTGGTAGCGCTGTGGAAGGTGCCCCACCTAAGGCACTGCAGTCCCTGGCCCCGTCATGGGGGGTATATTGGGTTTTAGGGTCTCTAGACCCTGCTGTGCTTCAGGGACCACAGCGGAGGGATCGAGGATGCTCTTGCCAGAACACAGCCTCCTGCCGTTTAATATGGCGCGCATCTCGATGCCATCACCACAGGCTCCCAATCAGTCTCTGCGCAGCCAGCCCCCTAGCCACCCCTGTAAATTGGGGAGGGCTTCATGTGCCGCCGCTGTCCTGTGGCCGTCACCCACAGTCCATCCCCTCTAACCAACCACCAACGGTGGGCAGCAGACCTGGATTCTTCTGACACCATGCCGATTGCTTGCCAGGGGAGGTGGGTATTTTTGGTGCTGTTTTGGGGGAGCACCTGAACTGTGCCCCCCTGTTCCCGGCACAGCCCCGTTGTCAGCCAGGAAGGTGAGTGTGGCGGCCTGACGCTTCGAGCACTCGCCACAACCTGGCCACACGGTGGGCACTGGTGTTGCGCTGGTGTCCCCAATTCGGCCCCCCCGCCTCTTCTCCGTGGGACCTCCTGCTTCCTATGCTGTCTGTGGTTAGTGCACCCAACCCCTGACAGACGATGAGATGTTGGGGGTTATCCTACTCCTGGGATGTGCTTGTGTAGCCCCTTGCCCCCCCATGCACAGTGGTTGGTGTGGGGGTTCCAGGCTAACCATGTGATGGCCTCCACATGGACCATTCTTGCCTCCCTGACAGGCCATGGGCTTTGGTGAGGACACTCTGCTATGCCCTGGAGTTCCCCACAGCGGGCAAGCTGTCTGTGCCCCGCCTAGTCCCCACTCGCGGAGATTGAGAGCTGGGGGGGGTGATGCCTAAGGGCTACTCTGTGGTACCCATGCATCCACAGGCCACACGAATACGCCTGGAGTGCGCTGCCTTCGCCCCTCCTGGAGCTGGACAAGTTCCGCACTGTATCAGAAGCTGCGTGGGCATGCAGCACGCAGGAAGAGAGCCGTTGAGAAAAAAAAAGCATGAGCAAGTTCCCACTGGTTCGGCACCCCCCCCCCAACCCCTCACTTGTTCCCTGGCCGGGATGACTGCCCACCCCACACCATCTTCTTGCACGTGGTTCCATAGGGGCAGTGGGCGGGGCATTCCCTAGCTCCCTGCGGGGTGCTAACCATCCAGACAGGGAAATCTGAGCGGCTTCCCCCACAGTGCCTGTGCATCCTCCCACTCGGGGGGAAAGCATACCGTCACACCCTTACCTGCGGCACCCCACCGCCGTGCGGCAGGAGGCGCTGGGACTGTGGCAGGGTGGGGGGGAGGACCCCGATCCTTTCGGGCCCGGGTTCTCGAAGAGAGTGCGTGAGGCGCAAGACCCTCTACTCAATCACTTAATCCTCCCCGGATCCACCTTTGCACAGGCGGGGTTGATACGTTGGGCACAGGGGACCCCAGACCATGATGGTTTGTTTTGCTGTGATCTCCCTCTGGGGGCATGGTTTGGGAGGGAAAAGTGGACACCCCATAATTGGGTGCCCATAAGTAGATTCCTGCCATTGCTCCTCTCGAACTTGGGGTCCACCAGCTGTCACATAGAACACCTCAATCCCATACGCTGGGGATAAATCTGTAATCCCCCGCCTCACTGCGGGGGCTATGGAAGCACCAGGGCTTTCCTACAAGTCTCCCCCGCCCCCCGTTTTTCTGTGAGTCTCCAATTTCCCCTCCACCACCACCACTCAGCCCCCTCCCCTTCAGCCCCCGGTGTTGTGCATCTCCTTTGTGGGGGCTGCGATGGAGCCAGCAAGGGGAGGCGGGCCGGCAGTACTACCTCCAGGCAAGGGGCTCCTCTCCAGCACCCCATCCTTGACGCCGGAGCCTCCCCTGTACACACACACACACACACACACACACACACACACACACACACACACACACACACACACACACACACTGGGACGGGGCCATAGCCTCACACTGCTGGGGTATGCGGGGTGCTGCTTCACTGGGGATCGGAGCCAAAATCACCCCCACGCCCCAAATAAAAGACTGGATCGATTTTACACCCGTTCGTCCCTTTCTGTCCTCGGCGGCGGGACACCCCCCGCGCTAAACCCCGCGGCGGGGCGCGGCCCCTTTAAGAGGTGGGGCCAGGGCGTTGCCTGGGAGACGGGGAGGCGTCGGGGGGCCCGGGGCCGGTCCGGCAGGGCGGGGGGCGACGGGGCTGGGGCTGCAGAGGCGGGGTGGGTGTCACTGCCCCCCCCGGGCCACGCCTGGGGCGGGTACCGCGGTTCGCGGGAGGTCCGGCCGCAGCAGCCCCCAGGCGAGGCGTGGAGCCCCCTCCCGAGAGCCCAAAGGAGACCCCGACCATGGAGGACACTGCTGCCGAATTCCTGAGCCTCATCGGTGCGTGCCCCCTCCAGCCTCCCCTTTGTGCAGCCACACCGTGCCCGGTGTGAGGTGGGGGACACCGGGCCTGGGGGGACGGATAGTGAGGGATTGAGCGGGATAAATGGCGAGGAGAGGGGGCGGAAATGGAGACAGGGAGGGGCACTGGGCAGGGGTGACAGTCACTCCGGGAGGGAGTGACCAGAGTGACCATCTTCTCGCAGTCACTGTCCCTCTGTGTTGGGGTCACCATACCTCTGTGCAGGGCTGAAGGAGCTGGAGTGGTGCCTGTTTGCTGAGACGCTGGCAGTGGTGGCCGTGGGGGCCCCACCAAGGGATAAGGCAGAGGGCCAGTGGTGGATGGCAGCCCAGTGGGCACCCTACCAGCGGGAAGGTGAGCCGGTGCAGAACTGCATCCTGGTGCAAACCAGGTTCCGAGGCAAGAAGGATGGTGTGCCTGCCTCCAGCACCCTCAAAGGTGAGCCAGGGGTGGCTTTGGGGGGTCCTTCCTCCCCAGGGTTGGAACATCCCTGTCCACCGGCCCCCAGGGCTGGGAATGGGGACAGTGCCAACGGGATTGTTTGAGCATGGCTTTGCTCTGCCAGCCTATGTGACCTGGCAGCTGGAGACCCTGGAGCAGGAGGAGCAGGAGTGCCTGGAGGTGACTGATATGGTGGTGACATGTCCCCTTCCCTGTGTCCTACCCAGTGCCCTGGGGTGTGCCCTGCAGTGGTTCCCACCTGGGGGCTGTGCCCCCTGCAAGGCTCCTGTGGGTAGTCTGGTGTCCCTTGTCATGCTTAGACTCCAGCTCTGCCCCACCAGCCTGGTCCCCGTCCCCTCCTCTGGGTGGCAGCTGGGGTGGGGAGTTTCCCACAATGCATCTGGTATGGTACCCCGACTGACAGCGGTGCTGGGGAGTGCCACCTCAGAGGAGGGGGTGCCCTCCACCCCGTGCCTCCCTCCCCTCCCGCAGCTCAGACCACACCCCACAGAGAAGACGACCCACATTGTGAGCCACGAGCATGGGATGACTGTCATGATGACCCTGCAGGAGGGAGAGGTGAGGTTGAGGGCAGGGTCACATCCTGGGAGCAGGCAGCATAGCTGCTCTGTCTCCCCAGGGGTGCCCAGGCTCTGGGGCTTGCTGTCCCTGGGGATGCTGGAGCTGTGGCTGTCCCATAAGGTAGCCAGGTCTCTCTGCAGGCAGAGCCACAGTGCCAGGGCTTCTCATACAGCCGGGCCAGGCTGCGGGGAGTGCTGCTGGAGGGTGCCAGCCTCCTGCTGCTGCGGGTGCTGGCACGCCGGCAGACAATGCCCCCCGACCTTGTCTTCCCAGCCATCAACACCGAGGGCGACCTCTGCACCTCCAGCTATGTGAGCCGCCAGGCAGCAGGGCCTGTGGGATGGGGAGGGGGGTGTCTGGGTCAGGCTGGGCATACCAGGGTGGGATGCGGGAAGTGGGAGTGGGCAGAATGTGGTAGACAGCATGGGGGGACACATGGGGATGGCACCTGGGGGCAGGGGTGACTCTGAGACAGGGTTGACCCCTGGCTGTACCACCCCCAGTCTGCCCTGGGCATCCAGCAGCAGACAGTGGGCTCAGCAGAGACACAGGTGTTTGTGATTGAGCGAGTCGTGCACACCAGCACAGGAGCCTCCACTGTCTGGCACAGCAGCTTCCTCCCCAACGGGTAAGGGCAGGGGTGAGAGGCACCCCAGCCCTGCCAGCCTCCTGGGACCCAGGATGGGGAGGTCAAGGGCTCTTCCCCTCTCAGGCATTTGGCTAAGCTGGTGCAGATTGGCGCCCCAGTGATGATGCTTCTACAGGATGAGTCCGTCCTCAGCAAGTCAGGTACTGAGCAGGGGAGGCTCGTGCCCCACCAGCACAGGCAGTCCCTGCCTTGCTGTCTGGAAGCCAAGGAGGTACACCCTGCCCTGCCTTTCTGCTGCTAGGTAGGTTCGAACCCCAGCTCCCCTTCCCCAAAGAGCCCCTGGACTGGGAGGAGGACATGGAGCTCTACTCCTATTTCCTCGACAGGAAGGTAAGATGGGTGGACATGGGGACAAGGTGACATGGGGCTGTGCCAGTCTCCAGTAGGGTCTCCCCTGGTGTGCCCAGGAGGCATATTGAGGGGGCAGGCAGACCAACATCCTTCCTCATGCCTTCTTAAGTGTGGGAAAGGACCCAGGCTCCTGTCCCACTCACCCTGGCACAGTGCCCGGGGGGAAATGAGTGTTCATGCTCACCTCACCCACCCTGTCCACCCCACTGCAGGATGAGCTGCAACTGTCCCATGCTGCCTACCTCCAGCAGCACCCTGAGGTCCGGGCACTGCTGTCTGACTTCCTCCAGGCATTGCTCCTCCAGCAGCCACATGACCCCATCTCCTTTGCTGCAGAATTCTTTGCCCACCAGCGGCCCACTGGAATCCCCATTGCCTCCACTGCGGCTGCCAGCCCCCTCCCCAACTCCTCACCAGGCCACCCTCCAGCTAACAACAAATAAAGCATCCAGCACTGCCTGTCCAGTCTTATTTGCTTTGGGGAAACTGAGGCTCAAGGAGGGCATGTGGAGCTGAGCTGTGTGCTAAAGCCCCACCTTGCCTTCTGGGTGGGACCCAAGCACCCCTTGCTTAGGGGGTGGGGGGTGCCAGGGATGTGGAGTGCCCTGTGGAGCAGGGCCAGGTTTATATCCCTGCACCTGCCACCATCCCCCTGTTCCTGAGGAACACCCCTTGCCCACCTCCCTGTGGAACACAGCCTGGCTGGGAGAAGGGTACCCCATGAAAGCAGCCAGTATTAACCAGGCACCCACGGGAGCACCTGAGCTGCTCCCTCTTCCACAGCCATGAGGGTCCTGAGGATGGGGTGCCCCACTTTTGTTGGCACAGCTTGACACTGCAACGCCGGCACTCCATTTTTGGCATGAAGGTCCCTGCACCCGAGGGTGATGTGAGCATCCTGTGCCACAGAGCCTGCCTGGCTGAGTGCTTCCCCCAGCAGCTAAGCGTGCAGTTTGATCTCCTTATGCAACACGTGCCTGCTTCCTCCTCACTCCCACTTCTATGGCATTTCCCCTACTCCCGTGGGGCCAGCCCTCCCTTCTCACTCTGTGTGAGAGAGAGCTCCGTGTCCCCTGTCCCCCCAGTCACCCAAGCAGAACCTTTGGCATGTGATGGAGAGTGACATGCAGACATGCTCCCACACTGCAGTGAGGATGCCTCGTGTTTGCACGTGTGTGAGGCAAAGGGGAGGGAAGGGGCCTCCTGGCACTCGGGGGGAACTGAGACTGTGCATTCACAGGGGTAGGGAAGGAGCACTTCCTTCTCCTATCCTCCTCCTCTCCTCCTGGGGGGGGTGGCGGGGTGGAATGACACAACTGCGGGGGGGTCCTTTAAAAGCTGGGCGGCAGGCACTGCACTCCGTGCTGAAATCAGGGAGCCTCAGCACTGTGGCTGGATCGGGTCCACCCATGGCATCAATGGAACCAGGTGAGCCTCCCAACACTTCTTGGGACCCCTTGTGCCTCCTTTCATCCCTTAGATCCCCTTGCCTCCACTCTGGGACCCCTGGCTGTGCTCCATCTTTCAGTGGGCACCACTCCCCCACCTGTCCTGGACTCCCTACCTGCCCCATCCTCTGTTCCCTCAAGCCTGGGAACAGGATTCAGCCAATTCCCAGGATGTAAGTGGGCTGCAGAGGGGGATTAGGACCAGTCCCAGCTTCTTGTCCTCACTCTCTGCCCATCCAGCAGTAGAAGCTGGAGCAGGGTCCCCTCCTGTCCCTGCTGCCCGGAAATGCAGCGATTGGACTGGTGAAGACGGGGCTGAGACCAGGGGGTTTAGGGACACCTGAGCTGGAGGTGGCATCTGATCCCTTTGGGTAGCCTTTGACAGATCCCACATAGCCATCCTCATGGCCCCTCTGGAAAACTGGTGCTTGTACCTTACAGGGTTCACCAGGCAGTGTCAGGTGGGACTGAAGGAAGCTGGTACCAGGGCTGCCAGCCCACCAGTGCCCTTGTCTCCCTGGCAGACTGCCGCCTCCCCTTCTCTTCCTTGTCCCACTCAGGCCTCACCAGGTCCCTGAACGGGGATCAAGAGCAGAGTTACAGCACTGGCAAGAGCCCCATGCCCCTGCGGCACCCTGGCACTCAGGACCAGACCTACCTGGATGAGCTCATCAGCATCCCTAAGGGCAGTGGGGTAGGCACTGCAAGGCTGTCTCAGTGATGGTGGGGGAGTGGGACAGTGCTGCAGGGAGCTGGAGGTGGGGAGGCAAAGGGCCTCTGCAGTGGGGAGTATGTGTCTTGGTCATGCCCTAGGGACATGCCCCCAGCACCCCGACCCAGCTCAGGCAAGTCACAGGCCCAGGTTGAGAGTTTCCTTGCTCAAAGTTTTCCACATGGAGAAATTGAGACAATGGGACAAGATGCTACCCAACCACAAGAATCACCCCACTGCTCACACACCTCCTGGGCCACCCATGAATTAACCCAGTGGGCCTCCCCAAGGTTGCTTGCACCCCCCCCAGCCTTCCCCCAAAAAACCTTGTCTGGTCTCAGGGCAGTGGAACAGAGAAGGGGAAGGAATGGTATTTCCTAGTCAGGAGTAGCAAAAGCAGAGGACAGCAGTGGAATTCCATGGAATGCAATTAATAGTGCCTGACAGGCCTGGGATCCCCCTGCAAATCACTGTCCAATGGGTGAAGCAGGGCTCACTGCCCCTCCAGCAGTGCTGCTAACAAGGAGAGGCTGGGGCCAGCAGTTCCCTCTCCAAAACTGTCGGGAAAATGACCTCCACGTGCTAAACACATCCGTGCAGGCAGCACTGGGCTAAAGGGGACTGGATGTGCAATTGGGAGACACTGGTTTTGAACGGCAGGCAGCTCCTGGCTCTGACCTGCTGCCTTGTCCCAGCCTGGGTTCAGCTTTAGGAAACTCTGGGCTTTCACCGGTCCCGGCTTCCTCATGAGCATCGCCTACTTGGACCCAGGCAACGTGGAGTCCGACCTGCAATGCGGGGCACTGGCGGGATTCAAGGTGAGCCTGGCTCCCGGCTCAGGAAGCAGGACTGGTTTCGTAACCTCTCCAGCGCCAACGGCAGCCCTTGGCAGCTGGCTTCCCCTGCCCGGGAGCAGGAAGGGCACGGGGGGCCCTCGGCACAGGGAGGGCACCCAGGGGTGCCAGTGGGGAGCCCCCCTGACCGGGCTGGGAGAGCACCTGCACCCCCTCTCTTCCCTGCAACCCTGGTAGAACTGGGGACTGCCGGGCGGCTGGATCCTGCCCAATACTCCATCCCTGCTCCCTCCCTCCCTCCTGTCCCCCAGCTGCTGTGGGTGCTGCTGTGGGCCACTGTCCTGGGGCTGCTGTGCCAGCGCCTGGCCATCCGTCTAGGCGTGGTGACCGGGAAGGACCTGGGCGAGATTTGCTACCTCTATTACCCCAAGGTGAGCAACCACGGGGTGGCTTCTGGGGGTCACAGTCTGGGGGGGACCCTGTGCTTGGGCTGGTGACAGTCCTAGCAGGGACTTGCAGGGCAGGAGAGGAGCAGGAAGATGCTGTGAGAGACCTGCCTCTCAGGAGCTCCCCAAAGCCCCCCAAACCCCCCAGTGTCCCTCACCTAGTGCCCACACCCCCACAGCCCAGGATGAGAGGTGGTAAGCAGCTACTTCAGTGTCCTGGTCTGACCTGGGGACACATGAGAGCGTCCCCGCAGGAGTGAGCCCAGGCGTCGGGGCAGCAACGCGCAGCCGAGACGCGGGAAAGCCTGTGCTTGTTGGGGCAGGAAGCTGGGGGCTAGAGGGGAGGGATCACATCACAGAGGAGAGGGGGAGTTAGGGGCCCTAAGTGTCACAACCCTGATGGGGAGAATGAGCAAGGAGATGCTGGCTGAATGACAGGTCCCCAAAAGGAGGGTTGGACGCTTCCCTCTGCCCTGCCTCCCTCAAGCCCCCCCATATCTAGACAGATGGATCCTATCCTCAGCTCTCACTGGGGCAGGGATGGCAGGGTGGGAACAGGCTCAGATTTAGCATCCATGTTTCATCCTGAGATTAGCAAAAGAAGCTGAGACGGGGTCTTCCGGGGTCCCTGTGCTGCTCTGGGTGGCCTGCTATGGCCTGGAGTCAGGGATTTGTACCCAGGGTGCTGGGCCAGCTTGCCCAGACCTACATGCCACTGAGGGCTCAGACACCTCATGGTGCCCTGTCCCCTCCAGGTGCCCCGCGTGCTGCTCTGGCTCATGATTGAGATGGCCATCATTGGCTCCGACATGCAGGAGGTGATTGGGACAGCCATTGCCTTCAGCCTGCTCTCAGCTGGCCGGTGAGCCTCCCCACAGGGACCCCCAGCCTCCCCCATGGCCCTACTCCACAAAGGGCCAGGTATCTAATCCCACCCCTGGCTATCCTGCAGCATCCCACTCTGGGGTGGGGTCCTTATCACCATCGTGGACACCTTCTTCTTCCTCTTCCTCGATAAGTACGGTGAGTGCCAGGATAAGGGCTGGGGATACTGTCACCCAGGCAGCCCTGGTGCCCATGTGGCACCAGTGTCCCCTGCTCTGTTCCACTCCATCTCTTGACCTCTCTAGGGCTCCGCAAACTAGAGGCTTTCTTCGGCCTCCTCATCACCATTATGGCCCTGACCTTTGGCTATGAGGTGAAGGGGGGAGCTGGGGACAACCCTTTTCCTGCAAGGCTGGCAAGGGACCCTGCCACATGGTGTCCCCACTGCTCCCAGCCTGTGGTAGGGGGGTGGCAGCTCACAGTGCCCCTTTGCACTGTTTCCCAGTACGTGGTGGTGAGGCCGGGGCAGGTGGAGGTGCTGAAGGGCATTTTCCTGCCCAGCTGCCTGGGCTGTGGGCGAAAGGAGCTGCTGCAGGCCATGGGCATCATTGGCGCCATCATTATGCCTCATAACATCTTCCTCCACTCCTCCTTGGTCAAGGTGAGGTCAAGGCACTGCCATGGCACTGTTCTGCCAGGGTGCCTCGGGGTACACTTGGTGGGGACCAGCTGGCCCTGGCTGTGGGACAGGGGTGACCCCATGACACCCGTATCACCCAGACACGGGTGATCGACCGGTCCAAGAAGGAGGCAGTGCAGGAGGCCAATATGTATTTCCTGACTGAGTCCTGCCTGGCCCTCTTCGTCTCCTTCCTCATCAACCTCTTTGTCATGGCTGTCTTTGGCGAGGCTTTCTACCACCAGCGAAATGAGGACGTGGTGAGTGTCACCTCATGTCCCCAGGGAGATGACGGCTGTACCCAGCTGTGGACATGGGTAGGACGAGCATCCCCTGGGGACTGCACGTTCTGTCCCTGAGAGGTGATGTGAGGGGATGCCCCTGTGTCTGTGGGAGCTGCTGGGTGGCTGTCACACTCGTGCCTGCCATGCCTTACAGCACAACAAGTGTGTCAACAGCAGCATCAGTCACTATGCCGGCATCTTCCCCAACAACAACCAGACAGTCTCTGTGGATATCTACCAGGGGGTGAGTGGCACCAGGCTGTGTCCAGTGAGCATCCATTCCCATTTGGGGGATGTATCACTCTCCCCATCGACCCCTGGGGCTGGGGGCAGTTATAACCCCACTAAAGAGCTGGATGCTGATGGGAATGCCTGGGGCAGGGGACACTTTAGGGTGCCCACTGGAGTGTCCCTACACAGGGTGTCATCCTGGGCTGCTATTTCGGGTCAGCGGCATTTTACATCTGGGGCATCGGGATCCTGGCAGCAGGACAGAGCTCTACAATGACTGGCACTTACGCAGGGCAGTTCGTCATGGAGGTGAGAGATAGGGATGCTGGCCCCTGCCCCTACAGGGAGCAGCTGAGAGCAGGGAATTCACAGGTGGGCTCCGGGCGGAGGGGTTCTATGGGCAGCACACTCCCCCGCAAGGAGTTGTAAGAGTTAAATGCCCACCATTCCTGCAGGGAGCTGGTGGGTGGTAGCCTGCTAGCACCAATGTCCCTGCTCCCCAGGAGGTGGATGGAGACAGTGCCCACCCACTTCACCCTGTGGGTGCTCCGCGCAATGTTCCCCTAATTAATTAGATCCTCTGTTAATGAGTCGGAGCTGACACCTAGTGGGGCCCGGCTGCCCTGCAAAAGCCCGCTCAGTGCCCTGGCACAAAGGAGAGGGAGATGCCCCCCAGGTTCCTCCCAGCCAGGGTTTAGGGGGCCGCCCTGACACGGTGCCGTGGGCACAGTGAGGGTGTAGGTTCTGCCGTGTTCCAGGGCTTCCTGCAGCTCCGCTGGTCCCGTTTCACCCGGGTGCTCTTCACCCGCTCCTTTGCCATCCTGCCCACTGTCTTCGTGGCTGCTTTCAAGGATATCAGCCACCTCACAGGCATGAATGACCTGCTCAACGTCCTGCAGAGCATCCTGGTAAGGGGGTGGGAGGGCATCTCCTGCTCCCAAACACCCCAGCCTGGCAACCGTGACATCCTCATCCCCCTCTTCTTTCAGCTGCCTTTTGCCGTCTTGCCTGTCCTCACCTTCACCAGCCTGCACCCACTCATGAAGGATTTCAGCAACAGCCTGTGAGTGCCAGGGCACGGGGATTCACCGAGGAGGCAGAGTGGGGAGCTCTGGCTGCAGGCACCTTCCCTTTAGCCCATCCTGCCCCCCCAAACCATGCCGTAGGGCAGTTAGTGTATGGACATTAGAGGGGTATGCTCATTCCCACCTTCCCTGGGCAGCCAGAGCAGAACAGACCCCATCACTACCCTCATCATCTTCCTCCCAATGACACATCTGGTTCCTTGGGCACCCCCGGACCTGCAGCATCCGCCTGGCACTGCCAGCCCTGGACTTGGAAAGTGGCCAAAGTCCACACCTAGAGCCCCACCACGGGGTAAAATACACCTGTGGGGTGCAGAGATGTCCCACTTAGGGTCTAGTTCACCTACATACTCAGTTACCCCAGCCCTCTGTGCCCAGTGGCCCACAGGCTGGGGGCCCTGCCATGTCACTGATGTCCCCTACCCTGCTCGAAGCCCAGGGAAGGTGCTGATGACCCTCATCACGGGGCTGGTCTGCGCCATCAACGTTTACTTCGTGGTGGACTTTTTGCCAACTCTGCGTGGCCTGGAGTACCACATTCCCCTGGGCCTGCTACTGGCCGCCTACGTGGCTTTCGTCGCCTACCTGGTAGGGCTGGCACGGCGGGATAGGGGCGGGACAGTGTCCCTGGTGGGTGCTCATCGACCTGTCCTCTTTGCCCCGGCAGATCTGGACGTGCAGCATCGCGCACGGAGCCCGGTTCCTGGCCCGGGGGCACCACAGTCAGTTCAATTTTGGTCTTGCCTTCGACCCGACAGGGACACGGTGACAAATCCCATCCCTGCTCATTTATCCACAAGTCCCTGCCCAGCGCAGCCTCCTCACACCGGACACGGATTTGCTGCCACTCCGAGTGTGGTTTTAGTCAGACCTGCACCCAGCAAGGACAGGGTTAACAGAGCGGCAGACCTCCCCCCAAGATCTCAAGATCTCAGCGCTTCATCCCACCCCCAACCCGCGCCAGTTCCGAGGTGCTGGTCCAGGCTCGTTCCGAGGGGAGTGGGATGGATGGCAGCGGGAGGTTCTCCCCCCCCTTGGCACAGACGCTTCAGTGAACGAGCCGCGCCGGAGCTTTCCCCTGCTCATTAACGCCAGGAACCGCCGGCCCCCGGGACCGCTAATCTCCAATGGGCACCGCTAATTACCGCCGGGGACCGCTAATTACCGCCGGGGACCGCTAACCACCCCCACCGCCCGCCGGTGCCGGCCCCGGGGACCGGTCTCATCCCCACGGCGGGCTCCGAAACTCGGGGGTAGGGGGACGGCTGATAAACGGCGTGTTCGTAACCTGGCCTCGGCCTGGCTGCTGCTGCGTGGCCCCGGTGTGGGGCGGGGACCCCCTGGGCCCCGCCGTACCCCGGGGACGGCCCCTTCGCCCCGGGCGGGGGAGTGGGCGGGGTTGCCAACGCGTGGCCGCGGCGGCGCGGGGGGCTCTGCGCCAGCTTTTAGCATTCCCCCGTGGGGAGCGGGGCGGTGGGGGGGCCCAGCGTGCCCTCCCCGCCCCGGATGCCCCGTTTCCCGCCCGCCGGTCCCGCCGGATGCGGACGGGAAGGCGCTCGGGCCGGTCCCGCACCGCGGGTTCGGGGGGTCCCGCCGCTCTTCGGCCCCCGCCGCGGTCCGCACTTGCGAGACGCTCCCTGGCTGTTTCAAGGCTCCCCCTTGGTCTCCCCAGGACCCCCCCCCACCCCAAAATCCCGCTCCCCGCCCCAGCCCGGCCGGTGCTGGAGGGGGAATTTTGGGGACCGGACACCCCCACCCCCCCCAGCCCGTACCCCCCTCTCCGGGAAGGGACCCCCCCCCGCTCCCGGGGGCCGCGCTTGTTTATGTGAAGAATGTCCCCTTCCTTAAAAGGGCGATGGCGGACGGGGTGGGGCGGTGGCTCCCCCCCCGCCTCCGCGTTGGCCCGGCCTCTGGCTGCTTGAAGGAGGGGCCAGAGCTGTGGGGCCCACTGAGAGCCGGGGGCTCCTCTCTCCTGCGGCCGAGCGGCAGAGCCGAGCCACGGGATGAGCAGCAGGACATGCACCCCCAGCTCGGGGTGTACCTGCCCGGGAATACAAGTTTTGGGGGGGTCACCACCCTTGGGGTGGTCCGCAGCGGACGGAAGGCTGGGGGGGGGGGGGGGGCTGCGGGCTGCGGGGTGATGCCCGTGGGATTTACTGTTATCCAGCTGGGATCTGCAGCCCAGAGCACCCTCAGCCCAGGGACCGCTGCCTCCACCCAGCCCTTAGGAGGGAGTGTCACGCTCCAAGACCCATCTCTGTGGTCCCTTGGCCATGGGGCAGCTCTTGGTGGGGCAGAGCTCCCAGGGCTAGGTTGGAGAACAAGGAAAAGCATCCGGGACCACAGTCTAGGAGCAGCAGGGTAGGACAGAAGGGTCCCTGAGTGCCCAATTGAGGGCAGCCTGATTCTTTGCCTTCTGTCTCTACCCTGCAGCCCAAACAATCCAGCTGGGCTCTGCTTCCTCGTGGCCTGGGCTTGTCCCACAGCCCCAGGACAGGGACAGCATCTCCCTGAGCTCCCCAGCTGCCCAATCTGCCCCCCAAGCAAGCGGTGGAACTGGAAATGGTGCTCCAACTACCGCTGCAGGCATTGGCCTGAAGACTTCTACTTGCATTAATTGGAGGACTAGCAGGGCCTGGGTGGACTCACCAGGGAGGAAGGAGGAGGAGGTAGCCAAAGGGACAGGGGTCCTGGAGGGGACGAGTGTGTGGCTTCTGCAGCTGTTCCCACAGAGAGCAGCATCCCCCAGCAGCCCAGCCAGAAACGCTGGGGATGAGGAAGACATCCTGTCCAGTTCCACCGGGGCTAAAGGAGCACAGAGGTCAGCCCAAAATGAGAGAGGAAGCACAGACTTTCTTCCTTTTCCTCCTGCTGGGCCAGGAGACAGTGGGGGCTGTCTGATGTGGGAGCCGGCTGCCGTACTGTGGAGGGGCAGCGAAACTGAGGCACGACGGCTACCCGCCACCAGAACCGGCGGAGGGGGTGACAGGATGCAGTGTCCCTGTCCCCAACAGCAGCTGGTCCCTGCCACGGCTCCCCGGGGGCACCTGGTGCCGGATGTTCCACCAGAATGCAGGAACTGCAGGTGTAAATCGGCTTTCATACTGCCGGAGTTCCGCCAGCCCGCAGTTCCCTGGGGAGGCAGCTCCCAATCCCGGACCCCATTTCCCAGCACTGTCACCTGTGGGCACGTGTCATGTCCCCTTGTGCCCCACGCTGCAAGGTGGGACGAGTCCCCTCCCAGCGCTGTTTCCCAGGGGCTGCTCCCACCCTGCCATGCCGGCTCAGCCACGGGGGTAGAGCGGTAACCGGGGTCTGCCACCGTCCCCATCTCTGCCTCGCCAGTGCCCCTGGTCCCTGCTGGGCCAGAAAAGGCCATCTCAGCTCCTGAAGTTCCCAAACCGCAGGTGAGAGAGGTGGAAAGATTTCAAATGAGTTCAGATGGGGCATTTCCAACCTGCTTGCACCCTCGAGGCAGCGCGGACAGAACGCACAGCATCTCCTGCCACCGAGCTGGCGACGGTGGCGACAGGGACAGGCCCCCTCCGGGGCCGGACATTGGCGGGGCGGGGTTGGGGGGCACGGCGGGGAGAGGCTGCCCCGGCAGAGCCCCGCAGAGCTAGCGAGGGGAGGGGGCTGGAGGATGCTCCGCTTGGGGGGCGGCTTTGTGCCATCCACAAGCTCCCGTCAAGAGTCGCTTTTCAGAAAGCACCGGGAAACAGCCGCGCCGAAGGCAGGAGGAAAGGAATTGTCAGGGAAGGTATATGCAATGATAATATAAACTTATTCATCGCCCAGGTAATTGGGAGATTGCAGGAGAAAGACAGGACGATAGAAAACAGCGGCGGTATTGGCGCAGCCCCCCCGGCACCTGTTGTCCCGCCTGTTCAGGCAATGCGGGGTGTGCCCCTGGGGGTGATGGGGACCCCCAGCCTGGAGCTGCGAGCCCAGAGTCTGTGCTCCAGGGGACACCCAGTCATGGGGGGACGTGTTCATATGCCGGGGGTAGCTGCAGAGGGATCCCCGGGCTGCCAGCTGGATGGGAGGTGACAGCAGGACTGATCCCCCTCTCCACGCTCTCTCAGTCGGGGCGGGGAGTGCGGGAGAGCCCGGCGGGGACCCCTGCACGGTCACTGTCGAGCAAGGCGGGGGTGTCCTTCCCAGCCAAACCACAGAACACTCCCGGTGCCGGTGGCGGCTCGGCGGGGACCCCCACTCCTCCCGGGCGGCGCGGGTGTCGGGAGGAGGGAGGAGGAGGGAGAAGGAGGAGGCCCCCCCCGCCGTCGTTGCCCTTTTAAGGGGTTCCTTGAAACCGCGCCCGGGATCCATGTTTGCAGCCCCAGCCCGGGCGGAGGAAACTCCATGTTATAACAAAGTTTCCTCCGCGGCGCCGCTCCCGCGCCCGCCGCCCCGCGCCCGCCGCCGGCCCCCCCGCCCCGCCTCGCCCCCCCCCGGGGGGCCGCGCCGGGGGTGGCCGTCCCCTCCCAACCCCCCCTCCCCGGCGCCCATGGAGCACCAGTCCATCATCGGCCCAGGGAGCAGGGAGGAGGGGAGCGCCACGCTTCAGGAGAAGGTAACGCGGAGGGGGGGACGTTACTCACCCTCGCCCCCTTCCTGTGCGGGAGGAAGAGGGGAGAGGGGGAGGTCCCGGGGGGTTGGGGGGCCTGCGGGGGCTGCTCCCCGAGGCTGCGATGAGCTGCGAGTCGCCCTCAGCCCCGCCCCCGTGCATCCCGCTGCCCAGGGGCTGGGGCGGAGAGATGCCGCTGGGCGGCCGCAGCTCGGAGCGAGCGGGGCTCTCTGCACCATCCGGACGCGGCGGGACCGCGGTCCGGGCCACTGCGCGGAGCCCGGTGGTGCCCTGGGAAGGCTCGGGGCGTTGTTCGGATTATCTGAGCTTTTCCTCCGGAGCCACAGCCCAGAAGGTGCGCGCCAGCGCCAGCGGTGGAAAAAATGAGGCAGGAAGTGGCCGCCGGGCACGCACTGCTGCGTGCCGGCTCCCGTTCCCCACGATCGTCCTCAATCCGCGAGCGGCCGTGCTCGGCCCCCTGGCCTGGGAAGCGGCCACAGGTCGGGAGGAGCAAAAACATAGGAACGGGCCCTGTCCCCAGTGGGGAGCTCCTGCCCACGTGCTCCCCAACAGGGCTCGGGGCCCGGACCGCCGAAGCGGCTAGGCAATACAGCGGCCCAGAGCCGGGGCAGCCGCGGCCCCGGGACGGCGGGCAGGGCTGGAGCGTTGCGCTGCCCCTGGGGCACGGGGTGGGCAGAGAGGCAGCCCCTCTGCTCAGTTTACCCTCGCTCCGCCAATGGGGGACTGCGGGAACCGCGCCCCGGGCGGGGGCTTCGTCCTGATTGGCCTCTCGCCTCCGGGCACTCGAGTCGGCCAATGAGAGAGGAGATTTTGTCTGGAGGGGGGGAAAAGAACTGCGTAAGACCCGCCTCCTCTGAGAGGCCCCGGCCCCCCATTTCCCCTACCCCCCCACCCCGAGTGGTGCTGGGCCCCCGGGGACCGGCCCCGGACCCACGGGTGACCCTGGGCTCAGCCCCACGCCCTTGTTGATGGGTGTCTGGCACGCAGGGGCGCCCATCGGGGGTCACTCGTGGAAGTGGGATGTGCCAGGTGAGAGTGGATCCACCAAGCACTCCTGTCAAGCGTCGCTGCGTGTCACGGCTGCTGCAGGGCAGGAAGGGTAGACCGGATGGGTGTCGGGGTCTGATAAAGGTCCGGGCACTCTGGCGGCAGCACCAGAACCTGGCTATCTGGCCCCCAGTGCTGTGCTGGAGTACCCCGGGGTACCCGAACCCCTTCTGCCTCCGCAGGTACCCAGGACCCCTGCCAAGAAGCCTCTGGCAAGCCGCAGCATTCTACAGTCCCTCATATTCTGACTGCCTGTGCCGCGATGAAGGGGAAGCCCTGCACGGCACCACTGGTGCACGCTGCTGGTGGAGGAGAATGGCTTGCCCGCCCAAGGTAACCCCACACTCCGGCCTGGCACAGGCAGGGATGGGCTACCATTCCCTGCTCCTCCACTAGTGTGGCCAGGACTGGGGGGCGTGATGAACGGTCCCTTATACCAGTGCTCCCTTCTCTCACACTGTTGCTGCACTGCTGACTCGTCCCCCTCTGCTGCAGGCGCTGTCAAGCACCTAATGCCCGAGATCAAGCCGCAGGACGCCAGCAAGCTTTGCTAGTGTTCATCGACATGGACGAGACGCTGGTGAAAGCTACCTCAAGTGGGGGACACCCTGGCCCACCCCACACCTCTTTCCACACGCGCCACCAAACGCTCTGCCACCTTTCCCACAAAGTGGAGCCCAGAACCAGCCACACCCTGGCTGGGTCAGTGGGGGTGTCCCTGCGAGATGGCTGTGGGGGCTTGGCGGGAGTGCTTAGAGAGCAGAGGGCAGGCAGCATTTTTTTTTTTTTAGGGCAGAGGGGTGCCTGGCAGTGCCCAGTGATCATCCTGGTGTTGCCCTTCCCAGCCAGGTGAACAAAAGCCGACTTCACATTCCTGTGGAATATCGATGGCATCAGCACCAGGTAACAGCGGGTGGGTGCCTGGTGGGAGAGGGGCATTCATCACCTCCGTTCTCAGAGGAATGGGAGCCATCCCAGTGCGCTGACACCGAGGATTAATGGGAGGTGTAGGGTGAGCTTTGGCACGTTGTGGGGCAGAGTTTTCTTTTCTTTTCGGGTGCCCCTCTTTTCACAGGGCAGGGAGGTGAGGGCGTTATCCTGGCATAGCTGCCCTCCTGCCAGCGGACAGCCCGGTTTCAAGTATCCAGGATAGCTGTGGTCTGGGCAGTCAGCCTGGTTCGCGGTTACTTGGCTATGGAGCAGGCCAGACACTTCGTCCTGGACATTCATGTGGGGGCCATGGCATCCACCAGCCCATGGCAGGCAGCTCACACGAGGTTTGGAATAGGGGCGAACTCGTTGGCTGGCTGTCGGGGACACAGGTGTCCCCTGGTTATGACAACTGGGGTGCTGGGTGAGCGTAGCCGGCAGCAGCTCGGCCCTCTGTCCATGCCCACAGGTGTACGTGCTCAAGCGGGCCGCATGTGGATGAGTTCCTACAGCGCCATGGGCGAGCTCTTTGAGTGTGTGCTCTTCACTGCCACAGCCTGGGCCAAGGTGGGTGCCCCTGACCTGCCCCTGGCATGCCCCCCATTCCCAGACACCCTCGAGAGTGGCACGGCTCCCTTATGGCATGCCCACGCAGCATTCACTGGACTTGGTCCCCTTGAGCCAGCATGGGTGGCCTCCCTACCTGCCCCTCCAAGGCACTGGCCAGAAACTGAGGCACAGTGAGACGTGTCTGGTGCAGTGGAGAAGCTGGGTGCCATTGTCCCACTGGAGTGGTGTGGGGTGTAGTAGGAACCCTTCCGTGTGTGTAGTAGCGGGACCCTGTGGCTGACCTTGCTTGGATAAATGGGGGGCTTTTCCGGGCTCGACTTTTCGGGATTTCCTGTGTTTTCCATCGCTGGCAACTAAGGGAAGGACTTGAGCTGCATGGGCCGGGACCTGCGCCGCATCATCATCGTGACAACTCGCCGATCCTACATCTTCCCACCCTGTAACGCCGTACGTACCCGACCAGGGGCAAGGCTGGGCGGGGTACAGAGGTGATGTGGTGGAGGGACCTCTCTCAGCGCTGTCCCCTGTGCCACCCTGTCCCCTGTGCCACCGCAGGTGCCGTGGCCTCCTGGTTCGATAAACATGGCGGACACGGAAATGCTGGGACTGACCTTGCCCTCTTTCGAGAGGCTTCAGCCAAGGGGAGGACGTGTACGCAGTGCGCAAGAAGCAGGGACTAACAAGCTAATGGCCCACCCGCCCTCCGGGTTGATGCGAAGGGGCACCACGGGGAGACACAGGTAGCCTTATTTTGGGGGAAGGCGAGGGTCCCGGTGTGCCCCACTTCATCCTCTCAAGCCCCGGTGGGTGCGGGTGCCCTCCGTGCTGGCTGGTGTGTGGAGATGTGGGGCCTCGGCAGGGAAGCTGGAGTGCCGCCCCTTCTCAGGGAAGGGGGGCCATGGGTGACCCCACTGCACCTTCACTGTGCTGAGAGGGACATGTTGGGGGGGTCCCATCCCACACTGTCAGCTAATGCACCCATTCCCCCCCAACCTGTGGTCCCTCCCAATGAAACGGTTCATCAGTTAGTCTTATCTAGCTCCACTAGCCAGACCTCTAGGTCTTTTCCCTTTCTGTCACCGATTGGGGAGGGGGGGATGGGCGTCAGCAGCTGCTGCTTTTCCAATGCCTTTGGGAGGACTAGATCCCTCATCAGACTCTGCCTGCTGGGAGACCGGCAGCCTTGGACCCTATCTGCAGAGGCTACAGGACAGGTTAAAACCTTGTCACCCTCCAAAAAAGCAGGGAGTATTACTGGCCTTGGTGCACAGGGCTGCCGCCTTACCTTAAACTCTGCCCTGGCGTTGCAGCGGTATAACCGCTCGTGGGCGGGCATGTCCTTGCCTCCCTTCAGCATGCTTGCCCCCCCCACCTAGGCGTTGTGTTTTACAGGGGCAGCCCAGCCTCAGGGCTGAGCCCTCGGCACAAATGTCTCCCCAGTGCCTTGGGACACGCTGGTCTCTGTTCCCCCTTAGCCCTTAAAGGGCTGTGCCTCGGGGGCACTCTTACTCGCCCCCTCCAACCTCGGTTTCTTCTCATTTTGGGAGGGGAAGGCTACCTTCCCCCCCTCTCCACTATACTGTGTCACTGGGAGCCACTCCAGTCACCAACAGAAGGGTCCCCACCCCATATCCATTCTGCAGCTTCACCAAAGGCTGCAAGTCCTGGGAGAGAGGGACCGCCATACCAGCCGTAATGTGCCCCTCCAGCCTTACCCAGCCCCCCAGCTGGGAGGGTGTGGGGGACCATTGCAAGCCTCCCCCTTAGCATGAGGTTACCTGGACCCCTGTGGGGTTGGACTGGTGCCAGGGTGTACCCCAGCTTTGATGGTCTGGGACCTATCAGGGAGGTTTTTCAGGGGGGGTGAGCTCAGCCAGGCTTTTTAATGACACAATATGGGACAATGCCTCATATCTTTTAGAGGGAAAAGCATATGGTTTCCCAAGAAATCATGGGTTGCATCTTTACCGCTGTGCCAGCAAAGGGAGAGGGCAGTACTTTGGGGGGTGGGGTGTGAAGGGTTTTAGCTCCGGTTGCTATGTTCAGCCGGCTCCCTGCCGGCACTGCCCCGCTCCCGAGCGGGGGTAAGCAGGGGTCCCCACAGCCCTGCACCACACCCCCTGCACTGTGGGGAGGGTGGAATGGGGGGTTTGCAGCACAGCCCCCTGGATCTTGCCAGCCCCGGGCCTCATCCTGCCCTGACAGGAGGGTTGAAATCAGCACTTATATTAGACAAGTCAAAGGGCGCCAGCACGCCGCTGCCCAGGGCCCGGGAGTGCCTGTGGGGTTGTGGCACCCGAGGAAGTTACGGGGGCCCCACCCTGGGCACCCTTGGGGGGTCTGGGGGACGGCAGAGCATCCATTGGGGTGCTGGGGGGCTGGTGTACCAGATCCAATGTGCCTTCATGT